>JAKSZT010053883.1:44926349-45066507 GCA_026826555.1 Tolypeutes matacus
TTTTTTTTTTTTTTTTAATTGATGACTACCCTTGTGAGTTTTTGCTCTTGTAAATGAGACTTAGCCTGCAGTTGTGGGGTGCCTAAGGGTTGCCACCTGAGAGCCTCCTTGTTGCTCAAATGTGGCCTCTCTCTAAGCCAAACTCAGCATATGATTGCATTACCTTCCCCCCAACGTGGGACATGACTCCCAGGGATGAGCCTCCCTGGCAACGAGGGATTAATACCAAGTGCCAACTGGCAGCTTTTTGCAGTGGCAGTATCGTAGCCAATGAGGTTTATCCGAGGCACGATTATTGCTAATTGAAAACTTTTCCCAAGTGCCAACTGGCAACACAACTGGAAAAAGACCTTGAATAAAAGGGGGAAACGGTAAAGACAAATGAGTTCAAGTGGCTAAGAGACTTCAAAGAGAGTCGGGAGGTCATCCCAGAGGTAACTCTTACGCACACCTCAGTAGGAGCTCATAGAACATCTAAGTGCCTATCACCCCACTCAGTGGGGTTCCTGAGAGCTCCGGAGACACCCTGGTCTTATATAAGGGGGGATAGCCCCAGAGACTGATGCCTTATCAGTGGGTTCTATTTTGTAATCTGTGCTCCTGAGAGTGACAGAATTAGACTCAAATAAGTCCTCCCTGCACATGGTTCACCAGTCCCTTCTATTCAAACCTACATGTGATGCTGGAGTTTCTTAGGTATACTTCCAGAGACTGGAGCCTCCCACCTACCTATGTGCCAGGTGTGCATGAAATCTAGGTGGAGCTGCAACTCCTACCCTACAGCTCAATGGACTCATCCAAGTCACCTGGTGAGGAGACAATGATGGGAAATGGCCATCCCAGGGAATGGAGAGGGCCTGCATCTGCAGGCAGGATCATCCCACCCACCATATCCATGGGATATAAGCCCTCTATCACTTGGAGTTGGAGTGGACATCACCATCCCAGTCGCCTCTGGATTGGGGGAAGAACTATGGACTAGAGTGGACTTGATGGTATTCTCTTGCTCACATATGGTGATTCTTGCAATGCAAGAAATTATAACAATGAGGTGGAGCCAGTGGCCACTTGACAGTTTTTTGGGTAGGGAGGGGATGAGCAGTTGAAATACAGGGGCTTCTTTGGGAGTTGGAGGTTGTCCTGAGTACTGTTGTGGCAATGGATGTAGGCCATTTTAAATCAGCACACACCACTCAGAACTGAGTGGGAGAGAGTGTGGTCTACAGTGTGAACTGTGGTCTATGGTTGGTGGCAAGGCTCCAGGAGGTGTAAGTTCATTGAGGTTGGTGGGCCACACTATGGGAGATGTTTGTGTTGGATGTGGTGGGAGGTGTGGGAGGTGGGCAACATGGGAATCCGAGTGGGTTCCGTATAATATTTTAGGTAATCTAAGCACCTCTTAAAATATATGTATATATATATATAAAAAATAACATTTTTGTAAGCAAATACATATATATGCATATATATTTATATATCATTTTACAAATGTTTGTATGTATTGTGAGAATTTTGATTTTTACCCATAATAAAAAAAAAAAAAAAGATTAAAAAAAAAACAAAAAACTGACAAATCCTTAGCTAGACTAACAAAGAAAAAAAAGACATGATGCAAATACACAAAATAAGAAATGAGGAAAGGGATATCACCACTGGCCCCACAAAAATAAAGAGTATGATAAGAAGATATTTGCAAAATTATATGCCAACAAGATGGATAATTTAGAGGAAATGTTCAAATTCCTAATAACACACAGGCAGCCTACATTGACAAAAAAAGAAATTGATGAACTCAACAGACAAATCACAAGTAACAAGGTAGAATCAGTCATTAAAAACCTCCCAACTAATAAGAGTCTAGGACCAAAAAGCTTCATAGGTGATTTCTACCAAACATTCCAGAAAGAACTAACACCAATCCTGGTTAAACTCTTCATAAAAATAGAAGTAGAAGGAACATTGCCTAACTCATTCTATGATGCCAGCATTACCCTAATACCAAAGAAAGATGCCACAAGAAAGGAAAATGACAGACCAATCTCTCTAGTGAACCTACATGCTAAAATCCTCAATGAAATATTTGCTAATCCTATACAACAACACATCAAACAAATTATACACCATGACCAAGTGGGTTTCATCCCCAGTATGCAAAAATGGTTCAACATAAGAAAATCAATCAATGTTATACACCACATAAACAGATAGAAAGGAAAAAAGTCATACAATCATCTCTATAGATGCAGAAAAATCATTTGACAAAATACAACACCCTTTCCTGATCAAAACACTACAAAAGATAGGGATGGAAGGAAACTCTCTCAACATGATAACGGGTATATATGAAAAACCCACAGCTAACATAATATACAATGGTGAAATCCTAAAAGTTTTCCCTCTAAGATCAGGAACAAGACAAGGATGCCCACTATCACCGCTCCTATTTAACATTGTGTTAGAAATACTTGCTCAAGCACTTAGGTAAGAAAAAGAAATAAAATGCATCCAAATTGGAAAGGAAGAAATAAAAATTTCACTGTTTGCGGATGGCATGATTCGATACATAGAAAGCCCTGAGAAATCTACAACAAAGCTTCTAGAGCTTTTAAATGAGTTTGGTGAAGTTGCAGGTTATAAGAGCAATGCCCAAAAACCAGTAGCATTTCTGTACACCAGTAATGAGCAATATGAGGAGGAAATCAAGAAAAAAACCCATTGACAATAGCAACTAAAAGAATCAAATACCTAGGAATAAATTTAACTAAAGATGTAAATGACTTATATTCAGAAAACTACACAACATTGTTAAAGGAAATCAAAGAAGACTCAAATAAATGGATGAATATTCCCTGTTCATAGATATGAAGACTAAACATCATTAAGATGTCTATTCTACCCAAACTGATATACAGATTTAATGCAATCCCAATAAAAATAAACACAGCATTTTTTACTGAATTGGAAAAACTATGACATTTGGAAAAGCAAGAAATCCCAAACAGCCAAAGACATATTGAAAAAGAAACATGAAATAGAGGAATCACATTATCTGACTTTAAACCATACTACAAAGCTACAGTGGTCAAAACTGCATGGTATTGGCACAAAGGTAGACATACTGACCAATGGTACCAAATTGAGAGCTCTGAAATAGATCTTCGCATATACAGTCATCTGATATTCAACAAGGCCACCAAGCCCACTCATCTGGGAGAGAATGGCCTCTTCAACAAATGGTGCTTGGAAAACTGGATATCCAAATCCAAAAGTATGAGAAAGGAAAACCATCTCACACCTTATTCAAAAATTAACTCAAGATGGATCAAAGATCTAAATATAAGAGCTAAGACCATAAAGACCTTGGAAGATAATGTAGAGAAGCATCTACAGGATCTTATAAAAGGAAATGGTTTCATGAGCTTCACACCCAAAGCACGAACAGCAAAAGAAAAAAAAAAACTAAATGGGACCTCCTCAAAATTAAAAACTTTTGCACTTCAAAGGAGTTTGTCAAGAAAGTAAAAAGGCAGCCTACCCAATGGGAGAAAATATTTGGTAACCATATAGCTGATAGGAACCTAATATCCAGCATATATAAAGAAATCCTATACCTTTAAAATAAAAAGACAAACAACCCATTTTAAAAATGGTCAAGTGATCTGAATAGACACATCTCCAAAGAAGAAAGACAAATGGCTAAAAAAGCACATGAAAAGATACACAACATCACCAGCTATTAGGGAACTGCAAATCAAAACTACAAAGAGGTATCATCTTACACCCATTAGACTGGTGGCTATTAACAAGTGTTGGAGAGGATGTGGAAGAACAGGAACCCTCATCCATTGCTGGTGGGAATGTAGAACGGTCCAGTCATTCTGGAAGACAGTTTGGCAGTTCCTCAAAAAACTAACTATAGATCTGCCATATGATCCAGCAATTCCACTGCTGGATATATACCCAGAAGAATTGAAAGCAAGGACATGAACAGATATAGGCACACCAATGTTCATAGCGGCATTATTCATTATTGCCAAAGTTGGAACCAACCCAAGTGCCCATCAACAGATGAATGGATAAACAAAATGTGGTATATACATACAATGGAAAATTACTTAGCTGTAAGAAGGAATATAGAACTAACACATGGGAAAACATGGATGAGCCTTGAGGACCATATATTGAGTGAAATAAGCCAGGCATTGAAGGACAAATATTACATGACCTCACTGATATAAATTAATAAACCTATGATAAGGTGGAAGTGTGTAGTTGTGCAGTGAAGGTACATGACAGGGGTGTAGTGATAATATTCGGTTGGGTGGTGCAGGTTTGACAGGGGAGTAGGGTGGGGAGGGTGGGTTGGACAGTCCATGGAACTAGGGGGATGGTTGGGGAAGGGAGCAGGTGAACACTGGGTCTTGGCAGGTACGTGGTTGAAATTACAATATTGAGAAAGCTCTTTTGGCAATATGACAAGGAAGTTCTACTGGTTTAGAATGTTCGATGGGGGAGGCATTCAGGACAGGGCACAACTGGGGCAGGCTTCTAGGGAGTGTGCGAGTTATCATTTTATCATAGTGTGATGTATCAGTGGGTGGAGACCCACAATGAGAGGGAAGGAGTTGGACTCCCAACGTGGGGAGGCCTGCTATGTTCTCAAATAGAGTGGGGGGAGTCTCTCGAGAGCATGGGCAGTGCCTAAGAAGGGAGGACAGAGCAGTGTCAAGCCCTCAGTGTTGTTGCAAGTAACTATGAATCTTGTCCTTCACAGTGTGAAGCCTAGTGGTTGCCATGGGCCCCAAGGGGAGGGGGAGGGAGGAATAGAATGGATGGAACAGGGGGTATTTGGGGGGCAATGTAAGTGTCCTATATGAGTTTGCAATGATGGATACAGGCCATGTTGAATGTTGGGCAAATAGGAGTCCTCTGTATTCTGTATGTGACTTTACTGTGACCTGGAGCTTCTTTGAAGACAAAATGAGAAAAGGTGAGACAATGGGGGAATAAATGGAAGAGGGTGTCACTGTGCATGCAGGATGTCAAATCTTGCAGTGATGATAAGCAAAATGCCAAAAAAAAATTTTTTTTTTTACTTTTCCTTGTTTTTAATATCCCAATTGTTTTATTTTAAGTTTTTTTTTTTTATTTTCTGTATTTTATTTCTTATATTTAAAAGTATCGTTGTTATTTCATTTTCTTATTGATTGTGCTTGGCTGGTTTTTTTTGGCTTCATTTTTGAAGTTTTGGATTGCAGAGGGGTTGCAGCTGTGGGAGAGGAGGAAGTTGGTGAGGGATGTCGGTGATGGGGGATGCATGGGAGGAGGTTCACCTGGGAATACATGTAGGGCATGTAAAAGTCTTCAGATTTTCGTGGGGCATTGCCACAGTGAGTGGAGATTCACAATGACCAAGGGAATGTCAGGTTCCCATCCTGGGGAACTCTGCCACATTCTCTATTGGAGTAGGAACAATCCCCCAAGTGCAGGGGCGATCACTGGTGGGTGAGGATGTTCCATTGATGGGCCCTTGATAGTGATGACTGTGCTTATGAGCCTTTGCTCTTGAAAGTGAGGCTTGGCCTAGTGTTCTAAGGTGCCTAGAAGGTGCCTACTGGGAGCTTCCTTGTTGCTCAAGTGTGGCCTCTCTCTAAGCCAAACTCAGCATATAAACACAATAACTTCCTCCCCAGTACGGGACATGGCTCCCAGGGATGAGCCTCCCTGGTACCGAGGTACTGTTACTAACAAGCAAAGCAACTGGAAAAAAATAAATAAATAAAAAAAAAATAAAGGACCTTGACCAAAAGGGGGAAAAGGTAAAGACAAATGAGTTTACATGGTTGGGAGACTTCAGGGTGAGGATGGAGGTCATTACAGAGGTGACACTTATGCACATCTCAGCAGGATCTCATTGACAGCCAAGGTGGATGCTACCCCAAGTGGCAGGGCTCCTGAGGGCTATTGAAACATCCAGACACTGTGGTCAGGACAGATAGCTCAGGAGTTTGGTTCCTTGCTAGTGGGCCCTACTTTGGAATTTATGCTCCCCAGGGTGACAGAGTTGGACTCAGTTGTGGTTTCTCTGAGCATGGCTCTTCTGTCCTTCTATTTGAACTTATAATTGGTGCTGGAGTTGCTGGGTGTACGTCCAGGAGACTTGGATCTTTGGGCTGTCCATGTGCCAGCTGGGCCCTGGGTCTCGGCGGAGTTGCAGCACGTACTCTCCAGTTCATTGGACTCACCCAGGACAACTAGCAGGGAGGAGATGATGGATAACCAACATACCAAGGAACGGAGAGTGTCTGCAGCTGTGGGCAGTAGAGTCCCATCCATCGGCCATATGGGATTGAAGCCCCCCGCAACTAAAGGTAGAGTGGGCATTACCATCCCAGAATCCTCAGGATTGGGGAGTGAACTGTGGATTAAAGTAGACTTATTAATATTCTATTATAGACTTGTTGTGATTCTAGCAGAAATATCATTGATGTGGAGGCAGTGGCCACTGGAGGTTCTGAGGGTAGAGAGAGGGAAGGGCGAGTGTGGTACAGGGGCATTTTCAGGACTTGGGAATCGTCCTGAATGACATAACAACGAAAGATGCAGGCCAGTATATATCTTGCCATGGCCTGAAGAATTGGGTAGGAGAGTTTACTATAATGTAAACTATAGTCCATGCTTAGTGGCAATGCTCCAAGATGTGTTTATCAGTTATGGTGAGTGTACCACACTAATGGGGGATGTTGTTAATGTGGAAGGGTGTGGGAGGTATGGGGAGCGGGGCATGTGGGAATCCCCTATATATTCTCTGTAACATTTATGTAATCTAAGTATCTTTTAAAAAAGAAAAAAAAGTATAAGGGATTCCCCCATAACCCACCCCCCTCCCACATTTTCCCCTATTAATAATATCTTACATTAGTGTGGTTCATTGTTATATTTGATGAACCAATATTGAAGCACTGCTACTAACCAAGGCCTAGAGTTTACATTATGGTTTACACTGTGCACCATACAGTTTTATAGGTTTTTATAAAATGTATAATGGCCTGTATCTATCATTGCAGTATCATGCAGAACAATTCCAATGCCCTAAAAATGCCCTGTATTCCACCTATACTTCCCTTCTCCTCCCCTTAGAACCTCTCTGGTAAACACTTTCTTTTATCAATGTTACAAGCTCTTCTGTTACTACAATAACAATAAGTCTACTTTGATCCATGGTTGCATTCCCTGCTTATGTTTATTCATTCCTAAATCTTGAGGAATTTAGGATAGAGACACCTGGACACTATAAGCAAAACACACAACCCCATGAAATCAGCAGCCTGTTGGCAGGCCTTATCTTGGAAGATATGATAATATATTTCCCCAATATAACAGAGTGTGGCAGTTTAATATTGTTTATGAATTCCAAAAATATATATTGGATTACGTTTTTAAAATGGTCTGTCCCTCCGGGCAAATTAGATTATATTGATTCAGAGGTTTTACTTTTACTTGATTAAATAATGATTAAGTAAAATAATAATTAATAAAATAATGATTAAATAATGATTAAGGCTTGATTAGGCCATGTCAGTAGGACATTGCATCCCTGCCCCCTTGGTGGGTGGAGACTCACAGAGAAAAGAGTTTGGAGATTTAATGCTGAAGCCCGGGAAGTAAGCACACAGAGGAGCAGAGAGAAGGCTCAATTAGACACAGCAAAGGCTCAATTAGACACAGAATGCAGAGAGAGGAGCCATTTGCCTGAAAGTCTACAGCTGGCCTTGTGAAGAATGCAGAGCAGCTGAATACAGAGAGAAGCAATCCCGAGAGGAGAGGAACCCAGTTAGCCTGAACCCTTGCAGACGTTGATAGCCATCTTGCTCCAACACGTGGCAACAGATTTTGGTGAGGAAAGTAACTTATGCTTCATGGCCCGGTAACTGTAAGCTTCTACCACAAATAAATACCCTTTATAAAAACCAAGTGATTTCTGGTATTTTGCATCAGCACCCCTTTGGCTGACTAATACACAGAGTTAGACACATTTATAATTTCCCTACTCATGATTCTTCTACCCCTTTTACTGAACTTAAAATTAGCACTACACCCATTAAATATATGTCCAAGAGACATAAATCTTCAGTTTGCTCATTTCCTGGTTGAGCCTGAATCTCTGCAAAGTTGCAGCCAACACTTACTTTCCAGTTCTTCAGACTCGCCCAGGACAACTAACAAAACAATGATGATGGACAAGTCCCATCCAAAAAAACAAAGAGTATCTACACCTGCAAGCAAAACAGTTCCTTCCATTTGCCCCATAAGATCTAAGACCACTCACAAGTATTTTTCAATACTGGAAAATATTACAAAAGTATGACTATTTCATGGAGGTTGAAAAATAAAAAGCACACACATTATAATTTTGTAAATGTAATTTTTAAAACTTTATTTGTGAATGGGAAGCAGCAATAATAGAAAGTAAAAAGCAAATTCTAATTTAAAATGTATAATTTGGTATCACTTGAAAAGGAATTTACATCTTAGATTTTAAAACTAATACCCACTGTAATTACTGAAGTGCTACCTTAAATGCTTATTGGAAAGAGGAGGGCTATAAAATAATTCAATCAACTACATTTAAACAAGTGATGTGTCCCTTTTATTATAGTTATTTTACTACTAAAGTATAAGAAAATGGTTTATATGCTGTTAGTAAGTATTGGAAGACCTGTTCCAAGCAGTGTCTCAGATGATTTGAAAAGAGCAAAGAGATATGCAAATAGGATTTCAATAAACGCAGTTCATGGGGTCGGATGTGGCTCAACTGGTTGGGCGTCCGTCTCCCATATGGAGGGACCCGGGTTCGATCCCCGGGACCTCCCGGTAAAAAATAAATAAATAAATAAATAAATAAATAAATAAATAAATAAATAAACGCAGTTCACATTTCTCTGTTGTTCTTTCCACGGCCTTTAAGTTGAGGAATGTTGCTAGAGAAAATATCATCAATCTTAGATTAAAGTTATTTGGGAATGAAATATTTTATTTCCTCTTCAAAGAGGAGGTAGAGGAAATAGAAGAAGGAAAATATATGAGTACATACATAAATATACAAGTAGATAGTATAATCAAAATATAATTCTGAAGGAAGTCGGTATCTAATAAACATATGAAAACACTACTATAAAAGAAACACAGCTTTGTTCCAATGATGAGCTAGAAACAAACAACAGAGTTAAACAATTGGTCTATAATTTCTTAGGTACCGATATTTCACCAACAAAATTTCTAGATATGGTAAAATACTCCTGTATATTTCAAAACCATGCTAGGTTTTTCTCCTAAATGTGCTAATTTGTTTTCTTTAAAATATATAATGAATAAAAATAAAAGAGATAATGGCCTTGTAAAGTAGAATGTTCTAGCATGAAGCCAGTATTAATAAGAAGGAAATTCGCATCAGATCTTACGTTAAAGACAATGTTAAATAAAAGCATTTGGATTTTATCCCAGGGAAAATAAGTAGTCATGAAGGATTTTAAGCAATGAAGTAATATGATCAGTTTCACATTTCAGGTTTTTTGGTGGCATTGGGGAGGATGGACCAGAGAGAGGTGGGGCTGAAGCTCAGATACCAATTAGAAAGATGCTGTACAAATGTCCAGGGAAAAAAACATTGAGAACCTGATCTAGGACAAAAGTTGATGGGCTGAAAAGGTTGCAAGATATTTTAATAATTCATTTAATTACAGGCAGAAAGAAACTAGAGTGTATTGCCTAATACTTTCTCCTACTATCATCCTTCAAAAAAAATTCCAGCAAGGACAAAGGGCTAACCATTGGTCAGGCCCAGAACTTTGGATTAGCAAAACAAGCAGTTCAGCAATACACATAAGTCAGAATTTTTCACAGGGCAGAGCTGGTATATAAGGTGATGTGGTAGAGAGAAGGAGACAAACCAGCAGGAAGATACAAACAAACCATCAGACGTGGACACATGGGTGGTATCATTAAAATATTTACTCAAAGGGGGAAAAGGCAAAGTATAACTATTTCTATGAGAAAGGGGATAAGGATGAGAGAATAGATATAATAAAAATGAATTTTGAGGTACAGGAAAGAAACTTCATCTACTCAATGAAGGTTTAGTGAGATGGTATTCTCAGAGATAGTCTCCATTTCTGAGAGTTAGTTACAGTTTGCCCTTCCCTGAGATTACTATTATCTCTTTAGCATTCATGTTCTCTGAATGCATAATATTACCAGAACTAGGAGTCTTTCCCACATACTCTACTTTACCTAGATAATTCCTACTAATCCTTCAAAACTTAGCTCACTGTGTCCTTCTCTAAAAAGCATTCTCTGCCAACCTGCTCTTCACAAGTCTTTGATAAAGAAGATATGCTTTTGCTATGCTTTCTTATCATCCTGTACTTACCTACATTAAAGCAACAGTGACTACACATCCTGTTTAGCCTCAGATGGGTCCCAGCATATGACCGTTATTCCAGCATCCCTTCAAGCTTAGCATTAGTTCTTAGCAAAAAAATATCTGCTTTAAGTGATAAATTATGTGGTCAATATAACACATCCTTTGTCAGTCGCTCCCAGTAACTACCTTTAAGCCAGGAACTCTAAGCTATATTCTTCCCATAAAGACAATGAAAACATATCTGCTAGTTGGCAGAGTGATAGAGGAAAAAAAGAAAGAGTCTACTCTGCCCCACACACACACCCAAAATCCAAATCAAGTACTCTTCCATTATTATAATTATGCACAACCTAAAAATTCTGAGAGCTTTTCTTCCTACAACCAGATAGTTTATCTAATTTCTGTGAGAATGAGGAAGACAGAAGCTTCAACAAAAAACAGATTGAAAGTTTATTTTTTCTTAGAGATACTATAAATCTAAGCCTCACATACTACCAGATATTACTTGATTTTAAATATTTGGAAATGGCTCTCAACAACATTATAATTTTCCACAAATAAACTTCTCTTACTTTCAATATTAATGGTCATAAGCTCTTCGTCTCGAGTAAACAATAATCAGTCTAGTCTGTTTTCTGTTACAGTCACCTCTTCTGCACTTTAGAGAATTTAGTATTGTAGCAGTTTGGTATTATTTATGAATTCCAAAATTAGATATTGGATTGTTTGTAAACAAGTCCGTTCCTCTGGGCATGATTAAATTATGATTAGGACTTTGATTGGGCCACATCAGTAGGGCATTGAGTTTGAGTCCTCACCTCTTGATGGGTGGGGACTCACAGATAAAAGACATGGGATACGACAGAGTTGGAGTTCTGATGCTGAGTTTTGAGCTGGAGCCCAGGAAGTGAACACACACAGGAGCACACAGAGGAATAGAGATGACTCTTAGACATGGCAGAAGCCCAGGGGAGAGAGAGAGATATTTGCCTGATAGTCTACAGCTGGCCTTGTGGAGAGAGGCAAAGCCTAGAGAGCCTCAAGTCTACAGCTCACCTTGTGGAGAAAACTGAGGAGCTGAACCTGAGTAGAAACTGAGCCCCAAGAACAGAGGAACCCAAAAAGCCTGAACCCTGGCAAACATCAGCAGCCATCTTGCTCCAACATGTGGCAACAGACTTTGGTGAGGGAAGAAACTTACGCTTTATAGCCTGGTAACCGTAAGCTTCTACCCCAAGTAAGTACCCTTTATAAAATCCAACAGATTTCTGGCATTTTACATCAGCACCCCTTTGGCTGACTAACACAAGTATCATATTTTTAACTTAAAGCTATAAAAATCTTATTTTTCTCATAAGTTATAAAAACCTAAATGCAAAATAAAAAATATGGAACTATTGCTATGTGCCTGACATCAAGATTAAGGATTCTATATAAATTATGACCTCACATAGTACAATGATTGCAAGCATAGATTTTAGAGTCAAACTGACTGGCTTCAAATTCCAGGCCCAACACTTACTAGCAAAGTTATCTTGGTAAAAATTATTCAACCGTTCTGTGCCTGAGCTTCTTCATCTGTTTAAATAAGGATAATAATGATAAATCTACCTCATAGCGTTGATACAAGCCCTAGGATTGGGCTTGACACATAGAAAATTCTTTATTAGCATTTATCATTATTGTTATTTTAAATCATACCCAAGTTGGGTTCAAATATCATATCTGATACTATGTAGCCATGGGCAACTTACTTAACCTCTCCAGGCTCTACTTCATCTTTAAGGCAAAATAATAACTACCTCATAAGATGTGAGGATTCAGTGAGATAAAGTATGTAGTGTGCTTTGCACAATGCCTGTGACTCCTAGCTATTGGCCATTGATCAGCATACCCAGATTCAAATCCTGGCTCTACCTAACAGAAGCTGTGTAACTTTAACATATTCTCAATCTCCCTAAGCTTCAAATTCCTCATCTCAAAGCAGCACTAGTAATATTTGTCAGAATTGTTATAACAATTTACATTCATTTAATACATGTTTATGGAGCACTTAATACGTGTCAAGCTCTGGGCTAAAGCACTGGATATATGGTGGTGAAAATGAGTTCCTACAGAGCTTACAAACTTCAAACATTTAAACAAGTAGTTCTAATAAAATGAAAATTGTACAGCCTCCTATGGGTATGTACGGATGGAACCTTACCTTAGACTACAGAATCCTGAAGGGGAAGGTATTACAGATTATCTATATAAAGCTGCTTGCTTATAAACAGGCCCAGATTAGGCATTTAATAAATGGTAACTATAATTAGTCATTCTTCTAAAATTCTGTGAAGTATTCTCATTTTACAGATGAATAGAGGCAGTTTCAAAGACATAAAGTAATTCCCAAGATCAGAGAAGGCTAGTATTCAAATCCAGGCCATCTGACTCTACACACAGTGTTCTTACCACCACCAAACAGATAACTCCTAAAATTGAAGGGGAACACTGTTAACTAAAGTATTTCAAATATTCTAAGTTTGGCTCTTCTTATGAACACCCAAGACAATCTTACATTACTCTATTTTTCAAGCCTAAAAAAATTGGAAAAGAAAGGCCAAAAAGACTATATGCCTAGCAAATCATGAAGTACCCAGATTATCTCTCTTCCACCTCAGTTTCTATAAACTGCTTGTAGTAAAATTATCTATTTACACATTTGTCTCACCTGATAGAGTGTAAGATTATTCATTCCTGTATTTTATGTAATATCTAATACTTATGGGGCAGTTGTAATGTTCTAACAATGTTGTTTTACTTGTGTCATCTCATCTAATCTTCCCTACCATCCTATGAGAAAAACAAAGTACAGAAACATTAAACAACTTACTGGGTCAAACAACTAGCAAGTGGTGAAGCTGGCATTTGAACCCAGGCCATTTTATACAAAAGCTTGCCCATTTAACTATTATATAACACTGCCTACTATGTGTATCTAATAATGAGTGATTAAAATAACTACTAAATTTGTTATAGTAGCAAGTACTCTGAATGCCTATAAGGATATCATCATCATCAAAACATATTTATTGGACAAATAAAGATGCATGCATGATGAAGATGTCAGCTGAGTAAGGAGCTCCAAGAATCAGCAGCCTCTACAGGAAATTGCAGGCAATTTCAGCCAACACAGACTAAGTAGTCAGACAACTGGGGCTCCACCATTGCACCCCACTAGGATAGGAGAGGAGCTGTGTTTCCTCTGGGCAACTGTAGCTGCTTTCAGTCCACACAAACTGTTTTGTTGACAGTACTCCCTCGGGCTCTCAGAGCAACTGCAGGCACATTTGGCCAACAAGGATTAGATTGTTGGGCAAGCCAAAAGATCCACCACCTCCCCTAGCAGGGGAGGAAGGGGACGGGTGATATGTCAGTCTACCTGGGAAATTTTGGACCCACACAGCACAGAATGTTGCACACGCTTGCAGCTCCATGCCCACCCCAGGCTAGGGAAAAAAGGGTGTGAAGATTCATCAGGCTCTCCAGGAAACTACAGATGGTCTTGTCCTGCATGACTTGGGTTACTACATATGACTGTAACTCTGTCCCTACCCCTGGCAAAAGAGAAAGGTAGAAGAAGCTTCATCAGTCCCTGTGGCAACATGGGTAGCTTCAGTCTCCACAGCTTACAATACCAAATAAATCTGCGGACCACACAACACAACCAGCCAGGGAGAAAGGGCAAGAAAGCCCTAAACTAAAGAAAGAAACTGCACCCAGAATAAATATATCTAGTAAGCGAGGACACCAACAAACTTACAATCCATACCAAGAAACAGGAAGATATGGCCCAGTCAAAAGAACAAGATACACCTCCAGATGACATAAAGGAGTTGAGGCAACTAATCATAGATGTTCGAACAAATCTCCTTAATAAATTCAATGAGATGGCTAAAGAGATTAAGAATATTAAGATGACACTGAATGAACACAAAGAAGAACTTGAAAGCATACACATAAAATTAGCAGAACTTATGGGAATTAAAGGCACAATAAATGAAATTAAAAATACATTGGAGGCACATAACAGAAGATTTGAGGAGGCAGAAGAAAGGATTAGTGAGCTTGAAGACAGCCATTGAAAGTGAACATAGAAAGAAACAGATTAAAAAAAGAATGGAAAAAGTGAATAAGGTGTCAGGGAACTAAATGATGGCAAGAGACATGCAAGCATATGTGTCATGGGTGTCCCAGAAAGAGAACAGAAGGGAAAAGGGGCAGAATGAATATGTGAAGAAATAATGGTAGAAGATTTCCCAACACGACTGAAGAACATAGAAATCCATGTCCAAGAAGCACAACTTACTCCCAACTAAACAAATCCCAACTGGCCTACTCCAAGACAAACAATAATCAGAATGTCAAATACCAAAGACAAAGAGAGAATTCAGAGAGAAGCAAGAGAAAAGTGATGCATAATATATAAGGAATACCCAATAAGATTAAGTGTCTATTGCTCATCAGAAACCATGGAAGCAAGAAGGCAGTGCTATGATATATTTAATATACTGCAAGAGAAAAAATGCCAGCCAAGAATCTTATATCCAGCAAGACTGTCATTCAAAAATGAGGGTGACTATGGGATCAAATCAGAGGTGGAGTGGGCATCACCATCCCAGATTCCTCAGGATTGGGGAATGAACTATGGGCTAAAGTTGACTTACTGGTATTCTACTATAAACTTATTGTGATTCTAGTAATGTAAGAACTTATATCACTGATGTGGGGGCAGTGGCGACTAGAGGCTCTAAGGGTAGGGAGAGGGAAAAACAGGTCTAAAATGGGGGCATTTTCGGGACTTGGGAATTGTCCTGAAGGACATTGCAATGACAGATACAGATCATTATATATCTTGTCGTAACCTACAAAATTGTGCAGGAGAGAGTGTAAACTACAATGTAAACTAAAATCCATGTTTAGTGGCAATGCTCCAAAATGTGTTCAGCAATTGTAATGAATGTACCACACTAATGAAGGATGTTGTTAAGGTGGGAAAATGTGGGAGGTATAGGGAGCAGGACATATGGGAATCCCCTCTGTTTTTTATGTAACATTTATGTAATATAAGTATCTTTTTAAAAAAATAAAAAATATATTTTAAAAAAGAGGGCGAGTTTAGAATATTTGCAGATAAACAGAAACTGAGAGAATCTGTAACCAAAGGAGCAGCATTGCACAAAATACAAATGGGAGGGCTACAGACTTAAAATAAAAGAGAGGCTTGGAAGATTGTCCAGAAATAAAGATTATATCAGTAAAGTAAACACAAATGCAAAAACAGGTGAAATAAAATATGACAGATAAAAACCAAAGGTCAAAAAAGCATCAGCAATGGGTGACGCTTTTATACAATCAGTTGAATGCCTTAAAAGGGGAAGTGTTTTCAACATTCAGAGAGAATTTCCTAGCTTGTCTTTGGACAGCCAACTTCTCCCAGAAACTCAAGGACCTTTCATCAGACTTTCATCGCAGCCCCTGGTTTGCAGCCTGCCAGCGGAACCTGGACTTGTGCATCCCCATGGTTGCGTGAGAGACTCATAAAATCTGGTATTATTGACAGATATCTCCTGTTGATTCTCTTTCTCGAGAGAACTCTGACTAATACAGATACCAAAAGATTGAAAATGAAGACTGGAAAAAGATATTCCATGCATGCTATAACCAAAAAAGCTGGAGTAACTATACTTATATTGAATGAAATAGATTTTTAAAACAAAATTGCTATTGGAGACAAAGAAGAACATTATATATTTTTTAAAAGGGGCAATTCACCAGGAAGAAATAACAACTATAAATGTATGTGCACTTAACCAGGATGCCCCAAACAGCATGGGGTAAACACTGGCAAAACTGAAGAGAGAAATAGATGTCTCTACAATAATAGTTGGAGACTTCAATACACCACTGTCAGCATTGCACAGAACATCTGGGAAGAAGATCAATAAAGAAACGGAGAGCTTGAATAATATTATAATTTGACTAAAACTAATAGACTTAAACAGAACACTATACCCCAAAACAGCAGGCCATACATTCTTCTCAAGTGCTCATAGATCTTTCTCCAGGATAGACCACATGTTGGGTCAGAAAGCAGATCTCAATAAATTCAATAAGATCAAAGTTATACAAAGGACTTTCTCTGATCATAATGGAATAAAGCTGGAAATCAACATGAGGTGAAAAATGGGAAAATTCCCAATTATATGGAGATTAAACAACACACTCTTAATTAATCAGTGGCTCAAGGAAGAAATTGTGAGACAAATCAATAAATATGCTGGGATAAATGAAAACGAGAACAAAACATATCAGAACCTAAGAGTTGCAGTGAAGGCAGTGTGAAAGGGAAATTTATAGAACTCAATGTTTACATTAAAAAAAAAAGCAAGAATGAAAATCAATTACCTAACTACACAGCTGGAAGAACTAGAAAAAGAACAACAAACTATTCACAAGCCATGCAGAAGGAATGAAATAAACATCAGAGCAAAAATAAATGAAATTGAAAACAAAAAATGAGAGAGAAAATTAACAAAACCAACATTTGGTTCTTTGAGAAGATTAACAAAATCGACAAAAACTTAGCTAGAGAGAAAATATAAATAAACATTGCTACTGAACCCAGAGAGTATTTCTCCAAAGAGGAAATACAAATGGCCAAAAAGTACATGAAAAAATGTTCACTATCACTAGCTATTAGGGAAATGTGAATCAAAACGATATAGAGATATTGTCTCACACCACATAGGTCATTATTTTAAAAATATAAAACAGTAAGTGCTGGAGAGGATGTGGAGAAATAGGAACATTCCTTACTGTTGGTGGGAATGTAAAATGGTGCAGCCTCTGTGGAAGACAGTTTCATGGTTCCTCAGGAACTGCCATATGATCCAGCAATTCCTCTACTATGAATATATCCAGAAGAACTGCAAACTGTGACACATACAGACATTTGCATACTGATGTTTAGAGCGGCATTATTCACAAATGTCAAAAGATGGAAATAACCCAATTGTCCATCAACTGATGAATGGATAAACCAAATGTGGTATATACGTATAGTGGAATGCTATGTTTCTGTAAGAAGAAATTAAATTGGGACACATATGATTACATGAATGAACCTTGAAGACATTATGCTAAGTGAAATAAGCCAGACACAAAATGACAAATATTTCATGGTTTCACTAATATGAACTAAACACGAATAATAAAGCATGGAGTTAAAGCCTAGAGTAAAGGTTATTAGGAGATACGAGCAGGGCTGATAAAGGGTACTGATGCTTAATATATGTAGAAGTTTTAATTAACTTGACTATAAAAGTGTGGTAGTGGATAGAGTTGATGGTAACACATTAGAGTGAGTAGAACACACACAGCTGTTTTTATAAATGGGATTGTGGCTGAAAAGGGTAGTCTAGGGATATAAATTTCAATTGAAAGAAATCTAGAGAATAATCTAAGAACTGAATTACAGGTGAACCCAGAGGGGGATGAGAATTGTGGTTATTAGTACAAATACAAGAATATCCTTCTATGAACTAGTACAAATGTACATCATTATCGTAAGGTGGTAAAAATGAGCAGCATAGGAAAAATACAATTAATATAACAAATATACCACAGTCAAAAGCAATACTGTTATATTCTTGCATCAATGCCAAAGATGTACTGTCTTAATAATCGGAGGGTATAGAAAAAATATACCAATGTACGCTATGGACCATAGTTGGTGGTAGTAGTCTGATGATATTATCTCATAATTTGTAACAAATGTTCCACAACAATGTAGTTTGTTAATGGTAGGTGTTGTATGGAAATTCCACACATGTGCATGATTGTTTTGCAAGTTCACATCTTTAATAAAAACATATCTAAAAAATAAGAGAAAATTAAAAATTTTCAAAATTCAAACAAAAAGAATTGAATATCCTTGTTTTTAGGAAACGTACATAGAAGTATTAAGTGTTCAAAGAAGAAGATATATACAATCTACTCTCACATGTTTAGATAATGGATAGATAGATAGATAAACATGGCTCTTCTGCCCCTTTTATTTGAACCTATAAGTAGTACTATATTTGTTAAATATATGTCCCAGAGATTTAAATCTCTGTTCATATGCCAGTCAAGCCCAGAATCACAGCAGAGTTGCAACACCTACTCTCCAGTTCATCGGACTCACCCAGGACAACTAACAAAAGGATGATGATGGACAACACCCATCCCAGGAAGTGGAGAGTGTCTGCAACTGCAAGGAATACAGTTCCATCCATCTGCCTCGTGGGATCTAAGGTCCCTCTCAATCGGAGGCAGGGTGGGCATCACCATCCCAAAATCCTCATGACTGAGGAATAAACAAACATAAGGGGGAAAATCAACTATGGACTAAAATAAAATAGACTTATTAATATTCTAGCAATGGAAGAACTTGTATCATTGATATAAAGGCAGTGGCCAGCAGAGTTCTGAGGGGAGGGAAAGAGAAGAATCGGTACAACATGGGGGCATTTTGGGGACATTGGAATTGTTCTGCATGACATTGCAATGACAGATACAGGCCGTTATACATTTTGTCAAAACCTCTTATTGTTCCTGGCCTGAGGCCATAGGTCTTTAAGGAGCTCTAACCAGATATTCTATGACTCACATGAACAAGTCACCACTGCACTTAGACTCTGTCAGCACTTGTGCCTCCAAGTTTGGTCCTCATGCAGAGATCCCTGACTTCTTAACCTGCCTTGATTCCTGACCCTCAAAGACAGAGGTCTGCTTTGACTTACAGTCTCTTCTTTGTTGGTATGACTGAAGTCTTTCCCTGAATACCAGCCAGGGGAAAATAAAGCTTTCTTTCTTAATGGGAGTTGTTTTATTTTTGTTTTGTTTTGTTTTGCTTTTGTTTTATCCAGACTGCATATCTACCTGTCTAAATTTCCTGGTATTCCCCATTTCAAATGCTGGGACATATTACACTTACATTAGATGCATATTACAGAGACAGCATTCTATTTGATAAAATCATGTGGTCTAGACTCGGTTAAGCCTGGATTCAAATTCTGGCCATGCTCCAATAAGCTGTGTGACCTTGGGAAAAGAACCTAATTTTTTGAAATTTCAATTGGCTCACTCATAAAAATGGGTACATTAATTAAGATAATGGTAGATGCTATAGCATCCCTGATTACCTAGGGCAAAGCAGGGAGCAAGGTGAGGATTAGGGCAGAGACTCAGGCCCACTTATTCAGGAATCCAGAATTACAGAAGCTCTGCCAACTCTTCAGACTTCAAAAATGCCTCCAAGGTGGCCTAGAGTATTAAAATCCAGGCAGCAGATGGGGGAAGAGAGGAGGATCATTCATATGTGGGAGATTTTTAAGGGCCAGGTCAGAAAGTGGCACACATCATTTCTACTCACATTCCATTAGGCAGAATTCAATCACATGGCTACACATATGTGGAAAGGAAACCCATAAATATAGTTTGAAATGTGCCTAGGGGTACGGGGGGAGGACGGGGAAGAAATTATTTGGTAAGCAGTTAGAAGAATCTGCCACAATGGAGATTATAACCCCTTTATCTACTATAGCAGATGCTACTAGTTTCTGTCCCTCTGAGGTGACAGGTCCAAGTTTGCTCAAACCTTATGCTGAGAAGTCAGAAAGTCTGGGAAGTAATGGCACTGGGGGTAATCCTTAACCAGTGACAGCCAGTATATAAATATCCCTGCTTCCCCATCCCTCATTCTACAGATTTCTTCAGAGTCCCACTCAAAATAATCTCTGCTAGCCACAGTGGTAACATGCTTATTAATGCACTTTTTATTAGCTTTTATCCCTTCTATTGGCTTTCTCTGCTCCCTCATTTTGTACTTCCTAGGATACCCTTCATGTAGTCCCCAAATGAACTTCCTACACCCAAGTGTTTGTCTCAGCATATGCTTCTGGAGGAAACCAACTAACACAGTTGGCATAAGAAGTAGCATGAGGAAGCAGACTCTGGAATTGGATCACTCACCAATTTAGATAGCAACAAGGACCCTGTTGCCTGTGATAAGTGGGGTGATAAGAACCTTTGGCAAGTTGTAGCATCACAATTACTAATATTTACTTTTGGTGAGTTGGGATGAGGTATAGGTAGAAGAATAAGCTCTAGCTTATACAACAGCCCCATTACCTCAAAGATATAGGATAAATTAGATGAATTGTGGAGGTGGCTAGCTTTTGCTAACAACCCTAGAAGTTCTCAAGAAGGAGAATAACAGCTCAAATCAACTATCAACTCAGGTGTGATATGAAATCTTGAGGGCCTCCATGGAGTTGCTAACATTATTGCCACCCTCAAAGGCTTAAAGGATTCATAGGACCTAGTCTCCATCATGATCCCCATTCAATTAATCGATATGGCCACTGCAAAAAACAGATGGATCATAGAAGATGATCTGTTAATTTAGCAAAAGGGTAGCCCCAGTCATGGCTACTGTTCTAGACGTGATATCTTAACACAACCTCTGAGACTTGATACACAACCAATGATCTGGAAAATACATTATTCTCAACTCTCATTAGAAAAGAAATCAAAAGCACTGAACATTCACATAGGAATGAGAATTCCCTATGCCCAAGACTAATGATAGCTCTCCTGCCTTCTGTGTGCAAGAATCCAAAGGATCCTTGATCATCTGGATATTCCATAAAACATCATGTTGTTCCACCATATGATGACATCATGCTAATCATATCTGGTTATCTGGAAATGACAAATAATCTAGATATTTGGTAAGATATGTGTTTGCAAGAATGTGGGATTATAAACTTTACAAAGATTTAAGGACCTACCACATGATGGAGTTTTTGGGAATCCAATGGAAGATGCCAGGACGTATTCTCTAAAATAATGGGCAAGTTACTACAGTGTGTACTTATTACCACTAAGAAAGAAACACAGTGTTTAGTAGGCCTCTTTGGATTTACGGACTATTCCACACTTTGTAATATTGTTTTGACCCTATTTATCACGAAAACAAAAGGCTGCTAAGTTTGAGTGGGCAAAAGAACTCAACAAATCTAATGATGCTAGAGGTATCTGTTGTAGATATAAACACTGTATGGAATGTATGACTAGTAGACAAATAGAGATCTAGAGGAAAAGTTACCTTATATAGTAAAAAACTACTAACCATTTGAAAAGCAGCTCCTGGCTAGCTCATGGGTCCTAGTAGATACTAATTATCTGAGCATGAGACATCAAGTAATTGTGTGACTTAAGTGACAGGTGACCTGGAATTCTATGTCACCTATCTCTATTACATCAATGCCCTTCTCTCAACTCAATAACTATGGCCTTATGGGATGTTTCTGAAGAACAAATGACTGATAAAGAAAAAACTTAGGCCTGCTTTACAGATAAGATGACTTGATATGTTGGTGCAAGCCAAACAGACTTGCTGCTACCCTGCAATCCCACTTAGTCATATCCCTAAAGGACTGTGATGAAAGGAATACCTCCCAGTAGATATAGCTTAGAGCAGTTCATTTATTCTTACCCCTTCTATGGAGGAAGAAGCAGTATGAGGTAAGGATATACATGGACTCTTCGGGAATGGAAAATGGCTTGGTTGGTTGGTTGCTCATGGAATTAGAAGGAGCAAGATTGAAAGATTGGAGACATGGGGCATGGGCATGTGAATGGGAGCTATGGGAATGGATACAAAAGTATGCAAGTCTTTGGGTTTCACTTCAATGCTAACTGTGTAACAACACCTACCACAGAGGAGGCACTGAATAATCAGGGATAACTCATTCAGTGGATGTTAGTAAACTTCATATAATAGGTCCAAGAAGGAACCAGCAATGGCAGCAGACATATGGAACCTATGCATGAATCCTAAGCGTGGGCTCCATCTCACCATTGTTGTGGTGGTTTGAAACTATATGTACCTTTTGTTGAGAATAGGACCTTTTGTTGAGAATATTTCAGGATCTGTAGAAAGTCCTCCTCTCTGATGATTTGGACTCCTGTATACTACAAGCAAAACCAACAAATTTCTTTGCAAGATCTGTGTGAAAGGAACCAGCCTGAACTAAAAGGGACAGAAAAGGACCAACTGAAGGAAAAATCACTTCAAGGGCAAAACCATGGAAGCAGACGTGTGGACCAAAGACATCTTCTCAAGCCAAGAGAGCGGGCCCACACATGTGTGTTGAAAGGATGAATCTGCCCTAATACTTGAAAAGGACAGGTGTTCTCCCCCATTGTTTAAGAGGAATGACACCACCCCAGTTTTCTCAAATGCCTGGTGGATTGTGGAGAGTCTGGCCACCACCTTAATGTTTGACAAGGGTGGAGCCTAGAGACTGACCACTATCCCAATGCTTGGCGAGAGTGGTGCCTAAAGCCTGCCATTTTTCCCATGCTTGAAAAGGGTGGAACCTTCACCCCAGTGTTCAGAGAGAGCATGGCTGCTGGGAAAGCACTTGAAAGGGATGGGGCTGCTGCTCCATCAGGCCGATAGGACAAAACATTGTTTGACAGATGATGCTCAGACCCTGAAATCTAATGAAGTATGCCTGATGGGTTTTGGAATTGTTTGGGACCTGTGACCCCTGTTTTCCTTCCAATTTCTCCCATTTGGAATGAGAATATTTATCCTATGCCTGTCCCTCCTTTGTATACTGAAAACATATAACTTGTTCTCTATGTTTCACAGGTCCACAGACAGAGGGAAATTGTACCCCAGGACGGACCAAACCTATAACTAACTGATTTTGATGAGCCTTTGTACTTAGCATAGTTACTGAAATAACCTAAGGCTTTCACAATGTTGTGATGTAATACAAATATTCTGTATATGGAAAGAACATGTCTTTTTGGGATCCAGAGGGTGGTGATTTACAAGCTGTATGTACCACAGAAAAACGTTCTTAAATCTAACCCATTGCAGCAGATATAAACCTGTTGTAAGTTAGACCTTTTGATAAGACCACTTCAGTTAAGGTGTGACTCACCTCATTTATGATGGATCTTAATCCTACTATTGGAGGCCTTTATAAATGAAATTAATACAAAAAGGGAGAGAGAAAACCACAGAAGCAAGAAGCTGAAAGGAACAAAACCCGGAAAAGAAGGAAGAGAACAAGAGATACAGCCATGTGCCTTGCCTTGCAGCAGAGGAGCCAAGGATCACCGGCAGCCAGTCTTTGGGAAGAAAGCATCACCTTGATGATGCCTTGATTTGGACATTTTCTTGACCTCAGAACTGTAATATTGTAAGTTAATAAATCCCCATTATAAAAGCCAACCTTTTCTGGTATATTGCTTTCAGGAACCTAGTTGACTAAAACAGTGCCTAACACATTTTAGTACCCATAAAATTATGTTATATGTGTGCCAGGAATACTACCTGAAGTTTTTGGTGGGCATTGTACTAAGCCTATTTTATATATTATCTCTCATTCACATAATAATTCTACAAAATAGATTTTTATTACCCTAGTTTTACACATGAATAAACTTTAAGTTATATAAACAGGGTGTCACAGCCAACAGCGCCAAAGTTAATATCTGAACCAATATCTGTCTGAAACCAAATCCTGTGTTTTTCAGTATTATACTATGCTGCTTTTCATTGGAAAGAAAAACTCAGATGAGAGAAGAAGCAAAAAACTCTAGCTTCTATTACAATCACATTTTCATACTGTACCATGAATGAAGATTTGTTGGAAAAAGGAAATATATTATTTTTTAAAGATTACACACATAAATATAGCAAAATTCCATTAGGGGGAATTTAACGTTCTAATTGAAAAATAAAATTTTTAAGTTTTATTTCCATTGTTTTGAAATAGAATGGAAATATCCAATTCCACATATTTATTTCACTGACCCCTTCCAAACAACAGCAACTTAATATGACATATTAAAATCTCTCAGACTAACCAGATAAATTGAAATATGAATTATACTATCCTTCTCATATTCAAGATACATACACTCATATTAATTATAAAACAATACTCAAATTTCATATGATGACAAACATATTTATTATTCAGACAGCTTACTTTAAAACAGGTAGAGAATTTTTCATTTATCTTTATAAAAAACTTTTATCATATATCATATCACTTAATAAGAAATTTTCAACAATACATTTATTATTTATATGACATAATTTGACCTACAATAAGGTAGTATGCTTATGCAATGGTTAAGATTATTGCCTTTCAAGCCAAGAAATCCTTGGTTAGAGCAAATTACTTTACATCTCTGAACCTCAGTTATGCCACCTGCTACTAGAGATATCATATCTCTAAAGGTTTTTATGGGAGCAGATGTAGCTCAAATAGTTGAGCACCTGCTTCCCATGTATGTGGTCCTAAGTTCAATCCCCAGTACCTCCTAAAAACAAAAACAGACAAACAAATGAAAAAATAAACTCTCACTGGGGAGCGGATACAGCTCAGTGCCTGCTTCCCATGTACAAAGTCCTGGGTTCAATCCCCCTGCGGCAATTTGATATTGTTTATGGATTCCAAAAATAGATATTGGATTATGTTTGTAAACTGGTCTGTACCTGGGTGTGATTAAATTATGATTAGGGCTTTGATTGGGCCACGTCAGTAGAATGTTGAGTCCCCGCCCCCTTGGTGGGCAGGGACTCAGAGAAAACTACAAGGCAGAGACGAGACTTGCCTTGTTTTTGAGATGGAACCAGGAAGTAAGCACACAGAGGAGCAGAGCAGCTGAGCCTGGAGAGAATTGAGTCCCAGGGAGAGAGACAGAGCCATTCACCTGGTAGTCTACAACTGGTCTGGTGGAGAGAAACGGAGCTCCAGGAAGAAAGGAACCCAAGCCTGAACTCTTGCAGACATCGGGAGCCATCTTGCCCCAATGTGTGCCAATACACATTAATGAGGAAAGTAACTTATGCTTTATGGCCTAGTAACTGTAAGCTTCTAGTCCAAATAAATACACTTTATAAAAGCCAACAGATTTCTTGTATTTTGCATCAGCATCCCTTTTGGTTGACTAATACTTCCTTAAAAAAAAAAAAAAAGCATTCTTGTGAATATTAAATGAGACAAACTATTTAAAATACTTAGCACAATGCCTGATAGCAATAAGTGATAAGTAACAATTGTTATTGGTTTTTCCTTATTGTTCTTATTGCAATTAATGTTAAAATTTTATTTAAATGCAAAAATAATTTTATTAATCGTAAAGTCTCAATTTAAAAGACCATTTTGTTCATTATCTGTTCTCCCTTACCTAATCATATATTCGTTGAGCTCCTCCTTATGATATGACTCATAGCACACTAGGTGCTGAAGAACAAAAATAAGATAGCATCCCTGACTTCAAGGAATTCACAGTGATCAGGAAATGGGAAAGAAATTGAAATGTCTGTAATACAATGAGGAGGTATAATAGAAGACCCCAAAAGGTAGCTATAAATAAAGAGGCAGGGACACCCAAACCTGCCTGTGAAGTATTGTTTCTCAGAGGAAGAAGTGCTAAACTGAGCCTTGAATTGAGTCAGAGCTAACATTGTACCAGGTAGAGAAAGAGGTCTGGGCCAGACAAAATACCATCTATCAAGATACGGAAACCTGAGAGAAGTTCATGGATTCTGGAATCACAAGCAATTAAATATGACTTTTTCATCAGAGATATTAAAAAGCTAAACTTGCCCCTCCTTTCTGATGCTTACATTATTTCATTCAACAAATAAGAGTATTAATAGGGAGCATCATTTGGTAAGCACTCTGCTTGACTATGGGAGAGCAGAGATTAATTAGACTCAGTTTCTGTCCCAAAGTAGGTTATAGTCTAGTACAGGAGAACAAAAGAAGTAAAACGGGAGTTTAAAAATCATTATAAGTGGCAGGTGTCTCTAGAAAGACATATCAGTGTCTGCTTTAGGAAGTCCAACAGGAAGAATTTCTATCTCATGGGACATTGTTCCTCCCTTGGCACTAGCAAACAGACAACTCACAGTTAAATTTGTTATCTACCTATAGCAAATTTATGAGATCTCACAACATCTATTTTATATACTCATTCAAATGATTTTTCTTTTGACATTTCCACTTCCTCAGACTTCCCCATTTCCTTATTTTAAATATTATTATAATGCATATATTTTAGTAAGGTGACTTAACTTTTTAAAATAAGGAAATACAGATCCACAGACACACACTTTAATTAAGATGCAAGATAACATTAAAAAATGAGGAAAACCTGTAGCTTAGTTTTCAAGGCTGGATTTCAACTAAACTCTGACTCCAAAGCCTGTCTCCTTAACCACACTCTACGGTACTGCAAGACTCATGCATAGGTCCAATAGATAGAACCAATGGTTCAAGCATTGTTGGGGACATATACACTATTTACTTGGTGAGTATGTAGTCAGATTGGGCAATTTCTTGAAATGAGGTTTTTGGTAAACAATGGAATAAGACTGAAATATGGTTAAGGAAAATATGTTATGGGAAAGGAATCTGGATTATTTTAGGCCATTGGTAAACGTAAGGCAATTCAATCTTTAAAATGAGGATAATTCCTACTCTAAGACAATTATTATTTTAAAGGGCCTTCATGCTTTAACTGAGGTAAAAAGAACTCAAAAGGTAGTTCTAGGCACCAAATATATCCTGGATGAAGCACCAGTGCAAGATTCAAAGTAGAAGACATTGATTCTAATTATGTGGATAGTATCCAGGTATGCCAGGAAAACAAGTACATGGAATAAACAAAGAGCAAAACTCTGTGTAATCAATTTCTCAGTTGCTTGGTATAAATAACCAATGTTCTTAGGGTTCAGAGAATGGAGAGCTTTGGAGGTCATGTAACTGACACCAGTATGTCCCTTTAGCCACACACACAAACACATACACACACGCAATCACATTATTCAGAACCAAAAATGATTAACAACTATTTTTAAAATATGTTCAAAATTTTTTATTAATATTTTCAACATATTCTGAGAACCTACTATGTTCCATTCAGTGTGTGAATCTCAAGGCATAAAGAGGTTAACAAGACCCAACCCCTTCCAAATGGGAATTCACAATCAAGTCCAGATCTTCCTTTTCAGAATACCCACAGTTTTGTCAATTGTGATGCAATATTACTTTTGGTCTTTTGTTAGTGTTCAACAGAATATTTTCTCTAGTCATTTCTTTATAGGGAAGTCTCCTCTCTCCCACAGACCAAGTTCTTTGAGCATGTTACACGTATATAGTGGATATGCAATAAATAATGATTTATCAAATGGCCAAATCAGGGCATTTTTATCCCAAAAGAAATAATACCTGGGAAATTAGTTTGTAAATTATAAAGTGCTGTAAAAATGTAAAAATATCAATTATACTTCTAATAATATATAGAATACAAAATAGCATTTTATTTTCAGCACCTTTAAGATAATTCCTTCAAAATCGATTTTGCTCTGAAAACTTGTTCCATCATGGTAAAATATTAAATGGATTGAATCAAACTGAATGGCTAGATGGAACTGGATTCTGAAAACCCCTCATCAAAGAAGCTCAAAAGAAAAATTCTTTAACACACTTACCACTTTCAAAGCAAGCATCAAATATAAGATGTCCTTTCTTGGGCTGTCCACAGTATCCAGTTGGAAGCACCATATATTTGCTCACATTCCCTCCGATGGCATCATCATTTCCCATATCATTGCCTATTTTTTAAAAAATTGATCATATTAAACAGAAATCAAAGTATATTTAGTAATAGAAATCCAATAAAATTTTACCATTAATTTTCCCCCACCCCTTGTCATTTAGTGCTTATCTAAGTGATAGGAAATTAACTGTATATTGTGGTTCAGTAGAAAGAGGGTGTATTTTGAAATAAAAAAGATATGGACTCAAAATTCCACCTCTATTACATCCCATCTCTCTGTGACCCCAAACAATCTACTTAATCCACTTGAGCCTCAGCTTCTCTCATCCATAAAAAGGGTATGGTAAAATCTATCTTTCAAAATTATGCTATGGGAACTAAATATTTTTAAATTCCTGGTATGGTTACTGAAATCCAAAAGATGACACATTCTTTAAACTGTATCAACTATTTAATAATTGGTAATTTATTTAATTTGTCACACATATCTGATTGTTTTACTCTGAATAAAGCTGGTTTGATAATATGACTTTAAATGCTCTAAAATCCCCAAAACAATTTGAGAACCATGGGGTTAGCAGAGAAGTTCTACTTCCTAATAGGTACTTTAATTTTTTTTTTTTTATTTTGAAAGTTTCAATTCTACCTGGGAAGTAAAAAGCTGGAAAGAACATGGCTTCCACCTTAAAAACAAGAAAAATCCCAAGAAACTTCAAAATTATAAATTTTCTTGAATCTATCAGTGAACTGATTGGGTCAACCCAATAAACTTATACCCAGTGAAGTTAAGGCTCTACCCAAAGGAGAGGAAGCAAGCACTGATACCTCAATGACAGAACACAGGAGGAAGAAGTACTGGGTGCCATCCAATTGGATAATAAGAATTAAGCTAAAATGTTAAAAAATATATAAAAGATCAAGCATAGGATAGCATGAGAGCATAGAACACGTGCAAGGCATAGAACTAAGGGGAATTCACATTCACTTGCAGACTACTCTGTATAGGCCTATACCAGATATTCAGGAGAAAGAATAGGGGCAGGGCAGAAGGCGAGAAAAACATGTCCTTTGGTGGTGCAGGCATGGGGAGAGGGGAGTGGCTTCTGTTATAGGAAAGGAATGAAGCCCTACAAATAGCCTTTATCCACACACACACACACACACAAGCTTTAAGACACTAGGGGAGGAGCAACAAACCATGTTTCCCCAGTGTATAAGTGAGTACCCTTTGCAGGTAGCAGAGCAGTAAAATTTCAAAAAGGTAAAACAATAGGAATAAAAAAATAATTACAGGTTTCCAGGGCCTAAGTAGAGAGGTTGAATACAAAATCAGCAAAATTTCAAAATCATTCTTAACCCTTGACTATCTCAGCAGAGTTATATATATGTTCCTCTCATCTTCAAGAATAGTATATTTGAATGCATTTGTGTGGGGTGTGGAGGGGAGAGTGGATATCTACAACGACTTGCCAACTCTTCCAGGAAACTTCCTAAAGTTCCTCAGCAGGGATAAATGAAGGGGAGGCAGTTGCTAAGACTTCTTCTACTAGCCATGAGAAAGTAACTGGGACTTCTCCTACAAACTAGAAAACTGGACAAAATACATGAAACAACTCTCTTTAAACATTAGACAAGCAGTGAAAAACTTTGATGCCTGAGAGAAGAGAAACAAATAAGGCAAATCTGATGATAGCCTCAACTTTTAGATTAAGGACACTTTCCAGAAGATGGTACAAGGAGAGGGGTTCCAAGCAAAACATGGTAGTTTTTCTGAGTTGAAGAGACAGAAATAGGAGTTCAGGGAGTGTAAGGAAACTTAAATTTGAAAGACTAAGTACAGAAGAGGAAGGAGCTATACAGAGGCAAAGCTCCAAAAATTTCATAAGGTCAGCTTTAATATATTGTGAAACACTTCTAAGTCATGTAGAGTGAAACTCCATAAGGCCAGGCAAAGAATGACCAGAAAATTGTAAACAGAACAATTTCTAAAATGTACACAGGGCTGGGAGATATTCCAGTTGTAAGTATCCACAGTAAAGAATCCATGTTGACAACCCAGGGAATTAAGTAGAGATCCCAGAAAGATACTAGCCATTTTTATTGTGTATGTGCTTTATTACCCTTAGTGATTGTGTTTCTCATTAGAAGAGAATAATGTCTTATCTTTTTAACACTACTCTCCCTCTCTTCATGCCTGGTATGACATAATATTTGGCACAAGGCAAGAAATCTTTGAATATTTATTGAATTCCTAAAATAAAAAAGATGTTTAGGAGCTACATTTTATTTGAATATTGACTATTGTTTTTGTTCACCTGAAGAAAGTGCAGGGAATATGTAGTATATTTTAAATGCATCAAATTAATGAACAGCACATTTATAGTTTACTAAAATAAACAGTTGTGACATAATAAGACAAAATTGTCAAAGAAAGTAAGATACCACAAAACATGCACATACTGACAAAAAAGATAGAAAGGGAGAAAAAAACTACAAACCCAATGTTAATGCAATATAATGGTTAAATATTTAAATACACAAGGCAGGAAATATAAAGTTACTATCCCCAGAGGAAACATATCTCAATTACACTCTACATGTATATATGGCCATTAAAATTATCAGCATTTATAGTAGCTCTACAACTGCATTCTGGTTCCCAAATTAGACTTGTATTTCTAAATGAAATGTTAATTTACAGGCTAAAAACAGAACTCTTAAAAACAACATCTGGTTGGTTTTCCTAATCTATTTCTTCCAGATTCAATATTCAAAGAGTTCCAGCACAGTGCTCTACAAACTCTGGCCTAGCTAAGATTTCTGATGGTTATCATTAATCTCCCTCAGCATTTATTGAGTACTCACTCTGTGCCAGACACTGTGCTAAATGCTAGAGATCCAGAGATGAATACAATTTATGGTATCCTTCAAGGAGTGTAGGCAGGGGAGATGGACAAGGAAACAAATAAGTGTAATGAAGTGTTACACATTCTCTGATAGACGTATGCATATTGAAGAATGGAGACCTAAAGGAAGAAGTAATAAATCCCCTATGTTGTTGAAGGGGGAAAGAGGAAAATCCAGAAACTTTCTATAGAGAAAAGACAACAAGTGACACTTGAACTGAGTCTTGATGATAATAAATAGGTGTTTGCCAGGCATCCAAGCGGTGAAGTTGCAATTCTGACAAGCATAGGTTGCTCTGAAATAAAAAGCCCAGATATCCAAGAGAACAGCCTGGAGAGTTAGAATAAAGTTAGAATATGGAGTACTTTACATATTATTTTAAGAAATATGTACTTTATCCCATAAGCAATAGAAATTATTAGTAGATCTTAACCAGTGATATTACAAGGTGTGCTTTGTACAATGGAGAAAGACTCCTCTGGCAGTAGTATGGACTATAGATTGGAGAGGGATGAGACTGAATAGAAAGTCAGTTAGAAGGCTAAGGCAATAATGTAGATGACAGATGATAAGGTAAAAGAAGTGGAGATGAAGAGTAGGGATGTAAATAAGAGATATCCACTGGCCTTGTAAAATAATTATATATGATTATTCCCCTAATTCTTGTATCCCATTTTTGGGAGTGCATTTCTGGTGATATGATAATTAATGAATACAAGAGAAAGGTTGAAAAAAATCAAGAAATTACAACATTCAAGCATGGAAATAATAAATTCTCATATTTCCTGGGAACAAGTGATTATTCAAAAAGGTTCAATGTTTTTATTCAAAACTTAGAGAAAATAAGTACTCATAACAGAATTTTTCAGATGTTTCAATAAAAGGGCTAGCCATGAGCTTAGCTGTCAGACTCAAAATTCAAACAATCCTCAAAGTGCTAGGGATTGAATCATGTCCCCCACAAAAGGCATTTTCAGGTATCAACCCCTGGTCCTATGGGTATGAATCTTTGAAGATATTGTTAAGTTACTATGTGTCCAAACTGAATATGGGTGGGCTGTAATCCAATATGGCTAAAATCCTTATAAGCAAAGGAAATTGGACACAGAAAAAGAAGCCATGAGGAGCAACCAGAAACTAGAAGCCAATGGAACTAGAAGAGAAAGAAGAAGATACCACCATGTGCATTGTCATGTGACAGAAAAGCCAAGGAACCTCAAAGATAGCTGGCCAAATAAGAAAAGTGTTCGTATTACATGACTAACATGGAATTCTCATGATTGAGACCCTGGGAGCCTCTTATTATCAGATAATAAGTATAATTCTTTAAAATAAAAAGGGTTCTATATTTTCCCATATAAAGCAGTTTGAAATTCTTTTATGAATTCCAAAAAGAGAAAGATTGTGGTTTTGAACTAATCCATTCCTGTGGGTATGAAACCCTTTTTGATTGGACTGCGTCAGTGAGGTGTAACTTAGGTTGAGTCTCCGCGCCCTCTCACTGGAGCTGATACAAATAGAGACACAAAGACAGACACACACACACAGGAAAAGGGAGCTCTGCCATTTTTAACCCTGCAATGTGAAAGGAGGACTTGAGGATTGCTAGCAGCCAAAGCTTAAGCACCAAGCCCCCAAGAGGCTGCATGCACACAGAGCAGCTCATGGTTGAAAAGATAAGCCCAGGCTGAAGAGACGAGCCATATGCCTAACAGTGTACACTTAAACTCAGGAAGAAAGCTGAGCAGTTGAGACTAAGAGAGCAGGCCCGGTAATAGACAAGACCTATGCCTGGTTGCCCACAGCTGAGCTCCAGGAGACAGTAGACTCTGGAAGGGAAGGCAGAGACCTCGGCAGACATCTTGCTTTATCACATGGCAATACGACAGGATCAACAGTAGCTGACTTTGGTGAGAAAGCATCTCTGATGGTGCCTTGATTTGGATATTCCATGGCCTTGGAACTGTAAGCTTTTACTCAAAATAAATCCCCTTTATAAAGGCCAACCCATTTCTGGTACTTGGCATTCGCAGCCCTTTGGCAAACTAAAACACCATATTTATTCTTGAATGAGTTAACTAAATATAGACGTAAACAAGTTTTATAATAATCCCCTAAATGTAAACTTCACAATAGATAATACATTATTCTTGTCTCCTCACAGCGCCTAACAAAGTACCTTAAATAAAATCTATTTTATTTAGAATGAATGAATGAATGAATGCAAATGTAGGAACTTTCTCAAATTGTGCTTATTTCATTTCAATGAGAAGATGTGAAAATTATGTGTATTGAACTAATATAGAAAAAAATAGTTCAACCAGAAATCAAAGTAGAATTTGATTAAAAAAAAAAAAAAAGCTAACATTTGTTAAGAACTTATAATATGTGAGACAATGAGCTAAGTATTTTATATACTATCCCATAAAACATAATGTGGTAGTGTGAACCTTTTTATGGACCCCAGAAAATATCATTCCTGTGTGTATAAACCTATTATAAGTGGGACTTTTGATTAGATTACTTCAGAAGGGCATAAGGTAGTATGGGTTTTAATCCTCTGACTGGAATTCTTTATAAACAGGATAAATAGAGAGAGAGACAGGATCAGAGAGAAAGCCAAGGAGCACAGAGAAACCCATGGAAGCTGACAGAGGAAGCCACAGAAACCAGGAAGTTGAAAGGAACAAAACCTGGATGAAAAGGCAGATGACACCACTTGTATTCTGATTGCTCCAGCTCTGATTTCAAAGCCACCAACCATTCATGCATTTATTCATTCAACAAACAATTGAGTGCCTACTGCCTCCCAAGCACATTCATAAGTGCTTGGAACAGTAGCAGACAACATTCATTGCAACAAATATTGCAATAAACACAAGTTACAAACCAGACATTATTCTGGGTACTTGGAAAACAAAACAAAGTCCCATCCCTCTACAGAATTTATATTCTTCTTGGGGAAACACCAATAAACAAATATTTAAGATTGTGGCAGAGATAATACCATGGCTCCACCAAACCTCATTCCCTTTATTTCTCCTAGGTACATATAACTTGATTATATTTCCCAATCTCCCTTGCTGTTGTTAGGTGAGGCATGTGACTGAATTCTAGAAAGTGTAATTGTAAGAAAAAATGGATTTTATTGCTTCCAGACCTGCTTTCCACACAATTCTGCCTACTCTCTTTCCCCACCTTTCAGCCAAATTCAGAAAAGGTCATGACTGGCAGATGGAGGAGCCACATGAAAGAATGAAACTGAGTGCATGAATGACTGCATTACCCTCCAACCAGCACAAAAGTATGATGGGAGTAAGAAATAAATGTTATTGTTTTAAGTCAATAAGACTTGGAAATATTCAACAGTAAGGCTACCCATATTAACACAACTATAATGACAGGTAGTGGTTAAGTGCTGTGAAGAAAAATAAAACAGGTAATGGGACTGAGAGGGAGGGAGGTGCTATTTTAGATAAGGTGGTCAGAGAAGACCTCCCTAAAGAAGTGACATTTTATCAGGGACATGAGTAAAGTGAGGCATTGATTCCTGTAAAGATCTAGGGAGAGGGCATTACAGATAGAAGAAAGAGTAAGTTTAAAACTCCTAAAGTAGACGCAAAGTTGGAATGTTTGAGAAGCAGAAAGAACTAAAAGAAAATGAGAGCACTATCCCATTGGGAATTTAATTGTAGAATTTTGATCCTAAAATGAGAAACTTCTCCACTCAAAATGTCATTGAAATGAAATTAAGTTGCATCAAGAACATTCTTTCAGTTCTTTATGTCAGTGGTTCTCAACCCTGGGCACTTTTGTTCCCCAAGGGACATTTGGCAATGTAAGAAGGAATTTTTGGTTGTCACAACTGCAGGAAACACTACAGTAGAGGCAAGGGATGCAGCTAAATAGCCTATAAAGCATATGACAGCCCACAGCAACAAAGAATTACCTGGCCCGAACTGTAAACAGCACCAAGATTGAGAACTTCCTTAACCTATTAAGTAAAGGAATGCTTCATGGAAGTAAACACTGATATAAAGCCTGAAGGGTGAGTAGGAGTTATTTGGGTGAACAGGAAGACAAAGTAGTCCAGGCTTATGAACTTCCAGACCAAAGGACAGCAAGAAAATATGTATCAGGGCATACAGAAACCATAAAAAGTTTGATAAGACTAAGGATGTAATATGAAGAGGCGCTAATCATGCACACCCTCCTCCACTCCACTAATACTGGTCTCCACACTCATTATCATGTCACTGTTCATATTTTTTTTAATAACAAAGGCCCTCTGTGTTAGTCAGCCAAAGGGGTGGTGATGCAAAGTACCAGAACTCTGCTCACTTTTATAAAGAGTATTTATTTGGGGTAGAAGCTTACAGTCACAAGAACCTAAAGAGTATAACTCAAAGTACCATAAGAGGTACTTTCTTTCCTAAAGTCATTGGCCATGTGTTGGAGGAAGATGATGGGCGATCTCTGCAAGTGTTCAGCATTCCTCCTTTCTCTTATGGCTCCGTTGTTCCAGCTTCCTCTGATCTCAGCTGTAGGCTGGCATAAGGCTCGGCACTCTCCTGGGGGCTAGTTTCTTTCCAGGCTCAGCTGCTCTGGTCTCGCCACAAGGTCAGCTGTAGACTATCAGGCACTGTGTCCATGGAACACCCTCTCTTCTTGCGTATCCACTTCTGTGTTCCTCTTTTCCGTATATTTACTTTCATGTGAGCATCTGTTTTATCCCCAAGGGGGCTGGGACTCAAAGCTGAGTCTCACTCTAATGATGTGGTTGGATCAGAGCCCTAATCTTAACATAATTTAATCAGACATTTCAAGTGAATCTAATTCAATCAAAGCATTATCACAACAGAGGAACTGACCAGTTTACAAACATAATCCGTATTTCTTTTCAGAATTCATAAATAATATAAAACTGCTACACCCTCCCAACTTGAGATTAAAAGAAAAACAAATACTGAAGTTGGAGGCCCTGTCTTAAAAGCTACATCATCCATTCCAAACATTTCCATTTCAATTGGCTAGATAAGATGGTGACATATATATGCACTAATATTGGCTAGCAAGGCAGCAGAAAATGCCAAAACAACCTTTTTCCTGCATTTCACTCAGAAACACCAGTAAAGAGTCTCTTCTCAACACAACAATGTAAGTAGCTGCTTTGAGTCTGGCAAGAACAACCAAAATGGCTGTTGTACTGCCTAAACTGCCAATCTGTAGAATCAAGTGTCAATTTTTCTGTACACATTTCCCTAAAATCTGTCTGCTTTTTTCTGCTTTGCAAAGGCAACAACAAAAAAAAAAATGCAGATAACCACTCAAATAACTGATAAAAGGTCCAATCATTCCCACTACTACCCAGTATGCTAAATTAGCATACCCAAGTTATTCATTCCTTCAATGTGTCTCATTCAATTTCTTGACCAATGTCTTTCAGCTTTATATCATTTTTTCTTTTAATATATCTCTTACCTCCTCTTATATAAAACTAATGCTTTTTACCTATCACTGTATTTTCTATGCTTACTTTATCCCCTTGCCATCTATTTCCTACCAAATAATTCACTACCACCATCTTTATCAAGCATTATCCCTTAATATACACTATACTTTGATGTTTCAAAATCCTTTATTTCTAAGGTCCTTACAAAAATACTAAGATAGGAGTGATGTCATGGAAAATGGCAGAGTAGGAAGCCCCAGGAGTCAGTCAGTCCCTCCACCAAAACAACAAATTAAGCAGGAAAATATCAAATACAATCAACCATTTAAGAACTCTGGAACACAATCAGACAAATAAATTGATGAAGGGAGAAACTGCTGAACTTTAGTAAGGGAATGGCATGTGTAATCCACCTATCATTACTTATCTCTCAAACAGGAACACCATTCCTAAAGCAGATAGCTGGTACAAAAGTAATCACACTAAGGACCCTATTGCCCAGAAATTTAGAGTTGTACATTTTGGACTGTCTAGCAGTTCCCTGAAGCACCACTACAAAAGCATGCATTTGTTTCAGTCCCATCAGGTTACAATGCCTTTCCCATTGGCCTCTATCAGAAGATTGAAAGAAATATAGCAATATATATGCCTTTTTTTTTTTTAATCCAGACATTTAAGGATATTCTGCCAGTTCACAGGCTGACCACAAGATAATGGTACAAAAATTCATTGAACACTCACAAGTCTTGGCAAAAAAATTTAGTTTGGAAAAGTCACAATACAAACGAACATCAGCAGCCCTCAACAAGCAAATGTCACAATATCTGAGGAGAAAAAGAATCTAATTTCCAGTTAATACATTATAATACCCAAAATGTCTAGTTCTAAACAAGAAAAATCAAAGCATACAAAGAAACAATAAAATATAGCTCACACACAGGAAAAAAGAATGTGGCATAAGCTATCCATGAGAAACCCAGACATTGGAATTACTAGTCAAAGGTGTTAAATCAACTGTCTTAAATATACTCAATGAAAAAAGTAAGCCATGAACAAAGAATTAAAGGAAATCAGGAAAGCACTGTATGGTCAAACAGAGAATGTCAATAAAGAGATATATATTATTAAAAAAAAACAAATACATATTCTGAACCTGAAAAGTACAATAGCAAAAATTAAAAATTCACACTCCAGGATGTCAGCAGCAGATGTGAGCAGGCAGAAGAAAGAATCAGTGAAATTAAAGATTGAATTGAAATTATCTATTCTGAGGATTAAAAAGAAAAAAGAATGAAGAAAAATGAACAAAAACTGATGGACCTTTGGTAAACCATCAAATATCAAAACTATTGATCTTGGGAGTCTCAGAAAGAGAAGGGGGGGCTGTGCAGAAAAAAATATTTGAAGAAATATGACTAAAACCTTGCCAAATATGACAAAAGACATTAATATGAATGAGATTCATACTGAGACACCTTATAGTAAAACTGTCAAAAAATGAAGATAAAAGAGAGAATTTTGACAGCAGCAAGAGAGAAAAGACTCATCACATACAATGGATCTTCAATAAGATTAACATCTGATGTCTCATCAGAACCATGGAAGCCAAAAAGAGTAGGATGACATGTTTAATTTAAAGTGCTAGAAGAAAAAAATAAAGTCAATCAAGAATTCTATGTCTAGCAAAACTATACTTCAAAAATGAAGGAGAAATTAAAATATTTCCAGGTAAACAAAAACTTAAGGAGTTTGTTACTAGTATAAACTGTTCTATTAGAAATGGTAAAGGGTGTCTTCAGGATGAAATGAAAGGTTACTGTGCAGGAACTTGAAGACCTATGTAGAAATAAAGAACACTGAGAAAGGTAACAACATAAGGAAATATAAAAGCCTGTGTTATTGTACTTTTGGTTTTTAACTCCTCTTATTTCCTATATAATTTAAAGATAAATGCATAAAATAATAATTATAAAACATATTAATGGGCACACAAGGTAGAAAGGTGTGTTTATAACAATAGACAGGGAAAGGAATGGAGATGGATACTGTTCATATACTAGTAAAATTAAGTTGGCAGTATTCAAACTAGGTTGATATAAATTTAAGGTAGTAAGTGCAATTCCTAAGTTAACAACTAAGAAAATACTTAAAAAAATAAAAAGAAAGAAAGAATAAAAATAGTGCACTACAAAAATCCCCTAAGTATAAAATACCAGCAGCAATGAAGAAATTGAGGACCAAAAACATAGAAGAAATACAGAAAGCAAATAGCAAAATGGCAGAAGTAAGTCCTATCTCATTAGTATAACTTTAAACATAAATAGATTAAATCTCTAACTAAAAGGGAGACACTGGAAGATTAGCAACAAAACATCCATGATCCACCTCTATGCATTCGGCATAGATACAAAGACACAAAGAGGATGAAAGTAAAAGGATGGGAGAAATATACTCCTTACAAATTATAACCAAAAGAGAGCTCAAGTGGCTATACAATTATCATACAAATTTAAAGTCAAAAAAGGTTACAAGAGACAGAAATCATTATATATTGATAAAAGTTTAGACCCATCAAGAAGATCCATCGAGAACAATTTTTTTCTCTTTCTTGCCTAATAACAATATGTTAAATGAACTAGATCCAACAGACATATTCAGAACACTGAACCCCCAACCCCCAAACAGCAGAATATACATTCTTCTCAAGTGCATATAGTCATTCTCCAAGATAGATCACATATTAGGTCACCAAACAAGTCTCAAAAATTAAAAAAGATTGGAATTATACAAACCATCTTCTCTGACCACAATGGAATAAAGCTAGAAATCAATAACAAAGAACTGAAAAATACGCAAATATGTGGAAATTAACACACAATCAATGGGTCAAAGAAGAAAACACCAGGGAAATTGGGAAATAACTTGAGACTAATGAAAATGCGAACACAACACTTCAAACCTAATGGAAAACAATGAAGGCCGTGCTCAGAGGGAAATGCCTAGCCCTAAATGCTTACAGGTAAAAATAAGAAAGGACTCAGAAACCTAACCACACACATAAAGGCACAAGAAAAGAACAGCAAACTAAACCCAAAACAGCAGAGGAAAGGAAATAACAACAATTAGAGCAGAAATGATGATATAGAGAATTAAAAAACAATAGAGAAAATTAACAAAACAAAAAGTTGGTTCTTTGAAAAGATCAATAAAATCAACAAACATATATATAGCTGGACTGACATAAAAAGACAGAGAAAACAAATAATTAAAATCAGAGTCAAAGGGAGACCATTACTACTGACCCCACAGAAATAAAAGGATCATAAGAGAACACTATAAATGGAAGAACATTCCATGTTCATAGACTGGAAGATTAAATATTGTCAAGGTGTCAATTCTACTCAAAGCTATGTACAAATTCAATGTAAACCCAATCAAAATTCCAAAAGCCTTATTTGCAGAAATCAAAAGGCCAATCATCAACTTTACTTGGAAGAGTAAGGGGCCCCGAATACCTAAAAACATCTAAAAAAAGAAGAACAAATTCAGAGGACTCATACTTGCCAATTTTAAAACTTATTACCTACTGACAGTAGCCCATAAAGCATGATATTGGCACAAGAACAGAAATATATACCAATGGAATCAAATTAAGAGTTAAGAAATAGGTCCTCACATCTATAGCCAATTAACTTTTTAAATTTTTTTTATTTTTTTATTACAGAAATTGTGAGCATACAAAATAATCATACATAATGTGCAGAATTCCCATACAACACCCCTCCACCAACACCTTACATTGTTTTGGAACACTTCTTACAGATTATGAAAGAACATGTCAGACTATTACTACTAACTATGATCCATGGTGTACACTTGGCATATTTTTTCCATACACCCTCTATTATTAACACTATGTATTAGTATTGTACATTTATTATAGTTCACAAGAGAACACTCTCATATTTGTACTATTAACCACAGTCTATCTTCCACCACATGGTTCACTGTGTTATACAGAGCCATGCCTTATACAGTCTATCCAAAGTGTCCATTCAGTGGCTCTCGCTTTCATCACAGATTTGTGCAATTATTGTCCCAGTAAACTGTTGAACATTTTCCTTAGTTCAAAAGAAAAACTCCCATATCCTCTATTATTGACCTGTAGCATTGGTATAGTGCCTTCTTTGACACTGATGCAAGAATATTACAATATTGCCGTTAACTGTAGTCAGTGTTACATTAATTGTATTTTTCTCATGTATCACAATATTTTTACCATCTTGTAATAATGACATACATTTGTTCTAGTTCATAGAAGGATATTCTTGTATTTGTATTACTAACCACAATCCTCATCCACCAATGTGTTCACTATGATATTCAGTCCCTAGATTATTCTCCAGCTTTCTTTCAATTGGTATTTATATCCCTAGACTACCCCTTTCAGCCAGCCACAATCCCATTTATAAGGCAGTCATGTTAGTTATACTATTAAGTGTTACCATAAACTCTATCCATTTCCACACTTTTATAGTCATGCTAATTGAAAATTCTATATACATTAGGCATCAGTACCCCTTCTCAGTCCTCATCCTATCTCTTAGTAACCTAAAGTCCAAGTTTTAACTCCACCTGTTTATTCTTTGTATTTAGTTCATATTAGTGAGACTATACAATATTTTTCCTTTTGTGTCTGGCTTTTTTCATTTAGCAATATGTCCTCAAGGTTCATCCACATCATCCTATGTGTCCCAATTGCATTTCTTCCTACAGCAGCATAGTATTCCATCCTTTGTATATACCACATTTTACCCATTCATTGGCTGATGGGACACTTGGGTTGCTTCCATCTTTTAGCAATTGTGCATAATGCTGCTGTGAACATTCATGTGCAAATGTCTGCTCATGTCCCTGTTTTCAGTTCTTCTGGATATATTCCTAGAAGAGGAATTGCTGGATCATAAGGCAATTCTATATTTAGCTTCTTGAGGAACCACCAATCTGTTTTCCACAGAGGCCACACCATCTACATTCCCACCAACATCTTCTCCAGCACTTGTTTTCTGTTTTTTTAATAATGGCCATACTATGAGGTATGAGATGATATCTCAGTATAGTTTTGATTTGCCTTTCCCTAAAAGCTAGTGATATTGAACATTTTTCCATGTGCTTTTTCACCATTTGTATTTCCTCTTTGGAGAAATGACTATTTAAATCTTTCGCCCATTTTTTAATTGGATTGCTTGCTCTTTTATTATTAAGTTGTATGATCTCCTCCCAGCCAACTGATTTTTTGACAAGGGTGACAAGTCCACTCATTTGGGAAAGAATAGTCTCTTCAACAAAAGGTGCCGGTAAAACTGGATATCCATATGCAAAAGAATGAAGGGGGACATCTATCTCACACCATCTACAAAAATTAACATCATATGAATCAAATCACATGCAGGACCTTGTATTAGGCAATGGTTTCTAAACCTTACAGCTAAAGCTCAAGCAATAAAAGAAAAATTAAATAAATGGGACCTCAACAAAATTAAACACTTTTGTGCATCAAAGAACTTCATGATGAAAGTAAAAAGACAACCTACAGAATGGGATAAAATATTTGGAAACCACATATCTGATAAGGACTTAATATCCAGAATATATTAATAAATCCTACAACTCAACAACAAAAGGACAAAAAACCCAATCAAAAAATAGGCAGAATATTTGAATAGACTTTCTCCAAAGAAGAGATACAAATGGCCAAAAAGCACTTGAAAAGATGTCAACATCATTGGTCATTAGGGAAATGCAAATCAAAATCATAATAAGATTACCACTTTCCAACCACTAGGATGGCTATAATTTTTAAAATGGAAAATAACCAGTATTAGCAAAGATGTGGAGATACTGAAACCCTAATACACTGCTGGTGGGAATGTAAAATAGTGGAAAGCAATTAAGCAGTTACTCAAAAAGTGAAACAAAGAATTACCATGTAATCTGGCAATTCCATTCCTATGTATGTGCCCAGAAGAATTGAAAACAGGACCTCAGATACTTATATACCGATTTTCATAGTAGCATTATTCACAACAGCTAAAAGGTGGAAAACAACCCAAGTGTCCACCAACATACGAATGGATAAACAAAATATGCTATATACTTACAATATTGTGATGGTTTGACTAATGTGTCAACTCGGCCAGGTAATTGTGTCCAGGTGTTTGGTCCAGCAAGCACTGGGCTAATTGTAATACAAGAGCATTTATGGACTTCAATCACCAGTGAGTTTACAGCGTGGATGGCTGATTACATCTGCACCAATCTGGGAGACTGCATCAGCAATGAGTGACACTTTTATCCAATCAGTTGAATGCCTTAAAATGGGAAGTAATTTCAACATTCAGAGGGAATTTCCCAGCTTGTCGTTGGACAGCCAGAAACTCATCAAGGACCATTCATCGGAGCCCCTGGTTTGCAGCCTGCCTGCAGAACCTCGACTTGTGCATCCCCATGGTCGCATGAGAGACTCTTATAAAATCTCATATTATTGACAGTTATCTCTTGTTGATTCTGTTTCCCAAGAGAACCCTGACTAATACAGATATTATTCAACCATAAAAAGGAATGAAGTTCTGATACATGCTATATCATGGATGAACCCTGAAAACAATATGCTAAGTGAAATAAGTCAGACACAAACCAATATTCTTTGATTTCATCTATATGAAATACCTAGGCAAATTCTCTAAGAAAACAGATCAGAATTTACCAGGGACTACAGGGAGGGAAGAATGGGGAGTTATTACTTAATGGGCATAGAGTTTCTGTTTGGAATGGTTGTGAATGTAATTAATGTCATTGAATTAAATACTTATAAATGATTAAATAAATTTTGTCATAAACATATATTTAACACAATAAAATACTATGAGAAAGACAAAACAAGTATTTTTGTCCCAGTTTTGTATATGAAAAAACTAAATGCCATCTATACCTCATATTTTGCTGCCTCAAAATTGCCTCTTATCTTTCAACTTCAGTAATTTCCCTCTTTCCTTCTCTACCTTTTATCTCCAATTCACTCCATTATGTTTGCAATCCCTGTTGCTCATTACTCTCTGAACCACTCCGGTTCCCATTCCCTTCTCTTTTCCCATATTTAATAGTTCTAACTCCTCAGCATAAAAATGCCATAAGTAGGAATCTACCCAGGAAATACTCAATGGAATCTACTAGAAGCATTCCAGGATCTTCAAGAAGCTCCCTCAGAAATAGGTCCACCAAAGCCAAAGTAATGGAAAAATCAACAATTCTACTAATGTGGGGGAATAGGTATAAAAATCCATGGCATTAGGTCTTCTAAATCAACTGTCTTTGAATAGAGCTGAGAGGCAGCAGGGTACACTGGAAATAAGAAAATGAGTTGAGATCCCTTCTCTGTCCCATAATGTGTGATCTTAAAGAAAGTCATTCTACATACCTGGAATTAAGTGTTTTATTTTCTGCAAAACAAAAGGCATTGAATTAAATGACCTCTCAATGTCTTTCACCTATAAAATCACAATTGCCAACTAATTTTAAAAATTATTTGAATAAGATTGGACTTGCTGTGAATCCAGGTTTTATTTAATTGGTGTGGTACATAAAAGGTCTGTAATAAATGTTTACTCAATAAAGTGGTGACAGGAAATGGGGCAGATAAATAATCAACAACTCTGACAGGGTCAGAGTGACATTAAACAGTCTTAGTATCTAGGTGAATTGAATTGTTCATTTATTATATCTAACGGCAAAAGCCTGTGTCTGCTAATGTCAAGAGGTTTAACGTCAAGAAATAAGGTGGCAGAGTTCTTCATATTCCCAACACTGTTCCTGTACCTGACATGGAGCAAATATCACACTGATGCCTAAAGCCACATTTTGATTCCCAGAGAACAAAGCAGAGCAGAGCCAGAGGATGAAATAAGGGACCTGAAAGCTTATGTCAGAATGTACTTGTGGTCTCATGGGAAACCTCCAATTCAACAGGCTAAGAATAACATTCTGCTTCCCAAAGACACTTCTCTGATATTAAAGGATGATGACAGCTGCTCTTTAAACACACATACATGGTTAGGTTATCCTCTGCCAAGTCCTCAGCATACTACAAGCCTAAAGAAGGCTTGGGTTATGGATTCATTTTTTCTGCTGTTATTTTTATTTTTTAGAGAAGTTGTGGGTTTATAGAAAACAGAGTTCCCATATACCCCCTTCAGACACACAGTTTTCCCTATTATTAACATCTTACATTAGTGTGCTACCTTTGTTACAATTGATAAAATAATATTATAATTACACTCTTGACTATAGTCCATAGTTTACATTAGGGTTGACTGCCTGTATTTTATAGTCCTGTGATTTTAAAACTTTTACTCTAGTAATATATAATCTAAAACTTCCCTTTCAACCACATTCCAAAATATAATTCAGTGGGATTAATTACATTCACAATGCTGTGCAACAATCACTACCATCCATTTCCAAAACTTTTCTAACACTCCAAACAGAAATTCCAATGATTTTGTCTAGAATGCTGCTGTTGCTGCTCTGTTTTTATAGCTATCATTTATGTGAGGCAGTGTAACACAGTAGAAAGAGGAATCAAAGAGACCTATGTTTGACTTCTCTAACTTTACCAATTTATAATTGTGTGACCTTTAGAAAATTACCTAAGCTCTTTTAGCTACACTTTCTGGAACTGTAAAATACAGATTAATACTACCTACCTCATAGGTTTTTATAAGAATTAAATGAATAAAAGATGAAGTACTTAGGACAGATATTAGCAAATAAATGTGCATATTTTGTATTTAAAGAATAATCATTCTTAAAATAACAATGATGATCACCATATATAATTTATTGAATACTGAATAGAGCTTGACAAAGAAGAGAGTTGGGAAAAATACAGCTGAAGCATTTAGGCTGCACACAGGGCAAGAGTAAGAAACAGAGGTAGAAGGATATGGTATAAGATCAGAATGCCAAGCCAAAGACTTTTGGATTCCATGTTGGGTCTCTTTAGCAGAATCAAGCACTAAAAACATTCTAGAAAGTGAAGAAATAGTCATTCTCAACCACTAACCTTTCAAAGAGTTATGTGATGCATTTTGAATGTCAGAAAGTGTGACAGACATGACAGATAGCTCTGGAATTTGGTACCGTGCCAGTGGGCCCTGCTCAGGAGTTTGTGCTCCCAAATGTGACAGAGTTGGACTCTCTACACATGCCTCTTCTGTCCCTTCTCTTTGAACCTATAGTTGGTGCTGGAGTTGGTAGGTGTACGTCCAAGAGACTTGAATCTTTGGGCTGTCCATGTGCCACCTGGGCCCTGAGCCTCAGCAGAGTTGCAACACCTACTCTCCAATTCATTGGACTCACCAAAGAAAATTAACAAGGAGGTAAGGTGGACAACTACCATACCAAGGAACCGAGAGAATCTACAACTACAAGCAAGAGAATCTCAGCCATTGGCCATATGGGATCTAAGCCCCCTCTCAGTTAGAGGTGGAGTGAACATCACCATCCCAGAATCCTCAGGATTGGGGAATAAAATATGGACTAGAGTGGACTTATTGGTATTCTACTATAGACTTATTGTGATTCTAGCGATGGAAGAAATAATATAATTGATGTGGAGACAGTGGCCACTGGAGGTGCTGAAGGCAGGGAGAGGGAAAAACAGGTGTAATATAGGGGCACTTTTGGGACTTGAAATTGTCCCGAATGACATTTCAATGACAGATACAGGCCATTATATATCCTGCCATAACCTAAAGAACTGAGTGGGAGAGAGTGTAAACTACAATGTAGACTATAATCCATCCTTAGTGGCAATGCTCCAAAATGTGTTGTTCATCAATTGCAATGAATGTACCACACTAATGAAAGAAGTTGTTAATGTGGGGAAAAGTGGGAGGTGTGGGGAGTGGGGCATATGGGAATTCCTTATATTTTTTTATGTAACATTTTATGTAGTCAAATTATCTTTTAGAAAAAATTAAAAATATATTTAAAAAATTAAAAGTGTGAAGGAAGCAAATAAATTTATACAATGCAATTCTGGTACCTATAGGTTCCAGAAATTCATTTTTTATTAACAAATAATCACTGAATAACTACCATCCATAAGGTAGGCATGGGAGCAGACAATGGAAGAGGATATAATTAGTTCATTTATATATATATATATATTAAATTCCCATTAAATACCAGCACCTCTGAAAGATACTAAAGTTACAATGATGAATTAGACATTTCCCTGCCCACAAAGATGCCATAGTTGTAGTGTGAGAGACATATAGGCAATCTTATCTGAACTCCAGACTCAAACTATTCTCTTCCCTTGGTTTTTGTTTGTTTGCTTCCTAGCATGCTTGCTTGTTTGTTTGTTTGTAAGCCTCTTAAGACATCCTTTTTCAGACCTTCTTTACTAGCTCCTCCTTCTTCTAGTTCTTCTTCCTCCTCCAAATGACCCTTAAATAAATTCTCTCAAGGTTACTGGATAATGGTCAAACAGAGATATAATCTACACTACATGGGCAAGGGACAATTATTGTGATTCTAGCAATGGAAGAATTTTTGTCATTGATGTGGAAGCAGTCATCACTGGAGGTCTTGGGAGGAGGGAGAGGGAAAAATAGGTGTTAATATGGGGGCATTTTCGGGGCTTGGGAATCGTCCTGAATGACACTGCAAAGACAGATACAGGCCACTGTATATCTTGTCATAATTTACAAAATTGTACAGGAAAGAATGTAAACTACAATGTAAACTATAATCCATGCTTAGTAGGAATGCTCCAAAATGTGTTCATCAATTATAACAAATGTACCACACTAATGAAGGATGTTGTTAATGTGTGAAAGTGTGGGAGGGGTAGGGAGTAGGGCATATGGGAATCTCCTGTGTTTTTTTATGTAACATTTATGTAATCTAAGTATCTTTAAAAAAAAATAAAAAGTGTATATAAAAAATTTTTTAATAAATTAAAAAATATTAAAAAAAGAAAATTGCCTAGGGGTGGGGTCAAGGGTCCCATCCACCAAAGGCCATATGACAAAGTATGTGTAAAATTTATGGGCAGTAAACAAACCTTTATGGTACTTTTGGATACAGGTGCCCAGGTCACTGTCATTCTGGGAGACATAGAGGGAAGGGGACAACGAATAGCACTGGGACCTTTAAAGCAATCCACATGGGGATGGGGATAGGAGGTTACCACTACCCTGTGTGTTGGTACTTTTGGCCCCTTGGATGCCCCTGTGGTTGTTTCCTATCTGGGACTGCATTGTAGGGATTAACATCCTACACCACTGCACATTTCAGCAACAGCTGCAGGGATATGCTCCCCCACCCCAGAGAATTCTGGCCATCACAGTTGAGCAACTGATGGACTACAAAATGTCAGTGCTCCCATCTGTTCACTACATTGTCCAGCAGCAGCAATACTGCCTCCCTGGTGGGGAAAAGGACATTATGAACTCAAAAAGTACCTCCACTCCGCTATCACTGCCTATAAGAGCCCGGTGTGGCCAGGGAAAAAGGTGAATGGAGCATTGTGGCTGTCCATACACTTATTCAGTGCTTGAATATACAAGTGCCCCCTTTGGTTCCACAGTACCAGACATTGTGACTCTCACAATGGCCTCCACCAACATTTTGAATGTGGTTGTTGACCTGGCAAACATCTTTTTCACCATCCCTCTGGGAGGAGCTTTCAGGTAGCAAGGCCTACTGTACAGCAGCAGGGATATTTAAACTTCCCCACAATCTGCCACCAATGTGTGGGACAGGATTTGAGTTAGCTACCCCAGCTCAAAGGATTCCAAGTGTTCTGTTATATTGAGGACATCGTGTTGGTGGGCCAGAGGAAGGAACAAACAGGTCAGGGATTACACATATTGCTAAACAGGCTTCGACACTCAGGTTGGACCACTTATCCCTACTAGATACAAAGCCCAGCCCAGCATGTTATCTTCTCAGGCAGCATATGGACTGGAGCCCAGTGACAGATCCCTGACCAAATACAGGAAAAATTACTGTCCCTAAAGTAACTAAAAGTTTGCTGAATAAAAATAAATTAAATCAAGCTACCTAGGACCATTTGGTGAAAATGAACTTGCATCTCCTAAGACTCACTAAAGGCAATGTAATTTGAGGGAACAAATAAAAATTCATCTTCATAATTATAAATTCTAATCATCAACAAAGATTAAATTATAACCAAGATATTTTGTTTAATAAGGAAATGAAAAACTTTCACCAAGGAAAAAAAAACAATAGCACATAAAAGCATGGGTGTTAACTAACCCAAATAGCAAATAAAGGATACCATTGATTCAGATCACAAATATTTATTTAGCATATACTATATGGAAGACATACTGCTAATAACTATATAGAAGCATAAGTAATATCTAAGTTTTATAATGCTTACTACATGACAGGCACCATTCCAGAGGCATAACATATATTATCTTATTTAATGTCCACACCCACCTCCTGTGAAGTAGTTGCTTTCATTATTTACACTTTTAAAGAAGGAAATATGCAAACTGAGAATAATGATCTCAAGATGGTAGAGTTGGACTGACACTTCCAACCAAGATGGAGGAACAGTTTTCAAATTTAAAATCCACCTTAAACAACTAAAATACATATATGAAATAGTGGTTCTCAAGACATTGGACATTAGGAAAAGAATAGTGATCCCTGGGAGAAAGGAAACAAACAAGGTGAACCCTAAAACTACCCCCAGCTTATTACATGGAGGAAGTTTTCAGTCTGCAATGCAAAGAGAGATGGTCCAGGAAAAACATGGCAGTCTCTCTGAGTTAAGTTTAAGAGACTGAGCTGCAAATTCAAGAAGGCCAAGGCAACTACAGCTTACTTGGTGCAGCACCAAAGAGGAGAAAGCTGCACAGAGAACTTTTGGCATCTGCAGAGTATCCCCTGCAAGTTTTCAGCAGAGTACTGCTAGCACATATATATGAGCAAACTACCCAAAAACACACCTGAAAGGATTAGAGAGAACAATCTTCAGAAATCGCAGTGTCAGGAATAGTACCTGCTCTCCTCAACCAGAATGGAAAACCTCATAAGTCACAAGATATCAGGTATTCAGAAACGTTTTGCCTCAGTAGGCTAAACACTCCTCTACTACAAACAAACAAAGCTTAAAACCAAGTCTCAAAAAGATCACACTGTTTCTAAATAAACTAGCTGTCTCCCAGAATAAACCTTAAGAATATTTATAGAAAATAAAAAATACCTAGTATACAATAAGTTAAAATCCACCATATCTGGCAACCAATCAAATATCACCTAGCATACAAAGAAGGGGGGAAATACAAGCCATTAAAAGGAAAAAAAGCAATCAGTTGAAACCAACCCAGAATTCAAACAGATGATAAAATTAGTAACCAAGGACATTAAAATAGCTATTATATATTTTATTCCTTATGTTCAACAAGCTAGAGAAAATATTGGGTGTATTAAATAGAGACATGGAGGATGTAAAGAAGTTCAAATTCCATTTCTGGAGACAAAATTTACAATTTATGAGTAAAAAATAAATTTGATGAAATTAACAGCACATTCATAGTACATATTGCAGAAGAAAAGATTAGTGAATCTGAAGACATAGCAGTATAAATTATCCAAAATGAAATACAGAGGGAGAAAAGACTGAAGATAAGAACAAAGATTCAGTAAGTTGTGGAACAACATCAAGCAGCATAATATGTATGTAATTAGATTCCCAAAAGAGAAGAGATTGGGACAGTGGAGAGACATAAAAAAATACTTGAAGAAATAATGGTCAAAAATTTTCCAAATTTTATGAAACTATAAACCCAAAGATCAAGAATACCAACAAACTTCAAGGTCAAGATACCTGAAGAAAATTACACTAAGGTATATATACTGAAGTTGCTTAAAACCAGTAATAAAGAGAAAATCATAAAGCATCTCAAAAGAAAGGACAAGATATTCATATAGAAACATGAGAAGAGCACATTTCTTGTCAGACACAATTCAATCCAGAAGAAACTGGAACAGCATTTTTAAAGCACTGAAAGAAGAAAATGACAACTAGAATACTTTACCCAGTGGAAATATCCTTCCCAAGGGACTAATTTTATGGTATTTAAATTATACTTCATTACACTATTAAAAAAAAAAAAACCAAGGTGAAATAAAGGCTTTTTCACAAACACAAAAGCTGACAGAATTTATTACCAGCAGACTTTCACTATAAGAAATGTCAAAGATTCAAGCAGAAAGGAAATGATACTAGAATGAAAAACGGGGTCTACATAAAAGAATGAAAAGTATTGGAAAAGTAACTATGTGGGTTTTTTAACCTCTTTAAACTTTTTTAAAATAATAAAAATATATTGTGAGGTTTACAACTTACATATATAGCAGTAAAATGTTTCACAACAATAGTGCAAAGGTCAAGACAGACAAAATGGAATTATAATGTAAGGTTCAGAAACTATACTTGAGGTGGCATAATATCACTTGAATGAAGACATGTGATAAGTTACAAGAATATACTGTCACATTGCAACCCCTAAAATGACAACTAATAGTTTTAGCAAATAAGAAAACAAAAAGGATAAAGTAGAATCATAAAAAAATCTCAATCCAAAAGAAGGCAGAAAAAGGTGAAAATGAAAACAGAGCAGATGGAGTAAATATAAAACAAATAGAAATATAGTAGATTGAAACCCAAATATATCAATAATCACATTAAATGTTAAATATCTATGCATCCCTATTAAAAGGCAGCTATTGTCAGCTAGGAAAAAAGGCAAAACTCAACTTCATACAGCTTATAGGAAACCCAGTTTAAATATAAAGACAGAAATAAGTTAAAGTAGAATGGAAGATATGCCATACTAGTAGTAATTTAAAGGAAGATGGAGTGACTATATTAATATCAGTTAAACCAGATTTCAAAGCAAAGAATATTACCAGAGATAAAGAAAGTGATTTCATAATGATAAAGGAGTCAACTCATAAAGAGGACATAAAAATCCAAAATTATTGTGCATGCAATAGCAGAGCTTCAAAATACCTGAAGAAAAACTGAAAAAAACTGCAAGAAGGAATAGACAAATCCACACTTAGATTCAAAGATTTTAATATCTCTCTTTCAATAAATGATAGAACAAGTAGACAAAAAATCTGTAACAGAATAGAAGAACCATTATGACCATAATACAAATTTCCTAAACTAATTACTTGAAAATTTAATCAAGCAATATAGGAAAAAGATAATGCATCATGACCAAGTGGAGTTTATACAAAGAATGCAAGGTTGGTTTAGTATTCAAAAATCTCAATAAATGCAATTATATTAATAGACTATGAAAGAAAAAACAGTTGATCATATCAATACTTCCAGGAACACATTTGACAAAATCCAATACCCACCCCTGATAAAACTCTAGGACTAGAAGACCTAAAACAGAGAATCTACAAAAATACTTAAAGCTAACATCATACTTACTGTGAAAGACTGAATGCTTTTCCACTAAAATGAGGAACAAAGCAAATATGTCCACAATTACCACCTTTATTAGACATTGTGCTGGAGATTTGAGCCACAGAACTAAGTCTAGAAGAAAACTTAAAGCATCCTGATTAGAAAGGAAGAATTGTCTTTATTCATGCATGGTATGATTGTTTATGTAGAAAATTCTATGAAATCTCCAAAAATACAATTAGTGAGTGCATTAAGAATGTAGTATATAATAGCAATGAACAAAATCAAGTTATTTCTACATACAGGCAATGAAAAATCAGTAATTGAAATCTAAAAATAGCATAAAAACATGAAATACTTAGGAAAAGTCTGACAAAAGATGTGCAGGACATGTACACTAAAAAACTATAAAAATATTATTGAGAGAAATTAAAGAAGATCTAAATAATTGGAAAGAGCTAGAGGAAAGGCAGAAATGGCCTGGAAAAAAAATCTTCTGGGTTTAGGACACGGGGAAGGCTGGACACTGCCCAGAGGAGAAACGGACAAAAGAAAACAATCATGAGGGCAAAACTGTGAGTTAAAAGCTTCAGCTACAAATGACAGCATCCTCCCACACCCTACAGACACTTTTGAATTATCAGGCCTCTGGGCAGGTGGCTACAAAGGGAGCTCCCAGGTATCTACCTCTACAGGAAATGGGAGAGAGAGGGACATAGCCTAAGGCTGACTCAGCTTTTGACCCACAAATTTGGTCTGCTGTGTTCCATGAGCCCTTCCAGGCCGGGTGGGACCACAACATTGTTTGCCTTGGAAGCTGGCAAGGGACTAAAGAGATCTGATCCTCTCAATGTACCTCTATACTGATTGGAGCTGGCTTTTGATGACTCAGATAGGAGTGGAATTATTTCCAACCCAGGTAAAGGGTGGGGGCTGCAAGCAAAGGCTAGAGAACTGCCTCTGAGAAAGTTTGAATTACAAGGCTCTTAGCCTCCAGGCAAGAACCTCTGTCACATTGATCCAGTCCACGTTGCAGCAAACACATTCCTACCAGGAGAACTGAGAGACCTGCCAGAGAGTGCCATCTGATAGCAGACAAAAGATGTGCATGTGAGGAAATTAAAAGTAAGTAAGAGAGGCTTTTTCTGGCCTTTACACTCTGCCTCCCCAAGGCCCTAGGAAGCAGGTCTGCAAGCCATTACTGGGTCCAGGACCCAGATTTTAGCAACTAACGGGGATAATCCTAAAGACCCACAACAGGTAGAACCAAGAATCAAAGATCTGCAGTAATACATGGCTTCCCACCACTAAAACCCTACAAAAGAGAGAGAAATCAAGCATCTAAGAAACTCACCACTCTAATCAGATACCTAGACATCAGGGAAAAAATTGCAAGCCATACCAAGAAAATGGAAGAAATGGCCCAGGAAAAGTAATATACATAAAGCCCCAGAAGAGATGCAAGATTTGAGACAACTAATCGAGATGCACACAAATTTCCAAAATCATGTTAATGAGTTGAAAGACAACATGGCTAAAGAGAAAAAGAACATCAAGAAGATACTGAGAAAGGACAAAGAAAAATTTGAAAACCTAAATAAAAAAGTAACAGAGCTCATGGGAATAAAAGACATGATAGGTGAAATCAAAAACACATTAGAGGCATACAACAGCAGACTCGAAATGATAGAAGAAAGAATAAGTGATACAGAAGACAGAACAGCTGAAATTCAAGAGAAAAGAAGAGAGAGAAAAGAATGAAAACCTCAATAAAGGGGTTCAACAGCAATATCAGCAAACAGAAAAAAGGATCAGTGAACTTAAAGACAATTGAAATTATCCACTCTGAGGAGCAGAAAGAAAAAGAATGAAAGAAAGGAAAAGAGCTTGAGGAAACTGTAGGATGTTCTAAAGTGTACCAACATATACACTATAGGAGTCCTAGAAGGAGAAGAGAAAAAAAGGGCATATAAAATATTTGAATGGCTGAAAACTTCCCAAATCTGATGAAAGACATGAATCTAAATGAAATCCAAGCAAGATAAAACTCAGAGAGATCCACTGCAATTCACATTATAGTTAAATTGTCAAAACCAAAGACCAAGAAACTATTTTGAAAACTTATGGAATACAGTACAAGCATTCTTAAAAGGGAAACTTACACCCCTAAACACCTATATTAAAAAAAGAAAAAAAGAGATAAAATCAAAAATCTAACAGAACAACTGGAGAAACAACAAAAAGAAGAGCAAACCATTTCCAAAGCAAGTAGAAGGAAAGAAATAATAAACATTAGAGTTGGGGAGGCGGAGGGAGGAACAGAATAGATGGAACAGGGGGCATTTTGGGGGCTATGGAAGTGTTCTACATGATCTTCCAATGACGGATACAGGCCATGTTGAATTACATCAAAGTTTATAAAAGTGTAAACAAAATGTAAACAGTAAGGTAAACCATTGACCATGGTTGGTAGCCATGTTTCAATATTTGTATATCAGTTGTAACAAACATACCATCCACATACAAAGTGTTATTAATAGGGGAAGGAGGAAAAGGGGAAGGATGTTGGGTATATGAGAATCCACCGTATTTGGTATGTGACATTTCTGTAACCTAAAACTTCTCTGAAGACAAAATGAAAAAAGTAAGACAATGGGGAAATAAACAGAAGAAAATGTCACTGTATGTATATGACAAGAGATCTTACAATGATGAAAGGCAAAATGTCAAAAAAGTTTTTTTTAATATTTTTTTGTTTTTTAACTTTCTTTTTGTATTTTATTTCATATTCTTAAAACTATCATTATTTCATTTTCTTATTAATTGTATTTGGCTATTTTATTGGTTTTGTTTTTGAAGAAGTTTTGGATCACAGAAGGGTTACAACTGTGGCAGGGAAGGATCATTGGGACAAGGTGTCAGGGATGGGGGATACATGGCAGGAAGCTTACCTGGGCATATATATAAGGCATATAAATGTGTTTAAATGTTCATGGGGCATTGTCATGGTGGGTGGATTCACACAATAACCAAAGGAGTATCAAATTTCCATCCTGGAGAGTTCTGCCACATACTCTAATGGAACACCAAGAATCCCCCAAGTATAGGGGCAATGATTAGTGAAGGAGGATGGTCCATTGAAGGGCCCTAAATATTGATGACTGTGCTTATGAACCTTTACTCCTGAAATGGAGACTTAGCCTACCATTATAGTGTGCCTAAGAGTTGCCTCCTGGGAGCCTCCTCATTGCTCAAATGTGGCTTCTCTCTAAGCTAAACTCAGCATATAAATAAATTACCTTCCAGCCAGCATGGGTCATGACCACCAGGGAAAGCCTCCCTGGCACCAAGAGATTACTACCAAGCACTAACTAGCAATGCAATGGAAAAACACCTTGACCAAAGGGGGAAAAGGTAAAGACAAATGAGTTTATATGGCTAAGAGACTTCAAAGTGAGTCAGGAAGTCATTCCAGTGGTTACGCTTATGCACATTTCAGCGGGATCTCACTGACTGCCAAAGTAGATACTACCTCAAACAACAGGGCTCTTGAGGGCTCTGGAGACATCCAGACACTATACTTTGGGCAGATAGCTCAGGAGTTTGGTGCCTTGCATGCTACTTTGGAATTTATGCTCCCCAGGGTGACAGAGTTGGACTCAGTTGTGGTTTCCCCACACATGGCTCTTCTGTTGTTCTATTTGAACCTATAATTAGTACTAGAGTTGGTAGGTGTACATCCAAGAGACTTAAACTTTTGGGCTGTCCTTGTGCCAGCTGGGCCTCAAATCTCAACAGAGTTGCAACATCTACTCTCCAGTTCATTGGTCTCACCCAGGACAACTAACAAGATGATGGACAGCTACCACACCAAGGAACTGAGAGAGTCTAGAACTGCAAGCAAGAAAGTTTCATTCATCGGCCCTGATGGACTGCAGCCCCCTCTCAATTAGAGGTGGAGTGGACATCACTATCCTAGAATCCTCTGGATTAAGGAATGAACTATGGACTACAGTGGACTTACTGGTATTCTACTATATATTTATTGTGATTCTAGCAATGGAAGAAATTATATCATTGATGTGGAGGCAGTCACCACTGGAGGTTCTGAGGGCAGGGAGAGGGAAAAACAGTTGTACTGTGGGGGCATTTTTGGGACTTGGGAATTGTCCTGAATGACACTGCAACGACAGATATAGGCCATTATATATCTTGCCATAATCTACAGAATTGGATGAGAGAGAATCTAAACTACAATGTAAGCTTTGATCCATGTTTAGTGGCAAGGCTCCAAAAAATGTTCATCACTTGCAATGAATGTACCACACTAATGAAGGATATTGTTAATGTGGGAAAGTGTGAGAAGGGTAGGGAGAGGGGTATATGGGAATCCCCTACATTTTTTATGTAACATTTATGGAATCTAAGTATATATTTAAAAATTTAAAAATTAAAAAACAAAAATAAATAAATAAATAAATATTAGGTCAGAAATAAAAGAAATTGAGAACAAAAAAAAAAAAAAGAAAAAGAAAAAAAATCAACAAAACCAAAAGCTGGTTCTTTGACAAGATCAATAAAATTGACAAACCCTTAGTTAGATTAACAAAGAAAAAAATAGAGAAGATGCAAATAAATAAAATAAGAAATGAAAGGGGCAAAGTTACGACTGACCCCACAAAAATAAAAAGAATAATAAGAGGATATTATGAGAAACTATATGTGACAAATTAGACAATCTAGATGAAATGGACAAATTCCTAGAAATGCACAAACCTATACTGATGCTACAAAAAATAAAAAAACATAACAAACCAATCACATTTAAAGAGATTGAATCCATCATCAAAAATCTCCCAACAAAGATATGTCCAAAACTGTTATAAGAGATTATTTATTATATTAATAAAAGGGACAATTCAACAAGAAGAAATAACTATACTAAATATTTAGGCACCTAACCTCAGTGCCCCAAGATACATGAGGCACAAACTGGAAAAGCTAAAGGGAGAAATAGATGTCTCTACAATAATAGGTGGAGACTTCAATACACAACTCTCAGTATTAGATAGAACATCTGGAGAGAGAATAAATAAAGAAACAGAGAGCCTGAATAATATAATAAATGAAATAGACCTAATAGACATCCATAGAGCATTGCACACCAAAACAACAAGACATACATTCTTTTCAAGTGCCCATGCATCCTTCTCTAAGATAGACCATATATTGGGTCACAAGACAAGTCTCAATAAATTTAAAAAGATTGAAATTATACAAAACTCTTTCTCTGAGCATAACAGAATGAAGCTGGAAATCAATAATGGACAAAAAAGGAAAAATTCATAGATATATGGAGATTAAACAACACATTCTCCAACAATAAGTGGGTCAAAGAAGAAATTGCAAGAGAATTCAGTAAATATCTTGAGACAAATGAACATATCAAAACCTATGGGACACCACAAAAGCACTGCTGAAAGGGAAATTTATAGCCCTTATTGCTTACATTAAAAAAGAAGAAAGAACTGAAATTGATTATCTAACTGCACACCTGGAAGAATTAGAAAAAGAACAGCAAACTAATCCCAAGCCAAGGTTAAGGAAAGAAATAGTAAAGACGAGAGCAGAAATAAATGAAAATGAGAAAAAAATACAGAGAAAGTCAACAAAAACAAAAGTTGGTTCTTTGAGAAGATCAACAAAATCAACAAGCCCTCAGCAATACTGACAAAGAAAAAAGAGATAAGACACAAATAAATAAAATCAAAATTGAGTATGAGGACATTACCACTGACCCTGAAGATAAAAGAGCAGTCATAAGACGATACTATGAACAACTGAATGCCAAAAAACTAGAAAATGTAGACAAAATGGACTAGAAACACACAAATGACTTTAGAAGAAATAGAAGACATCAACAAACCAATCACAAGTGAAGAGACTGAAACAGTCATCAAAAACCTCCCAAAGATGAAAAGCCTGGGACCAGAAGGCATCACAGGTGAATTCTACCAATCATTCAAAGATGACCTAATACTGATTTTACTCAAGCTCTTCCCAAAAAATTGAACAGGAAAGATTGCAAGCAAACTCATTCTATGAAGCCAACATCACCCTAATACCAAAGCCAGATAAAGATTTTACGAAAAAAGAAAATTACAGACCAATATCTCTAATGAATATAGATGCAAAAATCCTCAACAAAATACTTGCAAGCAGAATCCAAAAGCACATTAAAAGAATTATACACCACAATCAAGTGAGTTTTATCCCAGGTATGCAAGGGTGGTTCAACACAAGAAAATCAATTAGTGTAATAAACCACATTGATAAATTGCAGATGAAAAATCACATGATCCACTCGATTGATGCAGACAAGGCATTTAACAAAATACAGCGACCAATAAAAACACTCCAAAAGATAGGAACAGAAGGAAGCTTTCTCAGTATGGTAAAGTGTGTATATATAAAACACCTACAGCTAGCATTGCACTCAATGATGAAAGACTGAATGCTTTCCCACTGAGATCAGGAACAAGACAAGGATGCCCACTGTCACCATTATTATTCAATATTGTGCTAAAAGTTCAAGCTACTGCTATTAGGCTAGACAAAGAAATAAAAGGTACCCAAATATGAAAGGAAGAAGTAAAACTTTCACTATTCACTGATGACATGATCCTATATCTAGAAAATCCTGAAAAATCCACAAAAAAGCTACTAGAATTAATAGACGAGTTCAGCAAAGTGATGGGCTACAAGATTAATGTGCAAAAATCAATAGTGTTTCTATACATTACTGATGTGCAATCTGAAGAGGAAGTAAGAAAAAAATTCCTTTTATACTATCAACTAAAATAATCAAATATTTAGGAATAAACTTAACCAAGGACATAAAGGACCTCTATTCAGAAAACTACAAAACACTACTCAAAGAAATCAAAGAAGACTTAAATAAACGGAAGGACATTCCATGTTCATGAACTGAAGACTAAATATTGTTAAGATATCAATTCTACCAAAACTGATTTTCAGATTCAACACAATCCCAATAAAAATCCCAACAGCCTTTTTTGCAGGAATCAAAAAGCCAATAATCAAATTTGTTTGGAAGAGTAAAGGGCCCCGAACAGCCAAAAATGGCTTAAAAAAGAATAACGAAGGTGGAGGATTCTCAATTCTGACTTTAAAGCATATTACTTGGCTACAGTGGTAAAAAAAAAAAAAATTAAATTAAATTAAAATTTAAAAAAAAGAAAAAAATAGAATGGTACTGGCATTTGGAAAGACAGATTGACCAATGAAACCAAATTGAGAACTCAGAAATTGACCCTCACATCTACAGTGAAGTGATTTTTGACAAGGCTGTTAAGCCCACCCAGCTGGGCCAGAAGAGTCTATTCAACAAATGGTGCTGGGAGAACTGGATAGCCATATCCAAAAGTAAGAAAGAAGATCTGTATCTCACACCTTATACAAATATTAACTCAAAATGAATCAAGTACCTAAATATAAAAACAACAACCATAAAACTTATAGAAGAAAATGTAGGAAAACATCTTCAAGATCTTGCAGTAGGCAATAGTTTTTAAACCTTATATCCAAAGCACAAGCAACAAAAGGAAAAATAGATTAGTGGGACCTCCTCAAAATTCAACACTTTTGCACCTCAAAGGATTTTATCAAAAGGGTGAAAAGGCAGCCGACTCAATGGGAGAAGATATTTGGCAATCACAAATCTGATAAGGGTCTAATATCCATGATATATAAGGCGATGCTAAAACTCAACCATAACAAGACAATGTATACAATTAAAAAATGGGCAAAGGACTTAAAAAGACAAGTGTCCAAAACAAAAATACAAATGGCAAAAAAAACACATGAAAAAATGTTCAACATCACTAGCAATTAAGGAAATGCAAAGAAAAACTACAATGAGACATCATTTCACACTTATTAGACTGGCCACTATTAAAAAGTCGGTAAACTGTAAATGTTGGAGAGGATGTGGAGAAATAGGAATGCTTATTTACTGTTAGTGGGAATGCAGAATGGTACACCCACTGTGGAGGACTGTTTGGCAGTTCCTAAGGAAGTTGAATACAGACTTGTCATGGGACCCGGCAATACCACCGCTAAGTATATACCCAGAAGAACTGAGAGTGGTGACACAAATAGACATCTGCACACCGATGTTCATACCAGCATTATTCATGATAGCCAAAAGTTGGAAACAACCCAGGTGTTCATCAACTGAGGAATGGATAAACAAAATGGGGACTATATACACGATGGAATATTATGCAACAGCAAGAAAAAATGAAGTTGTGAAACATATGACAACATGGATGAACCTGCAGGACATTATCTTGAGTGAAGCAAGCCAGACACAAAAGGACAAATACTGCATGACTGTGCTACTATGAGCTAACTATGTTGTATAATCTCATGGGTTAATAACTTTGAATATGGTTCACCAGAAAATAGAATGAGGTTAGAAAATGGAAAGCTAAGGGTTAACTTGCGCAGAATTGTTAAAAGATTTGTATTTATCTTTGGAAATGAACAGAAAAGGTGAAAGCCCGACATAATGTTTGTAATTAGCAGTACTATTATGTGGGTATGAAAGTGGTTTAAAGGGCAAATCTAAAGTCATGTATATTACTAAAAGGAAAGCTAAAAAATATAACATGGAACTGTATAGCATAGTAAAACCACATGTGAAATATGAATACAGGTAAAACAGGTAAGACTGTTTTCTCTGAAGCTCAACAAGTGTATGTTAATACTACAAGATGCTAATATTAGACAAAAAAACATTATGCTAAGTGAAGGAAAACAGACAAAATACTATATATTGTATGATTCCATTTATATAAAATATAAATATAAACCAAGTTATAAAGATGAAATTAGATTAGTGGTTATGTAGGGCTGGGAAAGGAGTGTTAAGGGGAGTGGAGTTTTTCTTTTTGTAGTAATGAAATTGTTCTAAAGTTTTTTGTGGTGATGAATGCACAACATTGTGATTATACTAAGAGCCATTGATTATACACGTTGGATAGATTGTATGGTATGTAAATACATCTCAATAAAACTGCTTAATAAATAAAGAATTATGCAAAAAATATGCAGAAATAGCAGCTATGTATAGCAGGGGAAGCATGGAGACATTGAGAAGTAAAGAATGTTCTTGTCTGTTTTTAGTTTATCATCATTATTGCTATTGAAATAATGAAAATGTTCTAATAAAAATTGAAGTGATGAATGCACAACTATGTGATTACAGCAAATTCCACTGATTGTACACTTTGGATGAACTGTACGCTTTATTAATATGTATCAATAAAATTGATTTGTTTAAAAAAAATTCATGTGGAAGTGCAAGCAATCCACAATAGGCATAAACATCTTGAAAAAGAGGAACAAATTTGTAGGACTCACACTTCCTGATTTTAAAACTTATTACAAAGCTACAGTAATCAAAATAGTGTGGTAAACTGGTACAAATACAGATATAGACAAGTAGAATAGAATTGAGAGCACAAACAAAAATCCACGTATCTATGGCCAAATGATATCTGAAAAGGGAGTCAATTTAACCCATGGCGAAAGAACAATCTCTTCAACAAATGTTGCTGGGAAAACGGGACATCCACATGCAAAACAATGAAAGTGTACTCCTACCTTACACAATATACAAAAATAACTCAAAATGCATCAACAATCTAAACATATGAGTTAAAATTATAAAACTCTTAGAAGAAAACACAGGGAAATATCTTCAGGTCCTATTATTAGGCAATGGATTCTTAGATTTTACATTGAAAGGATGAGCAACTGTATTAGTCAGCCAATGGGGTGCTGATGCAAAATACCAGAAATCTGTTGGTCTTTATAAAGGGTATTTATTTGGGGTAGAAGCTTACAGTTACCGGCCCATAAAGCTTAAGTTTCTTCCTTCACCAAAGTCTGTGGCCACGTGTTGAAGCAAGACAGCTGCCAACGTTTGCCAGGGTTCAGGCTTCTTGGATTCCTCTCTTCCTGGGGCTCCGTTTCTCTCCGGGCTCAGCTCCTCTGGTTCCTCCACAAGGTCAGCTGTAGACTATGAGGCTCTCTAGGCTTTGCCTCTCTCCACAAGGCCAGCTGTGAACTGTCAGGCGAACTGCTCGTCTCTTTTCCTGGGGCCTTCTCTCCTTCCTCACGACCAAACTCCTCTGTGTGCTTACTTCCCCAGGCTCCATCATTAAAACTCAGCATCAGAACTCCAACATCGACACTACAACCAACTCCTCTGCTTTGCCATGTAGTTTTTTATCTCTGAGTCCCCATCCACCAAGGGGCGGGGACTGAACGTCCTACTGATGTGGCCCACTCAAGGCCCTAATCATAACTTAATCACGCCCAGAGGAACAGACCAGCTTACAAGCATAATCCAATATCTGTTTTTGGAAATCATAAATAATGCCAAACTGCCACAGCAACTAACAAAAAACTAGATATACTGGACCTCATCAATATAAAAGCTTTTGTGCATACAAGCATATTATCAATCAAGAAAATGAAAAGATAAGCAACAGAATGGAAGAAAAAATTTGGAAACCATATGTCTGATAAGGGTTTAATATCCATAATATATGGATAACCCTCCAACTCAACAACAACAGAACCTCCTAACTGTTTAAAAAGGTCAAAGGAAGGCCTAGAAGGTAGGCCTTCTGCCACTGCCACAATTAGGACAGTACATTATCCCAGACATACCACTAACAGCCTGAGCTTCCTAGCTACCTTTCCCAGGATTCATGGGGAGAAAGTCATGGTTTAAGGCAGGTGCTTAACTTAGGGTCCTTAGACCTCCTGAAATTACATGCCAATATGTTGCAACACTATGGAGAGTCTCCTTTATCTTTAGGGAAAAAGTTAGAACTTTCATCAGATCCTCAAAGTGATCTATGAGCTCCCCTATTAAGTTAAGAACCACAAATTTAGGGAAAAAGCACTGAAACAAAAGTTAGTACAAGCCTGAGGGAGATGCTGATACCAAAAACATAGTCAAACGATACCAGGGGATTTGTGTCTGTGTCTGTGTGTACATATTTAAGAAAAGGATTCATTCCCTGTTTAACTTGTCTGTAATGGTTTTGATTTGTGTAGCAGTTTGATGTTATTTATGAATTCCAAAAAGAGATATTATGTTTGCAAACTGGTCTGTTCCTCTGGGCATGATACCCTTTGATTGATTTAAATTCAAAGGTTTTGAGACTGTCGACCGCACTGTGGGCGGCGCATGGCGGGGATGGCGCTGGCGCGGGCCTGGAAACAGATGTCCTGGTTCTACTACCAATACTTGCTGGTCACGGCGCTCTACATGCTGGAGCCTTGGGAGCGGACTGTGTTCAATTCCATGCTGGTGTCTATTGTGGGAATGGCACTGTACACAGGATACATCTTCATGCCTCAGCACATCATGGCAATATTGCACTACTTTGAACTTGTTCAGTGACCAAGTTGTGATCGGGATCCACAGGTTCCTAAGGGAGAATCCACCCTCCGAAGATGGAATGACACTTCATCAGATGTCATAAGAAGCCCTAATATAGATGTCAACCAACCTTGTGAATATAAAGACTAAAAATCATGAGTAGACCAGGAAAATAATCCTGACTCATGTGGTATGTCCTTTATTTTAAATTTTAAAAGAGGCTCTTATATTTTGTCTATTTTAACATTGTAGTCATTTGTACTTTGATATCAGTATTTTCTTAACCTTTGTGACTGTTTCAATATTACCCTGTGAAAGCTTTCTTAATGTAACTTTGAGTACATTTTAATTGCCTTCTATTTTTAAAACCCAAAGTCATTAGTTGGGCTGTACTGCTCTTGCTATAGTATGACATATACATCTGCCTGGATATATTTCTACTCTTGACCAAAGTTTTGTAAGAAACAATACAAGATTTGGGGCGGGAGATGGGGAGGGAGGATATTTTATTGAGCACTACTTACAGAAGACTTATCTGTAAGTTTGAACTCAGGAGTACAGTTTTAGCTATCTAGGCTCTACTCTAACAGCTTTTGCTTTACAACAGTGTTTCTTAACAATGAAAAAGAAAAGAACTTGCAAAAGATAAAATAAAGGAACATTTCATCTTTTAAATATTCTTATATGGAATTATTTCCAGAAAACTTTGGTGATGATTCTTGTAACAAAATGTTCTCAATTGGTTAAGTAACATTATTATGTAATGCTTACATGCCATAGAGTTTTTAACAGAAGATAAATCAGTTTCCTCTGAGGGCCACTGTTAACAGTGTACTTCCTTAAATTTAGTTTTATGATTGTAATGGGTACTGTAAATGCATTTGCACATTGGAATAAGAAAGGATGAGATGAATTGTAGTTAAAAATTAGCAAAATTAAGTGTAAACTAGGTTAAAATCCTTTCACTCTTTGTATTTTTCTTTTTAAGATTTCTATTCTTTAAATGTGAAATGACTGTCTAATTTTTTTAAAATGTAAAATCATTAAATTCAAAGAGGAAAAAAATCAGCTGATGTAGCAGTATGTATTTTTCCCTTGATGGTTAGATATTGATCTGGTATTAATATTTATGAATTGCTGTGGAGGGTCATATAAGCAGCAAATCAATTTCAATGTGTCTTCCAACATAAAAATATTGCTATTTTTAAAAAATTAGGTGTCACAGGCATACCTTGGAGATATTTAGTTCCAGACCCCTGCAATAAAGTGACTATCACAATAAAAAATAAATAAATAAATAAATAAATAAATAAATAAATAAATAAATAAAAATTCAAAGGTTTTATTTTTATTTGATTAAATCAAAATTAGGGCTTTGAATCAAGCACATCATTAGGGCATGCAGGGTTGAGTCGCCACTGCCTTGGTGGGCTATATAAACGGACAATCAAAAAGACAGAAGATACACACTTGAAGAGAGAAGCTCCATAGATACCAGAGGAGAAAAGCTTGTCAGCTTTGACCCTGAAGTCGGAGGAAGAGAAATGACCCATTTGCCTGATAGTTTACAGCTGACCTTGTGAAGAGACCAGAGCAGCTTAGTTCTATGCCAGCCTACAGCTGAGTGGAAGAAGCTGGGCCCACAGAACCTTAAGAGGAAAGAGGAAGGTTGAACACTTGCAGATATTGCCTGTCATCTTGTGTCAACATGTGGCAACTGACTTTGGGTGAGAAAGTACCTCTTATGGTACCTTGAGTTGGACTCTTTAGGGCCTTGTAACTGTAAACTTTTACCCCAAATAAATACCGTTTATAAAAGCCAAAAGATTTCTGGTACTTTGCATCAGCACCCCTTTGGCTGACTAATACAACTTGTTTTATAATCAGGTAGGAATTTATGAATATTATTAAATCATTAAAATAATTATTAAAGATTTACTTCCTTTAAAAATGGTCAATGGACTTGAACATTTTTCCAAAGAAGATGTACAAATTTTTGGCCAATAAGCACATGAAAAAATGTTCAACATCATTAGTCTTTAGGGAAATAATGATAATGAAACTGAGGAAGGACGCAAGATGGCAGCAGAATAGGGAGTTCCAAGAGTCAGCTCATCCTACAGAGCTGCATCAGACTCTCTAGGCAAATAACACTCCTTTTGGCCCACATGGACTAGATTGTTGCATACACCTAAGTCTCCATCCCTGCCCCTGGCAAAGAGGAAGGGGGACATTGACTTATCAGACTCTCTAAGCAACTGCAGTCAGTTTCAGCCTACACTGCTCAGACTGTTACCCACACCTATATTGTTGATGGGAATGTAAAATGGTACTGCAACTCTGGAAAATAGTTTCTTAAAACCAAAACAAAACAATACAAAACAAACCCCCCAAAAAACTATACTAAAAATGCAACTACCTGGTACGTGGAACTTCAGCAGTCTCTGGGGACAACTACAGATGATTCTGGCCCACTCAACTTGTATTACTACCCACAGCTGTGACTTTGTCCCCACACCTAGCAGGGGAGAGAGTTGGGTGGAACTTCATAAGTTCCTGGGGACTTCAGCCTGCATGGCTTACAATAAAAACCACACTGTTGGCTCCTACTCCACACCCGGCAAGAGAGAAAGGGCAAGAAAGTGAAAAATAGGAGCTGAAAATTTTTCAGATTGGATAAACATGAGCTATTATAAAGTTCCAAAATAAGTTGAATCAAGCTTCAAATAGGGGCTTTAGTACAAAGCCAGTCAACAATAAAGTCCTAGACTAAAGAGAGAAACTGAAGCCCAGAATAAATATTATACATCAAGAAAATCAGATGCCGAGACACCAGCAAAAAATTACAAGCCATACTAAGAGACAGGGAGATATGGCCCAGGTAAAGGAAAAAATTAAATCTCCAGATGATATATAAGAGTTGAGACAACGAATCACAAATGTTCAAACAAATCTCCTTAACAAATTCAATGAGCTGGCTAAAGAAATTAAGGATATTAAGACACTGAATGAACACAAAAAGAATTTGAAAGCATGCATAGAAAAATAACAGATCTTATTGGAATAAATGACACAATAAATGAAATTTAAAAATACACTGGAGGCATATAACAGCAGATTTGAAGAGGCAGAAGAAAGGATCAGTGAACTTGAAGACAGGGCCTTTAAAAGCAAACACGCAAAAGAACAGATGAAGAAAAGAATGGAAAAATTGAACAGGTCTCAGCAAAATGAATGACAACAAAAGGCATGCAAACATATCAATCATTAGTCTCCCAGAAGGAGAAGAGGAGGAAAACGAGGCAGATGGAATATTTGACAAAATAATGGTAGAAAATTTTGCAACACTATTGAGGACATAGAAATCCAAGAAGCACAATGTACTCCAATCCGAATAAATCCAAATAGACCTACTCCAAGGCACAAACTAATCAGAATGTTAAATGAAAAAGATAAAGTAAGAATTCTAAAATCAGCAAGGGAAAAGAAATTCATCACATACAAGGAATACTCAATAATATTAAGTGCAGATTTCTCATCAGAAAGGCAAGAAGGCAGTGGTCTGACATTTTAAGATACAGAAAGAGAAAAACTATTTCCTAATACAAGATCCTGTAGATGCTTCCCTACATTATCTTCCAAGGTCGTTATGGTCTTGGCTCTAATTTAGATCTTTAATCTATCTTGAGTTAATTTTTGTATAAGGTGTGAGATGGTGTTCCTCTCTCACTCTTTTAGATATGGATATCCAGTTCTCCAAGCACCATTTGTTGAAGAGGCCATTCTCTCCTAGTTGAGTAGGCTTGGTGGCCTTGTCAAATATCTGTTGACTGTATATACAAGGATCTATATCAGAACTCTCAATTCGGTTCCATTGGTCAATGTGTCTATTATTGTGACAATATCATGCAGTTTTGACCACTGCAGCTTTGTAGTATGGTTTAAAGTCAGATAGTGTGATTCTTCTGATTTCATTTTTCTTTTTCAATATGTCTTTCGCTATTCAGGGCCTCGTGCCCTTCCAAATAAATTTCATAGTTAGTTTTTCCAATTCAGCAAAAAATGCTATGGTGATTTTAATTGGGATTGCATTATATCTGTAGCTCAGTTTGGGTAGAACAGACATCTTAATGATGTTTAGTCTTCATATCCATGAACAGGGAATATTCTTCCATTTATTTGAGTCTTCTTTGATTTCCTTTAACAGTGTTGTATAGTTTTCTACATATAAGTCATTTTACAACCTTAAATTTATTCCTAGGAATTTGATTCTTTTAGTTGCTATTGTAAATGGGATTTTTTCTTGATTTCCTCCTCAGATTGCTCATTATTGGTGTACAGAAATGCTACTGACTTTTGCATGTAGATCTTATAACCTGCAACTTTACTGAAGAAGCTCTAGAAGCTCTGCTGTAGATTCCTCAGGGCTTTCTATGCATAGGATCATGTCATCTGCAAATAGTGAAATTTTTACTTCTTCCTTTCCAATTTGGATGCCTTTTTTGTCTTTTTCTTGCCAAAGTGCTCGGGCAAGTACTTCTAACACACTGTTAAATAGAAGCAGTGAAAGTGGGCATCCTTGTCTTCTTCCCAATCTTAGAGGGAAAGCTATTAGGATTTCAACATTGAATATGGTGTTACCTGTGGGTTTTTCTTATATACCCTTTATCATGTTGAGGAAGTTTCCTTCTATTTCTATCTTTTGTAATGTTTTTATCAGGAAAAGTTGCTGTATTTTGTCAAATATTTTTTCTGCATCTATAGAGATGATCACATGGTTTTTTTTCTTTGATCTGTTTATGTGGTATAGTACATTGAGTGATTTTCTTATGTTGAACCACCCTTGCATACTAGGGATGAAAGCCACTTGGTTATGATGTATAATTCATTTGATTAGTTGTTGAATATGGTTAGCAAGTATTTTGCTGAGGATTTTAGCATTTAGGTTCATTAAATAGATTGGTCTATAGTTTTCCTTCTTGTGGCATCTTTGTCTGACTTTGGTATTAGGGTGATGTTGGCATCATAGAATGAGTTAGGCAATGTTCCCTCTACTTCTATTTTTTTGGAAGAGTTTAAGCAGAATTGGTGTTAGTTCTTTGCAGAATGTCTGGTAGAAATCACCTGTGAAGCCATCTGGTCCTGGGCTCTTCTTAGTTGGGAGGCTTCATGACTAATTCTATGTCGTTATTGTGATTGTTCTGTTGAGTTCATCAATTTCTTCTTTTGACAATGTAGGCTGCTTGTGTGTTTCTAGGATTTTATCCATTTCCTCAATTATCCATCTTGTTGGCAAATAATTTTTCAAAGTGTCCTCTTATGATACTCTTTTATTTCTGTGGGGTCAGTGGTGATATCCCCTTCCTTGTTTCTTTTTTTTTTTTTTTTTTTTTTTTTTTTTTTTTGTATTTGCATCTTCTCTCTTTTTCTCTTTGTTAGCCACTAGTGGTTTGTCAAGTTTATTGACCTGGGACATGACCCCCAGGGACAGCCTCCCTGGCACCAAGGGATTACTACCAAGCACTAACTAGCAATGCAACTGGAAAAAGACGACCAAAAGGGGGAAAAGGTAAAGACAAATGAGTTTATATAGCTAGGAGACTTCAAAGTGAGTCAGGAGATCATTCCAATGGTTACACTTATGCACATTTTGGCAGGATCTCATTGACTGCCAAAGTAGATACAACCCCAAATAGTGGGGCTTCTGCACGCTCTGGAAACATCCAGACACTATCATCAGGGCAGATAATTCAAGAGTTTGGTGCCTTGCCAATTGGCCCTGTTTTGGAATTTATGCTCCCCAGAGTGACAGAGTTTGACTCAGCTGTGGTTTCCCTACACATGGTTCTTCTGCTCTTCTATTTGAACCTATAATCATACTAGAGTTGGTAGGTGTACATCCAAGAGACTTATATCTTTGGGCTGTCTATGTGCCAGCTGGGCCCTAAATCTCAACAGAGTTGCAACACCTACTCTCCAGTTCACTGGTCTCACCCAGGACAACTAACAAGGAGGTAATGATGGACAACTATCATACCAAGGAACTGAGAGAGTCTACAACTGCAAGCAAGAGAGTTCCATCCATCAACCCTATGGCATCATAGCCACCTCTCAATTAGAGGTGGAGTGGACATCTCAATCCCAGAATCCTAAGGATTGGGTATGGACTAAAGTAGACTTACTGGTATTCTACTACAGACTTACTGTGATACTACCAATAGAAGAAATTATATCATTGATATGGAGGCAGTCGCCACTGGAGGTTCTGAGGGCAGGGAGAGGGAAAAACAGCCATAATATGAGGGCATTTTTGGGACTTGGGAATTGTCCTGAATGACTTGCAACAACAGATACAGGCCATTTTAAACCTTGCCATAACCTACAGAATTGGGTGGGAGAGAGTGTAAACTACAACGTAAACTTTAATCCACGCTTAGTGGCAATGCTCAAAAATGTACTCATCAATTGCAATGAATGTACCTCACTAATGAAGGATGTTGTTAGTGTGGGAAAATGGGAAGTGTGGGGAGCCGGGCAAATGGGAATCTCCTATATTTTTTACCTGACATTTGTATAATCTAAGTATCTTTAATAAATAAATAAACAAACAAATAAAATATTTAAAGATGGAAAAAACACACCAAAAAAAGAGAAAAACTGTCACCAAGGATCTTATATCTGACCAGATTTTATTTGAAAAATGAGGCTGAGTTTAGAGTAGTCAAAGATAAACAGAAACTGAAAGAGTATGTCACCAAGAGACCGGCCTTGCAAGAAATACTAAAGGAGAGAGAGGCTTGGAAGAGAGTCTAGAAATCAAGATTATCAGTAAAAGTAACTAAAAGTATTTTTAAAAAGTGGTGAGAATAAGATATGAGAGGTAATATCCAAAGGTCAAAATAGGTGAAGTAAGTGCTACCTTTACATTAATAACGTTGAATGTGAATGGATTAAACGCCCCAATCAAAAGACACAAGATGGCAGATGATCTCTCCCTGGTTTCTGCCTTCCCCGCCGAGCTTTCTCTCTCAGGCTCAGCTGCGCCGCTTTCTTCCCTATTTCAACTGAAAGGTGACATAGGGCTTATCTCTTTCCAAGCTTCCTGTATCATTTATCAGCTGTTCCACTTTCCCCCCAAGTTAAGCTGTAAGTTATCAGGCATATACCAGGGCTAGACTCCTCTTGAGCTGCTCCATGGGCCTAGCCTCTTGGGAACCCCATGCTTAAGCAATCCTCTCTCTCACATAGCAGAATCAAAAATATGCTGGCTCCCTTTGTTTCTCTGTCTGTCCATGTGAGTCCATTTATATCAGACCCAGCAAGGGGGCAGGGCTTCAACCTGAGTCACAGACTACAATCAAAAGCCCTAAAGCAATCTTATCAAATAATCTAATCAAATGCTCCTCAACTGGAATTTATTACAATCAAAGGGTATTCACACCCAGAGGAATAGATTACTTTACAAACATACTCTTCCTCTTCAGGGGATTCATAAAATAATCTCAAACTGCCACATTCATTATATGAAGCGAACATCACCCTAATACCAAAACCAGATAAAGATATTATGAAATAAGAAAATTACTACCATTTCCCAAATGAATATGGATGCAAAAATCCTCAACAAAATACTCACTAATCAAATCCAACAGCACATTAAAAGAATTATTCATCATGATCAAGTGGGTTTTATCCCAGGCATGCAAGAGTGGTTCAACACAAGAAAATCAATCAGTATATTATACCACATTAATAAATCAAAGAAAAAAATCACATGATCATCTCGACTGACACAAGTAAGGCATTTGACACAATACAGCATCCTTTCTTGATAAAAACACTCCAAAAGATAGAAATAGGAGGACACTTTCTCAACATGACAAAAAGCATATATGAAAAACATAGCTAGCATTGTGCTCAACAGGGAAAGAATGAAAGCTTTCCTCTTGAGGTCGATAAAAAGATAAGGATGCCCAATATCACCACTGTTGTTCAATATAGTGCTAAAGGTTCTACCTAGAGCAATCGGGCAAGAAAAAGGAAAAAAAAGGCATCCAAATTGGAAAGGAAGGAGTCAAATTTTCACTGTTCGCATATTATATGAACCTATACCTAAAAAGTCCCAAAAAACATCTACAACAAAATTGCTAGAATTAATAAACTATTTCAGCAGAATGTCAGGATATAAGATTAATACACAAAAATCAGAGTGTTTTTATAATGAGCAATCTGAGGAGGAAATCAAGAAAAAATCCATTTACAACAGTGACTAAAAGAATGAAATATTTAGGAATAAATGTAACCAAGGACATAAATGACCTGTATTCAGGAAACTAAAATACATTGCTAAAAAAATACAAAATAACCTAAATAAATGGAAGGGCATTACATGTTCATGGATTGGAAGACTAAATATCATTAAGATGTCAAGTTCTACCCAAATTGATTTACAGGTTCAACACAATCCTAATAAAAAATTTCAAGTCTTTTTTGAAGAAATGGAAAAGGTAATTATCAAATTTATAAGGGTAAGGACCTGGAATAACCAGAAGCATCTTAAAAAAAAAATCCTCAGGACTGGGGAATGAACTATGGACTACAGTAGACTTACTAGTATTCTACTATAGACTTATTGTGATTCTAACAATGGAAGGAATTATATCATTGATGTGGAGGCAGTGGCCATCAGAGGTTCGGAGGGGAGGGAGAGGCAAAAACAGGTGTAATATGGGGGCATTTTGGGGACATTGGAATTGTCCTGAATGACGATGCAATGATGGATACAGACCATTATATGTTTTGTCATAACTCACAAAATTGTGTGGGACAGAGTAAACTATAATGCAAACTATAATCCACACTTAGTGGCAATGCTCCAGGGTGTGTTCATCAAGTCTAACAAATGTACCACACTAAGGAAGGATGTTGTTAATATGGGAAAGTGTGGGACGGGTAGGGAGTGGGGCATATGGGAATCCCCTATATTTTTTATGTAGCATTTATATAATCTAAAGTATTTTTTCAAAAAGTCTAAATTCTTAAATAGACATTTTTCCAAAGAGGAAATACAAGTGGCCAAAAAGCACATGAAAAGTGGTTAAATATCACTAGCTATTAGGGAAATGCATATCAAAACTACAATGATATATCATTTAACACCTTAAAGAATGGCCATTATTTAAAATTTTAAAAAAAGAAAACTACAAGTGCTGGACAGGATGTGGGAAAAAATAGGGACACTCCTCTGTTAGTGGGAATGTAGAATGGTGCAACCTCTTTGTAATAGTTTGGCAGTTTCTCAGGAAGCTAAATACAGAACTTACATATGATCTGGCAATCCCCCTACTAGGAATATGTTCAGAAGAACTGAGGGAGGCGGCTATGGCTCAATCAGTAGGGCTCCCGTTTACCATGTGGGAGGCCCCGGGTTCGGTTCCCAGGGCCTCCTGGTGAGGGCAGGCCCTCCCGCATGGCGTGGTTGGCTGACCCGGCGAGCGCAGGCAGCAAGGGGGGGATGAATGAATAAATAAATAAAATCTTTAAAAAAAAAAAAAAAAAGAACTGAAAACAGGGATGCAAACTGACATTTACACACCAGTGTTCATAGTGGCATTATTTACAATTGCCTGAAGAGGGAAACAAACCAAGTGTCCGTCAACTGATGAAAGAATAAACAAAATTTGGCAAATACATACAATGGAATACTTTGCTGCTGTAAGAAGAAATGAAATTGGGACACACACGACATGACGAACCTTGAGGACATTATGTTGAGTAAAATAAGCCAGACACAAAAAGACAAATATTGTATGGTTTCACTAATAAGCACTAAAAAATGCATAGAGTTAAAATCTAGAATAGAGGTTACTAGGAGATACCATAAGGGCTGAGAAGGGGTTCTGATGCTTAATGTAGAATTTTTAATTATGTTGACTATAAATGTGTAGAAATGAATAGAGTTGATGGTAACACATTATACTGAGTATATCTAACACTGCTGATTTATAAATGGGGTTGAGGCTTAAAGGTGCAGTCGAGGGAGATAAATTTCAATTGAAAGAAAGCTAGAAAATAACCTAGGGACTGTATGACAGTGAACTCAGTGATGGATGAGATTATGGTTATCATACAAATAAAAGAATGTTCTTCTATGAATTAGAACAAATGTACATCACTATTACAAAGTGGTAAGAATATGATGATCCATGGGAAAATACAATTAATGTAATTTATGGACTATAGTTAACAGTAATATTGTAATATTCCTGCAATAATAGCAAAGAAGGTACTATATCAATGCTAAGGGTCAGTAATACGGGGGCTATGGAATTTTTTCTATTGGAGTAAAGAAAATGTTCTAAAAGAGACTGAAGCAATGACAGCACAATTCTGTGATGAAACTGAGTGTACACTTTGGATGGAGTGTACAAGGCAGGGGACTGTGTAAGACAGTGAACGATGTGGTGGATCGTGGACTGTGGATAATAGTACCAATATGAGAGTGTTCTTTCATGAACTATGACAATTGTACAATACTAATACATGGTGTTAATAATTGGGGGTTCATGGGGAAAATACACCATATGTAAGCTTTGGACCATGGTTAGCAGTAATATTCTGATGATGTTCTTTCACTATTTGTAACAAATGTTCCACAACAATGCAAGGTGCTAGTGGTGGGGTGATGTATAGGAATTCTACACATTATGCATGATTGTTTTGTAAGCTCACAACTTTTCTAACAAAAATTTTAAAAATAGAAAAACACAATGAGATACCACTTTACACTCACAAGGATGGCTATCACTAAAAAATTGGAAAATAGCAAATGTTAGGGATGATGTGGAGAAATCAAAACCCTCATACATTGCTGGTGATTAAAAAAAAAAAAAAAAAATGGGGGGGCGGATGTGGCTCAAATGGTTGGGCGTCCGTCTGCCATATGGAGGGACCTGGGTTCGATCCCCGGGACCTCCCGGTAAAATAAATATATATATATATATATATATAGAAGGCGCATGGGCTGCCAGGCTCTGTGCCGCTGAGCTGTCGGGCCCCGGGAGCCATGCAGCAGGATGATGACGTAACAGAGGAGAGACAAGACGAGATGCTCCGAAAGCTCCAGAAGCCAGGAGCTGAGGTGGCGCAGGCAGCAGAATACCTCTCTCCTACATCGGAGGTCTCCAGGATCGAATCCTTGTGAAGACTGGAGGAGGAGGATGAGAAGAGATGGCAGGAAACACACACAGAGAATTGCCCAGCAAATGGACACAAATACAGCAAATGGGGAAGGGGGGGTTTAAAATGGATAAAGTAAATAAATAAAATCTTTAAAAAAAAAAAAAAAAAAAATGGGGCAGTCACTATGGAAAAGTTTAGCAGTTCCTCAAAAAGTTAACAATAGAATGATACAGCAATAAACCCAAAGAAACTGAACACAAGGAGTCAAACAGATAGTTGTACACCAATGTTTATAGTAGTATTATTCACCGTTAGCCCAAAAGGTGGAAACAACCTCAGTATCCATCTACAAATAAATGGATAAACAAGATGTAGTACATACACACAACGGAATATTATTCATCCATAAAAAGTAATGAAGGTCTGATAAATGCTACCACATAGATGGACCTTGAAAACATGCTGAGTGAAATAAGCAAGGCAAGTAAGGAGAAATACTGCATAATTTCACTTACACATATCAAATATATACAGAGAAAGAGAGCAAATTTGTAGAGAGGGAAAGTAGACTAGAGGTTACCAGGTGATAGGGAAAGGGGGGAAGAGGAAGTTGTTGCTTGGTGGTTACAGAGTGTTTGTAAAACAAAAAGTAAAAATTTTTTTTAAAAAGTGCCCATACCAAGTGTTGGCAAAGATGTCAAATAATTATACATCCACTTTGGAAAATAGTTTGGCAATTTCTTACAAAGTAAACATACACCTACCATATGGTCTAGCCATTCTACTCCTAGGTATTTTCTGAAGATATATGAAAGCAAATGTCCATATAAATACTAGTACATGAATGTTCATAGCAGCTTTATTTGTAATAGACAAAAACTGGAAACAACCCAAATTGTGGCATATTCATTCAATGGAATATTTCTCAGGATTAAAAAGGAAAAATCTACTGATAACAACAATATGTTTGAGTATCAAATAACGATGCTGAGTAAAAGGGAGCTAGACCAAAAAAGTACATTCCATTTATATGAAATTATAGAAAATACAAACTAATCTACCAAAACAGAAAGACTGTTTGCATGGAGATGGGAGTGGGAAGAGAAGTGTATTAGTCAGCCAAAGGAGTGCTGATGCAAAACACCAGAAATCGGTTGGTCTTTATAAAGGGTATTTATTTGGGGTAGAAGTCCACAGTTACCAGGCCATAAAGCTTAAGTTTCTTCTCTTACCAAAGTCCATTGCCATGTGTTGGAGCAAGACAGCTGCCGACGTTTGCCTGGGTTCAGGCTTCCTGGGTTCCTCTCTTCCTGGGGCTGCATTTCTCTCCAGGCTCAGAGCCTCTGTTTCCTCCACAAGGTCAGCTGTAGACTATGAGGCTCTCTAGGCTTTGCTTCTCTCCACAAGGCCAGCTGTAAACTCTCAGGCGAACGGTTCGTCTCTATCGCGGGACTTTCTCTCCTTCCTCACGACCAAGCTCCTCCATCTGCTTGCCTTCCCAGCTCCAGCATCAAAACTCCAACATCAGAACTGCTCCCTCTGTCCTTTGCCTTGCCTTTTATATTTGATTCCCCCACCCACCAAGCGGTGGGGGTGAACACCCTACTGACATGGCCCAGTCAATGCCCTAATCATAACTTAATCATGCCCAGATTAACAGACCAGTTTACAAGCGTAATCCAATATCAATTTTTTGGAATTCGTAATTACATCAAACTGCCCAACTACTACAAGGAGGGAGGGAGGGAGGGAGGGAGGGATTGCCAAGAGATATGAGGAAACTTTTCAGGGTGATGGATATCTTCATTATCTTTATTATGGCGATGGTGTCAAGGATGTATGTATATATCAAAATGTACCAAATTGTACACTTTAAATACACGCCCTTGATTGTATATCAATTATACGTCAATAAAGCTGTTTAAAGGTGAGGGGGCGGGGGTTAGTTGGACTTAGGTTTGAACCCAAGAAGCCTGCTTCCAGAAACCAGGCTCTTAACCACTATAACAACTGCTTCGAATAATCTATCACCACTATACTCTCAAAAGGTGAGTTTTGTTTGCTTGTTTGTTTATTATTATTACATTGGAATAATGAAAGTGCTGTAAGAATGACTGAAGTGGTGCTCGCTTCGGCAGCACATATACTAAAATTGGAACGATACAGAGAAGATTAGCATGGCCCCTGCGCAAGGATGACACGCAAAATAACATTTTTGTAAGCAAATACATATATATGCATATATATTTATATATCATTTTACAAATGTTTGTATGTATTGTGAGAATTTTGATTTTTACCCATAATAAAAAAAGAATGACTGAAGTGATGAATGCACAAATACGTGATTACACTGAATACCACTGATTGTACACTTTGGATGGAGTTATGCTTTATTAATATGTTTCAATAAAATTGATTTGCTAAAAAAATTAAATATCTAAACCTAGCAGATGATGATTTGTCAAATAAATTATTACATTCAAAATGTGGAAAAAATTGGAATATAGATGGTAAGCTTTACATCAATATTAAATTTCTTGAACTTGTTAACTGTACTTAATGTTAAATTTGGTGGATCTGGTTATCTTGGAGAAGGTATATTGGAGTTCTCTGTATGTGTTTTGTATTAATGTTTGCAACTGTCCTGTAGGTTTGGAATTATTTCAGAATAAAAAGTTTAGGAGCAAAAAAACCAGTGTGTAATGGGAAATGATACAGTATACAAAGTTTGTGGTAAATTCAATAAAAGAAGTACAGAAAATCACAAGAGTTGAGCAGGAGCAATCATTTCTAATAAGCAGGAAAAAAAGTTGAAATCTCAATCACTTATTCATTCTGTTACTAAGGCTCTACTATGTGCCATATAAAGTGTTATATATGCCATTGTTTATTTTTATATTATCTCTTTGAGATTAAAATTCTCATCCCATTTTATAAATGAGGAAATCATAGAAAAAGTAGGAATAGCCAACATCCAAATTCAGTCTCTCTGGCTCCAAAGCCCATGTACTTTTGACTTTTGTTCACTGCCTCCTCAAATCCAAAAGAAAACAGGATAGACAAACCCAACATTCTAAGTCCAGAAAGACCTCCTGCAGAAGACAGCTCCAGGAATACGTTCAAAACAATGGTAAAACTTTCTGCTCGTGGGTGGAAAAAGGCCTCCAGATCTAGGTAGGAAGATCCATCAAGCAATCAAGCAATCTATCCACATACATACAAACACACACACACACACAGCAGAAGAATATTCTGGTGGGCAAAGAAAGCTATAGCAACAAAAACAAAACCTGAAACTTTTTTCCACTGCTGCTTTTGCTACACTTATCGTGACTTAATAATTTCCAATGAACAATAAGAATGCGTTTTTCTCTGAGACATCTGGGCCAGGAAAAAAAGCCTGGAGATTAGGACAATACTGGAAAAATTAGGCTTAAAATCCTTATCTACCATTATTTAGGCTTTATGGAGCAACAAAACATCTCCAGTGAAATTAAAACTCTAAAATGCACATCTCCAAACACGAAACTTTTAAAATCTGTTTCTACTTCATTGCTCTTTTCATATTCTACCATTTTCAAGATTGTGATAAACAATGAAAAAGTATAAAATTCAAGAGATCCCTGGCTCTTCCACTCTCTAGCTGATAAAATCACCTGAATTCTATGATTAAATAGGACTTCATTTTCCTCATATGAAAAATGAATGGGAGAATTGATCAAGCATGCTTAGCAATTTCATATTTTTTATTAGAAAATTAATTACAAATTTCCCTTCAAATAACTTAAGGAGTAATTTTATTATTAAAATTGAACAAAAGAAATGTTGGCATATTTTAATATCCAATCCCAGAGATCAGAATTAAGTAAACACTAAGTTAAACCATCAAAGTGCTAAAATTGCTAGTTACACATCCAATATCCTTTCTCATCTTTATTCTTAGCAACAGAATCCCACTTTAATGTGGATAGCAGTGTGCCTAGATTTTTTTTAATCTTCATTTCCCTGCCTCTCTTATACTGGCTATGGCCATGTGATTAAATTCTAGGCAATCAGGCATAAATATAAGGCATTTGGAAAAGTTCTTAAGGGAAGCTGATTTGGCTAGAAGGTGCACTCCTTATACCTCCCTCTTTATTCTTTCTTCTGCCTAGTACATGATAGCTGCACCTCTAGCTATATTGAACTATGAGGTTCAACAGGAAGGTTAGGAATGGTGGGGAAGAAATATAGAAGGACTCTTAAATCTTTTCTCACCATGGAACTACCATATATGCCATATATACCATATATTTATTTTTTATATGCATGAGATATAATTCTACCTTAATCATCACTATTATTTTGGGTTTTCTATAACATACAGTAGAACCCAATCCTTATATCAAAAGAAGGAATCCTATGGTATATGGTGGGTTATTATATTCACTTTCCAACCCTTATGAATATCAATATTCAAGAAGGACAATGTACCCCACACAGAACAAATCATAACAGACTTACCACGAAATATCTACTATTCGGACTGCCAAAGGCCAAAGATAGAGGATTTTGAGAACAGCAAGAGAAAAACAATGTATTATTTACAATGAGCTTTAAAAAGGCTAAGTGCCAATCTCTCTTCAGAAACCATGGAGGTGAGAAGGCAGTGGTAGGATATATTTAAGGTATTGAAAGAGAAAAACTGCCAGCCAAGAATTCTTTATCTGGCAAAACTATCCTTCAGAAATGAAGGTTAAAGTCTTTACAGACAAACAAAAACTGAGAGAGTGTGTTACCAAGAGACTGAATCTACAAGAGATATTAAAAGTGTATTAGAGCCTGATAGGAAAAGACAAGGGAGAGAGCCCTAGAGAAGAGTATAGAAATGAAGAATGTAAATAAGAGAAATTGAAAGAGTTAAAAGACAGACAATAGTAAGATATGATAAAAGAAATCCAAGGGATGAAATGGATGAAGTAACACCTTTGTAGTAGTAACAATGAATGTTAATGGATTGAACTCCCCAATTAAAAGACATAGACTGACAGAATGGATAAAAAAACACAAGGTATCTATTTGTTGTCTACAAGAGATTCACCTTAGATGCAAGAACACAATCAGGCTGAAAGTGACAGTTTGCAAAAAGATATTTCATGCTAACAGCAATCAAAAAAGAGTGGATGTTGCCATACTAATATCAGATAAAATAGATTTTAAATGCAAAACTGTATATAAGAGATGAAGTATGGTTACTATATATTAATAAAAGGAGCAATTCACCAAAAATAAATAATAATATATATTTATGCACCTAACAGAGGTGCCCAAAAATACATGAGACACACAGTGGAAAAATTGAAGGGAGAAATAAACATTTCTACAATAATAGTTGGAGACTTCAATACTCTACTCTCAGCATTAGATAGAACATCTGGACAGAGTATAAATAAGGAAACTGAAAGCTTGAATAATATGATAAATGAACTAGCTCTAACAGACATTTATAGCAGTTTGGCATTGTTTATGAATTCCAAAAATAGATATTGGATTATGTTTGTAAACTGGTCTGTACCTGGGCATGATTAAATTATGATTAGGGCTTTGATTGGGCCATGTCAGTAGCATGTTGGGGCGGGGACTCACAGACAAAACTACACAGCAGAGAAGAGAGTTGGAGTTTTAATGCTAGAGATCCGGGAAGTAAGTACATAGAGAGACAGAGCAGATGAGCCCAGAGAGAATCGAGCCCCAGGGAGAAAAACAGAGCTGGTCACCTGAGAGTCGGCAGCTTTCCTTGGAGACAATTGGGCAGCTGAACCAGGACAAAAACAAGCCTCAGCAAGAAAGGAACCCAGGAAGCCTGAACTCTTGGCAGACATTGGCAACCATCTTGCTCCAACTCATGGCAACAGACTTTGGTGAGGAAAGTAACTTATGCTTTATGGTCTAGTAACTGTAAGCTTCTACCCCAAATAAATATCCTTTATAAAAGCTAACAGATTTCTGGTATTTTGCATCAGCACCCTTATTGGCTGACTAATACAACATATATAGAGCATCAGATCTCAAAACAACAGGATATACATTCTTCTCAAGTGCTTATGGATCTTTTTCCAGATTAGATCATATGTTGGGACATAAGTCAGATCTCAATAAATTTTAAAACATTGAAATTATACAAAACACTTTCTCTGATCATAATGGAATTAAGTTAGAATTTAGTCACAGGCAAAAAAGGGAAAATCCACGAATATATGGAGATTAAACTTAAATAATCAGTGAGTTAAAGAAATTACAAGAGAAATCGGTAAATACTTCAAGACAAATGAAAACAAGAACAATATATACCAAAACTTATGGGATACAGCAAAGGCAGTGCTGAGAGGGAAATTCAAAACCCTCAATACTTACATTAAAAAAAGAAAGAAAGAGCTAAAAATCAAAGACCTAACTGCACACCTGGAGATATTAGAAAAAGAAAAGCAAATCAATCCCAAAGCAATCAGAAAGCAATAATAAAGATTAGAGCAGAAATAAATGAAATGAATGGAAAAAAAAAAAAAAACAATAGAGAAAATCAACAGAACTAAAAGTTGGTTCTTTGAGAAGAGCAACAAAATCAATAAATGCTTAGCTAGATTAACAAAGAAAAAAGGAGAAAAGATGCAAATGAATAAAAGCAGAAAGAGAAGGGTGACATGAAGCGGCTGTGGCTCAATCAGTAGGGCTCCCGTTTACCATATGGGAGGCCCCGGGTTCAGTTCCCGGGGCCTCCTGGTGAAGGCAGGCCCGCCCGCAAGGCGTGGTTAGCTGACCCAGCGAGCACAAGCAGCAAGGGGGGGATAAATGAATAAATAAATAAAATCTTTAAAAAAAAAAAAAAAAAAAAAAAAAAAAAGAGAAGGGTGACATTACCACTGACCCAGCAGAAATAAAAGAGATCATAAGAGGATACTATGAACAACTGTATGCCAACAAACTAGACAACACTGAAGAACTGCAAAAATTTCTGGAAACACAAGAACAAACCACACTGACCCTAGAAGAAATAAAAGATCTCAGCAAACCAATAACAAATAAAAAAAATTTAAAACAGTCATCAAAAGCATCCCCAAAAATGAAAAGTCCAGGACCAGATGATTTCACAGGTGAATTCTACCAATCATCTAAAGAAGATCTAATACAATCCTGCTCAAACTCTTCCAAAAACCTGAACAGGAAAGAACGATACCAAACTCATTCTGTGATGCTAACATCACCCTAATACCAAAGCCAAGTAAAGATAGAAAGAAAAAAGAAAATTACAGACCAATTTCTTTAATGATCATGGATGCAAAAATCCTCAACAAAATACTTGCTAACTGAATCCAAAAACACATCAAAGAAATTATACATCATAATCAAGTGGAGTTTATACCAGGTATGCAAGGATGGTTCAACTTAAGAAAATCAATCAGTATAATACACCACATTAATAAATTGAAGAAGAAAAATCACATGAACATTTCAATTGATGCAGAACAGACTTTTGACAAAATGCAACATCTTTCCTTGATAAAAAACAGTCCAAAAAACAGGAATAGAAAGAAATTTTCTCAATATGATAAAGTGCATATATGAAAAACCCACAGCTAACATTGTACTTAGTGGTGAAACAATGAAAGATTTCCCACTGAGATCGGGAACAAAACAAGGATGTCCACTCCCCCCACTGTTACTGAATATTGTGCTAGAGGTTCTAGCTAGACCTATTAGGCAAGAAAAAGAAATAAAAGGCACCCAAATAGGAAAGGAAGAAGTAAAACTTTTGTTATTCACTGATGATATATGATCCTATATTTAGAAAATCCTGAAAAATCCACAACAAAATGATTAGTACTTATGTACAATTTCAGCAATGTGGCAGAATAAAAGATTAATATACAAAAATCAATAGTGTTTCTATACACTACTCATGAGCAATCTGAGAAGGAAGTCAGGAAAAAAAGTCCATTTACAATAGTGACTAAAAGAATCAAATATTTAGGAGTAAATTTAACCAAGGATATAAAGGACTTGTATTCAGAAAACAATAAAACATTGCTAAAAGAAACCAATGATGATCTAAATAGATGAAAGAATAAATGATATTTAGTTGGCAGACTAAATATCATTAAGATGTCAATTCTACCCAAACTCATCTACAGATTTAATGCAAATCCTGATAAAAATTCCAATATCCTTCTCTGTAGAATTGGAAAAACCCATTATCAAATTTATCCAAAAGGTTAAGGGTCCCTGAATACAAAAATATCTTTAAAAAAGAGCAAAGTTGGAGGACTCTCACTTCCAGACTTTAAAGTATAGTATCTAGCTACAATGGTTTAAAATATATATATATATATCCGAATACATATAGACATATATTCAACATGGTACTGGCATAAGGATAGACAGATTGACCAATGGAATTGAATCAAGAGTTCAGAAATAGACCCTCACATCTATGGTCAAGTGATTTTTGACAAGGCTGTCAAATCCACTCATCTGAGTCAGAATAGCCTATTCAATAAATGATGCTGGGAAAACTGGATATCCATCTCTAAAAGAAAGAAGGAGGACCCCTATCGCACACCTTATACAAAAATTAATTCAAAATGGATCAAGTACCTAAACATAAAAACTAGATCCATACAACTCTTAGAAGAAAATATACAGAAACATATTCAAGAGCTTGTGTTTGGTGGTAGTTTCTTAGACCTTACACTCAAAGCACAAGCAACAAATTTTTTAAAAATACTTTTACTCTTCAAAAGACTGTTTCAAAAAAGTGAAAAGACAGCCAACTCAATGGGAAAAAATCTTCAGAAACCATATATCTGATAAGGGATTGATCTCCATGTTATATAAAGAGATCACTCAACAACAAAATGATAAGCAATCCATTAAAAAATGGGCAAAAAATTGAACAGCTATTTTTCTGAAGTGGAAATACAAATGGCCAAAAGACATATGAAAAGGTGTTCAACATCACTAGCTATTAGGGAAATGCAATCAAAACTACAATGAGATGTCATCTTACACTATACAGAATGGCCATTATTAAAAGAACAGAAAACTTCAAGTGCTGGAGAGGATGTGGAGAAATAGGAACACTCCTTCATTGTTGGTGAGACTGTAAAATAGTATAACCTTGTGGAAAACAATCTGGCGGTTCCTAAGGAAACTAAATATTGAACTGCCATATGATTTAGCAATTACACTACTAAGAATATATTCAGAAGAACTGGAAGCAAGGACACAAACAGATATTTGCATACCAATGTTTCTGCGACATTGTTCACAATTGTTAAAAGATGGAAACAACCTAAGTGTCCATCAACCAATGAATGGATAAACAAGATGTGGTATATTCATACGATGGAATAATACTCAGCTATAAGAACAAATCAATTGGGGAAGTACATGACAACATGGAGGAACCCTGAGGATACTATATTGAGTGAAATAAGCTAGACACAAAAGGACGAATACTATATGATCTTACCAATATGAACTAAGTACAATGAGTAGACTTACGGAAATGGACTATGAAGTGTAGGTTAGTGAGAGATAGAATGTGGGATGAGAAGGGGAGAAGATGCTTGATGTATACAGAATGTTTAATAAAGCCAAATGTAAATATGTAGTAATGGTTGGACTTGATGGTAACACATTATAATGAACATAACAAACACTGTTGATTTATGGATGTTTTTGTGGCTGAAACAATAGTCTAGGAAGATTAATGTTATCTGGAGGCAAGCTGGAGGATAATATTGGGAATGCATAACAATGATTTTAGAAATAAATGAGGATTGTGCTCAATAATATAAATACAGGAATGTTCTACTACAAGGTGTTAAGAATGTGGTGACTGAAGAGTATTTTTCCATTGGTATAACCCACCAATATGAAAGGACAATAAGATTAATTTTCTCATTAGACATAAGGAAATTTTAGTAAAAACAATTTTAAGATCAGTTGCTCAGCATAGATGTGCATTAAATTGCTATATACCTAGTGTTAATTCTATTAATTGGAGTGTGAGCTTTTCTATAAGGTAGAAAGAAGCCTTCTACACAGCAAATCAGTAGATCCAAAAGTTGAAAAACTGCAGATAAAACAAGCATGAAGAACTCATATTTGATGCCACTTTTGGTTATTTTTTTCCAAAAGGCTTATGAAGTGACTCAATTTGGAAAGCTTTCAGCTTCCAGCCCTTGAATGTAGAGTGTTGCTGGCATGTCTGACAGTAGTCTCATTCACTCCTCAATAAACAACACTGAAATACAAAAAAAAAAAAAAAAAAAGAAGAAAGAAAGAAAGAAAAAGAAAATGTGGTGATTCTTGGGGAAAATATAACTAATGGAATTTATGGACTATATTTAATAACAACATTGCAATACTTTTGTTGCAAAAGCATAGTTGGTACTATATTAATTCTAATGGTGAAAAAAGAATATGGGGTTTGGTTTTGTGACTTATGAATACGACTAAGCATTTTTTTCTCTTCTTTTTCATTAACAAGGAGACACTATGTTATTTAACTAATCTGTGTTAATCTGTGTATCTTTCTGAACACTATGGGAACAATTGAGTTAGCAGTTGGAATTAGATGAGATAAAAGTGACTGAAAAAGAACTTTTTAGGAGTAATGTTTCCATAACTTGTTGACCTGCATTTTTCCATTCTTTTATTTTTGTGAATTTGAAATAAAGTTGTTAACAAAAAGAAAGAAAGAAACAGTGAGGGCCCAAACTACTATCCAGTCTAATGAAATATAATTGGTTTATAAATAATTTGGTAACCATTTACCTGATGTTTTCCCCTTTAGTTGTCCCCCACTCCCCTCACACCTGCAACCATAAATAGTAACTCAGAAACAAGTAGGGTAGAGTCCCATACCTAACAAAGTTCTTCCTATAGTCTGGAAAAAGCCTAAGAGCAACTACGGATAGTGAAAGCATTAATAAAGAATGAGACAAGACAATGATAAAATTGGCCAAAAGTTGCTTCCCAATCCCCAAACATCCCCAGCTAAGTTTGCCCTGATGAGCAGTACAATTCAGTGACTGTGCATATTTCAAGAAGAAATATTCCATAATGACCTAGCCACTGATTATTCCCATTACAGGAATGCTGTCTGTTCTGATTCTCAGGAGGGCCACAGCCAGGTATAGGATAATTAACATGGTCCTAGATAAATGGATTAAATAACAGGCATATTTGTATGTAATTTGCTTTGCAGTTTATGTTACATATTATCTTACAATTTCAAGGTAAAATGTTATCATTGACTGTGGTTTCTTTTTTTCTCTTCCTCAAAGCATTGTCAACCATCAGAAGCATGTAGCAGAACACAAGAATATTTATTCTGTATGTTAGGAATGGTGTGATGGGCATTTAAGATAGAATATGCCATAAAACCTGCCTTCAGGGAGTTTACAGTCTAATAAATAAAATGTATCAGAATTCAAGGGAAGGTTAGATAAAACAATAAGAAAAAACATGCTGAAGAACACAGATTTCAATCACTTGGGCCCAAGTTAATTTGATATCCAATTCCACCTATGCTCTAGAGCTCTCAGTTTTAGATCAACATTATCAATGACACTGGATATTCAACACTGTGCCAGGAAATACCAAGAATAAAAAGAGGAATAAACAAAATTATTAATTATTTATTAATGAATATACTTCATAATATACCAAAAAAAAAGTATAATATAGTTTCTCACCCTTCAAGAAGCTCACAATACAAAGTCAACTTAGTGTGCTAGGAAACAAACTTAGTTTAGTAGCAGAAGACTTTGTTTTGCAAATTATGACTTACTGGTAAATTACCTAATATTTATTGAGCTTGATCCTCATTTGTTCAATGCAAATAGTAATGTCTGTTCAAATAAGGGTCAATTAATATGTCAAAAAGCTAGCACCAATGGTCTTCATATTATACTTCACAGAGTCCTGAAGCTTAGAAACCCATGAGGTGCCACAGAAAGCCTTTGAATCAAGGGATTTATACTTCAAATAAAATAAATGAAATGTTTTTAAACCACTCATATATGCAAGACATCTTTGGGAAAAAGAGTTGACCAGTTTGTCAAGAGCAAAAGGTTCCTCTTATTGGAGAAATAGTAGATTAAGCCTAGACACTGAAAATCCTTGGCTAGCAGGCCAAAGAATTTGGCCTATACAGTGTCAGTTATAAGAAACAGAAGACTGTCCTGATCTCAGCAAAAGTTTAAGAACATTAATTTGGCATTAGGGTATGGGACCAACTAGAGATAACAGGTAGAAGTGGAAAAGCCAGCAGAGAGGTATTGCAATGGTCCAAATGTGGTTAAATATGTGAACTGGAATGGGAACAATGGAAATAGAAAGGAAATCAAATGAAAGGATATGTTAAAGAAAACTGAAGCAGGTCATGGATCAGTTCTGAAAAAGTAGCCAGAAAAAAATCCACTCCGATCTCGGAGGAAAGGTGATAAGGAGCAAAGGCAAAAGTCACTTAATAGATTCTACTAATCAAATATCAATTAAAGTGGTAGAATCAAAACGAGGCCAAATCAGTGATTGGGTGTCAGGAGAGAAGATGCTAAAAGTGAGTAAAGTAAAAAACAGACTAGGAGCTATAAATGAAACCAAGATCAGGAACTAACAAACACAAATAAAGTAATATTTGTGGAAATTCAAGAAGAAATTGCAGTGTGGTCTAATTTAATTCCAGATGATAACATCTAGTTGACAGCAGGCTCCTTTTAGATGGCTGGCTCAGCAGTGCCCAGAGGCCTTGTGAATCTTCTAAAAGGTTTGAACCGGATCAGCACCTGACAAGGACTTAGTGCATAATAAGACATAGAGACAAGGGGAAAGGAGAAATCAAAGATGTTTCACTGTTTAGAGTGCAAGTAATTTGAAGAGTAGAAGCAATATTCATAGAAAGAGTATACAATTTGAAAGGTATACAGTCAGAGGGAAGAGGCACAATTTTGTGTCCACCACAAAATTGGAAATGCAAAATTAGCACAATAGCTTGCACAGAGTTAATGCTTAATAAGTATTTGCTGGATGAATTACTGAATAAATGGGCAAGTGAATTCAGTTGAATTATATGGGACTGACAAAAAATAGCACACAAAAGTTGATAAGGCATATACAGTCATCTGATATTTGACAAGGCCACGAAGCCCACTCAGTTGGGAGAGAATGGCCTCTTTAACAAGTGGTGCTTGGAGAACTGGATATCCATATCCAAAAGAATGAGAGAAGAATACCATCTCACACCTTATACAAAAATCAACTCAAGATGGATCAAAGATCTAAATATAAGAGCCAAAACCATAAAGACCTTGGAAGATAATGTAGGGAAGCATCTACAGGTCCTTGTAATAGGAAATGGTTTCATGAACTTCACAGCCAAAGCACGAGCAGCAAGAGAAAAAATAGATAAATGGGATCTCATCGAAATTAAAAACTTCTGCACCTCTAAGGATGTTATTAAGAAAATAAAAAGGCAGCCTACCCAATGGGAAAAAATAGTCGGCAACCATATATCTGATAGGAGCCTAATATCCTGCATATATAAAGAAATCCTACACCTTGAAAATAAAAGGACAAACAACCCATTTTAAAAATGGGCAAGTGACCTGAAAAGACACTTCTCCAAGGAAGAAATACAAATGGCTAAAAAGCACATGAAAAAATGCTCATCGCTTGCTATCAGGGAAATGCAAATCAAAACTACAATGAGATGCCATCTTACACCCATCAGAATGGCAGCTATTAAAAAAACAGGAGACACTAAATGTTGGAGAGGATGTGGAGGAATAGGAACCCTCATCCACTGCTGGTGGGACTGCGGTATGGTCCAGCCACTGTGGAGGACAGTTTGGCGGTTCCTCAGAAAACTAACAATAGATCTTCCGTATGACCCAGCAATTCCACTGCTGGGTATATACCCAGAAGAACTGAAAGCAAAGACACGAACAGATATATGCACACCAATGTTCATAGCGGCATTGTTCACTATTGCCAAAAGCTGGAATCAGCCCTGGTGCCCATCAACAGACGAATGGATAAGCAAAATGTGGTACATACATACAATGGAATATTACTCAGCTGTAAGAAGGAACAAAGTGCTAACACATGGAATAATGTGGATGAATCTTGAAGACCTTATGTTGAGTGAAGCAAGCCAGGCACTGAAGGATGAACAGTATATGACCTCACTGATTTGAACTGAGGAAAGTGAGCAGTCTCTGAGAACCATTGTCTGAAAGATAGGTTAACAAGGGAGAGTAAGAGAAGAGCAGGCTTTGAGCCATCACCCATATGGACATAATCTATGGTAAAGGGATAGAGTGTGGTTGCATGTTGGGGGATGGGGCAGATGAGTGGTGGTGTTCCTGGGTTTGGTGGTGCAGCACTGGTGGGTGGGTGGATTAGGAAGGGCAGGTTCAAATCCCCAGGGCATGTAACTGTGAATCTTGACATTCCATGGGTCGGGATAGGGTGGTATCATGGGCCCTGGGGGGCTGGGGGAAAGGGAACAGTCAAGATCTAATGGGGTGTTTGGTGGTCATGGGGAAGGTTTTTCATTACCTCACAGTAATGGACACAGGTCATGGTAAATATCATCAAAATTATTAAACTGTATCATCTAAAAAAAAAAAAAAAAAGTTGATAAGGATAATGACTTGGGGAAAGCCACTGAATTTGACAAATAAGTCATTGATAATCATCAAAGAGTAGCACAATAGAGGCAAAAGCCAGATTGTTATAGGCTTAAAAGGAAAGGATTTATAAGAGACATGGTAACATGTATAGTATATATTTACAAGAAAATGGGCAACAGACAGAAGAGGAGAAATCAATATAGGAACACATTTTAGTTAAACTTCACATGGCATACATGACCAAAAATCATAAACTACTGTTAATGAAAAATGAATTCCATTGGTACTTATGAACCTGACTACATGGTAGGGTTCCTAAAATCACTTTCTTTGCCATATGTCCCAGCATTCATCAAAATTTGCTCAACAGCCCTGACAAAGAAGCCCTCAATGTGCCACTTCTAGGGTCCTACTTTTATCATATAATAGGGTGGAAAGCTATCAGTGATACACATGAAACTTTTCTTCTCATGGAACATCAAGGAACCAAAAAGAAAGCAATCAAATCTAGGTCCACACCTTAGTCCACAAGAGTACACATCAGCATCAACTGCCTGATATCATACCTGTGCAATGTAGAGTATATAAATTCTATAGTCATCAATACTTAAGAAAAAAACTGTATTAAATCTCTAAGTCCAGCAACCAACCAAAAATGCCTCTCCCAGAACCACTTAAGAAATAAAATGACATCTTTCATCTGAAAATTTTCAAGCATACTATTGTATTCAATCCGTAAGTCATTCATCAAACACTTACTGAGGACTGCTAGGTGCCTGCCTATATGGTAGAAACTGAGATAAGATAGAAGCCTATACCTTTCTAATGAGGAAGATAAAACATATAAACAAATAATTACAATGTAATATGTTAAGTGATACAACAAAAGATCTATGCAGGGCACCAAAGGGTCATATATGAGGAAATGTCTAGCTCTATCTTAATATTGTAAACAATGTCAGGAAGGACTACACATAGCAATTAAATTTTAGTTAAGTTACAAATGCTGAAAAGTTCACCAGGCAGTCAAGTTGAGGAAAGCAATATGGGCAAAAAGAAAAACATGTACAGTGGTACATGTATGTAAAAACCATGATGCATTCAAGGAACTGAAAATTGTTGAGTATTGTTAGAATGTGGGATCTATGTGAGTAGGGAGTGGTGGAAGATGAGGTTAGAAATTAGAGAAGGGACAGTATTGGTGAGGAGGTAAAGAGAAAGAACAGCTACCACTTTCTGAGTGACTTCTATAGGCCAGGTACTCTGACTTTCATAATGTCCTTGAAAAGTTTATATTATTTCCATTTTATAGGTGACAAATATAAAGCTCAGGGAGGCAAAGTGATTTTCAGATCAGGCAGCTAGGAATTAGTTTTGTACTTAGGATGCTGCCTCTTATCTACTGTGCTGCAGTAGAGAAATCTAAATGACCACAGTATGAATAGGGAACTAAAAACAGTTTCAGTATTTAAACGCGTATAAAGTTCAAAGTGGAAAGGAGGTGCTAAGACCGAAAAAGTGCACCTGAAATAGTGGAAAACCTTCTATGGCATGCTGAGGAACATGAGCTATACTAACACTGATGAATTGCCGCTCATGGATTTCAGAGGCCATTGGAGATATGGTGGATATGCATTTAAGAAAGATCCCTGAAATCACGTAGCTCTTTTAATAATTTATTCTTCTATGTATACTTATTTTAAAACTTGTTCCTTAGGACAACTTCTATTACTACTACTACTACTGTTACTGCTACTGGTATTGCTACTGTTACTACTACTATGATTGCCAGTTATTTTAATAAAGAATATTTTAATAATGTAGAAAACAATTTTCTTGAATATTATGTCAATCTCTTATTTCAATTAGATTCCAGAAGAATCCTGGTTGTTTGAACAATCAACTAAGTAATGAATTAGTAAGTAACCAAAACACATGCATTCTCAAGAGGAACAGGAACAGAATATCCTGGTTACAGGCAAAGAACAGCTTCCATACATATAAAATAAAATGCATTCCACAAATGGATGGAAGAAATCATATATAGTTTTGTGCACAGCTCCTTTGAAATGTTGAAAATCAACCCTATCTGGAAGACATGGAAATAATTTCCTTTCATTCTCTAAAATCCTTTGGAGATCAAGTACCAACCGTATTTTGGGAAAATGCTTCTAAATCTCTTATACCTTAGTGACTTTGGACTAGATATTTAAAGGCATGGAAAAAAGAGAAGATGCTGCTTCATAAAATACAAAGAAAGAAAAAAGAAGACACTACTAATTTTAACATACATTGAGAACCTTAATATTCTAGGGACTTTACATAATGCAGAAGAGACAACATCCTATCCCCAGAGTCCCGTAAGTTGGAATCATTCTGTGTAATAAGGAGTGGGTGAATTCCATGATCATCAATGCTTTGTTAGATTGTCTAATAAAAATCTATATCTCAAACTCATTTTGTTCTGACTTCCCAATAAACTAATTTTCATATTGTCTTGTATTAATTTTATCCTTTAATGGGATAGTATTAAAAAGCTCCCAATTCTAGTAGCAGCAGCTCTCATCATCATGAGTATACTCTTTCTAAGTACCAAATTTGAAAATGGATTGTAAGGGCATCGTTTCATCAACTGTTTCATCAATTACCTCTGAGTGTGCCCAGGTCATCTCTGAGAAGTCATCTTAGGGAATCTTATATTTTAACCTAGCCCTCCATCACATAAAGTCTAATGTGATCAAATAATCTATTTATTCATTCCATAAATATTCAGTGATGGCTTACTATTTGCCAGGAACTGTGCTGGATCTTGAAATAAAATGGTAAGTGAAAACAGTTCTTACCACATGGAAGTCATAGTCTAATGGGTCATACTCTATTTTAAAAAGGATGAATTAAAACAGATAATATAATAATTTAATTTATAATTATTACATGAATATTTGTGACCTGGCTTCAAACCATAGAATTTTACATCTAAAGGGAATCCTGAAAGATCTTCCAGTCTAATCAGCAAGTAAAGAAAGCAAAGGATAGATAAACAAAGTGACTAAATCAAGATCCTATAAGTAGTAACTGGTTGGGACAAAATTAAAACCCAGACCTCCTGACTGTCATGCCACCTTCCCTTTCTCTTCCACCAAAGTGACTGCTCATCACCAGTTTCCATGAATTAAAACCATAAAACTGAACATATGCACAATTCCTAAATTTGTTGTGTGCTGGATGGACATTCTCACAAATAGAAGTATGGATCACATTATAACAAGAAAAAAAAATAATTTTATTGGAAAATTGCAATGCTCACAGAGAAAATGTAAAATACATAAGACAGAGGAAGAGAATCAAAGTACCCCGATCCCAGGTTGCCATGTGTCCAAACTAGCTTCTTCCCTTCATTTTGTTAAGGCTTTAGTCATCTCATAAAACCAAGAGGCAAGGGGACAATGAGAACTCACACTTACTAGCTGCTAGCATGTCTGTTCACTCCTCTATTCCAGAGGCTAATAACTCAATTGGGAACACGAGAGAAGCAAAGGCCATTCCTTTCTGGGCCTCAGCATTGATATGATACTTTGACATATTTTTGAACAGTCCCAGTACTCATCAGTTATCTACCTCCCAAATAAACAAACTCTGATATTTATTCAGCTCTTGTTTCAGGGGAATAAAATACTCTACATAGAGAAGCCCACCTTGGGACCAAACTTAGAGCTAAAGACTTCCTTTTGAAGGTGTACTTTTGAAGTGTGAGACATCTGAAAATAACTCTCAATTCAGGCTTCTGGATGCTGGGCTTTATTTTTCCATCAACTACAAAGAAAAGAGTAAAAGGTTACAAAGGAAATGCTCTAACTGCCAATGAGTATTTGTTATATAACTAAATTTGGGAATTTGATTATATATTCCAGGAAATGGCAGAAATTATGATAATGTATACTTTTTTAGTCATCTAGGTAAAAAGTACCATGATTAGAAAAAGAAAAAAGTTATTTCCCACGACCGAAAAAAAAAGCCTGTTTTTAAGAATGTAATGGAGTGATAATTAAGAATGGAGTGGAAAACTGAGTGTAGTAAGAAAAACTCATAAACCTATTAGAAATATAACCTTTTGTTCCTCATGCAAAAATAACTATAAAAGAAACTTCTTATTAAAGAAAGAAGACTCACTTCAAGGGTGCAAATATCTTTCAAATTCATTCTCTTCATTAAAACTTTTTTTTAATATGCTTTTTTATTTTTTAAGGAAACTTAGATTACATAAATGTTACACAAAAAAATATAGGGGATTCCCATATGCCCCGCTCCCTAGCCCTCCCACATTTTCCCCACATCAACAACATACTTCATTAGTGTGGTACATTTGCCATAACTGATGAACACATCTTGGGAGTATTGCCACTAAGCAATGATTATAGTCTACATTGTAGTTTATACTCTCTCCTGCACATTTTTGCAAATTATTACAAGATATATAATGGCCTGTATCTATCATTGCAATGTCATTCAGTATAATTCCCAAGTCCCGAAAATGCCCCCAAATTACACCTATTTTTCCCTCTCCCTCCCCTCACAACTCCAGTGGCCACTGCCTCCACATCTATGATGAAAGTTCTTCCATTGCTAGGATCACAACAAGTCTACGGTAGAACAACTGTAAGTCTACTCTAGTCCATCTTCCATTCCCCAATCCTGAGGATTCTGTAATGGTGATGCCTACTCCACCTCCAGTTGAGAGGGCACTTGGATCTCATGGGGCAGATGGATGGTACTTTTTTGCTTGCAGTTCCTAACTCTCTCTGTTCCTTGAGATGGTTGTTGTCAGTCATCATCTACTTGTTAGTTGTCCTGGGTGAGTACATGAACTGGGGAATAGGTGTAGTGAGTCTGTAAAGATTCAGGACCAAACTGGCACATGAACAGTCCAAAGATTTAAGTCTCTTGGACATACAACTATCAAGTCTAGTACTAACTATAGGTTCAAATAGAGGGGCAGCCGAGTCATGTGTAGGGAAAACATAACTGAGTCCAACGCTATCACACTGGGGAGCATAAATTCCAAAGTAGGGCCCAATGGCAGGGCTCCAAATTCCTGAGCTGTCTGCCCTGCCTATAGTGTCTGGGTGTCTCCAGAGCCCTCAGGAGCCCCTCTATTTGAAGTAACATTTACTTTGGCAGTCAATGAGTTCCTGCTGAGATGCACATAAGTGTAACCTCTGAAATGACTTCTCTATTCACTTTGAAGTGTCTGAGCCATATAAACTCATTTGTCTTTACCTTTTCCCCCTTTTGGTCAAGGTCTTTTTCCAGTTGCATTGATAGTTGGTTCTTGGTAGTAATCCCTCGGTGCCAGGGAAGCTCATCCCCAGGAGTCATGTCCCACGCTCAGGGAAAGGTTATGCATTTATATCTGCATTAAAACTTAATCTCTCTACAAATATTCTTGCTCACCTGATTTTGTGATAATCAGGGTACGCTAAACAGTCGCTATATTAGAAACCATGCATGTGTCCCCAAGACATAGTTTTTCTCCCTAAGTCTGTTTTTTAGAATGCTGGTGATAAACTAAGCCTGATTTATTATATGACCATCCTTTTATGGGAAAAGACTGTAACATTGGGTATCTTTAGTCAACCTTGAGAGATAGAGCAGGCAGACATATGTGACTCAGGTGGTTGGACATCCGTCTCCCATATGAAGACACCTGGGTTCAATCCCCGGGACCTCCTGGTAAAGGTAAAAAAAAAAAAGAGAGAAATATAGGGGATGCGTGGGCCACCAGGACCTGCACATGGGTGCGCCGCCAAGCCCCGCGAGTGGGTGAGCCATCAGGCTCCGTGTGCAGGTACACCGCCAGACCCCACAAGCTATGCAGCAAGATGATGACGTAACAGGAGAGTGACACAAGGGAGAGCCAAGACGAGATGCACTGAAAAAACAGAAACTAAGGTGGCACAGGCAGTAGGATGCCTCTATCCCACATCAAAGATTCCGAGTATCAAACCCCAGTGAAGACAGGAGGAGAAAGATGAGAAGAGAGGGCAGGAAATGGACACACAGATTTGCCCAGTGAATGGACACAGAAACAGCAAAAATGGGGGCGGGGGGGGACAATAAAAATGGATAAAAGTAAATAAACAAATCCTTTTTAAAAATGTATAGGGGAGGAAGATACAGACTATAGTTAGTAAAAATACTTTGATGAAGCTCTTTCACGATTTGTTAACAAATGTTTCACAACAATGCAGGGTGTTTGGTGGGGGGGAGTGATGTGTGGGAGCCCTGTATGATGTTATGCACGTTTGTTTTATAAGTACATGATGTTTGCTGAACACTTATAGTTTATGTATGTTCATGTATGAATGATATACTTCAATAAATTGTTTGAAGAAAAAAAAACTTAATCTCTGTTTTCTTGGTTCAGATAAGATCCTGCCAGGATTCAGGATTCTTCCTTTCAGGCCTGTGCTCCTATCATGGGGAGTCTATGCCACAGATAATATACCATCTATAAATAATGTAATGGTGTAATGGTTAAGAGTGGGAACAGAGGCTTTGAATTAAGATAGACCTGGATTTAGGTCCATCTGCCATTTATTAATTGAGTGATCTTGGGCAAGTTATTTAATCTTATTAAGCTTCAGACAATCATCTACAAAATGAAAATAATAGTGCCAACTTCATAAGGTTGCTGTTAGTATTAAATATAATATAAAGTGTTTAACATAGTATCTAAGACACTAAGTAATCAAAAAATTAGCTAGAATTACAATAGTCGTAGAAGTAATAGTAGTAGCAGAAGTAGTAGTAATGATTTTTGCCAAAAGTTTTATCTCTGAGAATCTGTTTTCTAGGTGGCTAAATGTTATAATCACTGATATGAAAAGTGTGAGGAATTCCAGAATCCAATCATCCTCTCTGTCTCTATGCTGTATGAGAGACTGTAACTATCATTTATTAAATAATTCTTACAGAAACTATATATTTCAAGACTGTGAACTTGCTAGATAATATATACATAAATAATAATAGGTAGATAATATGTACATTTAAGTTATCTATTAGATATTCAAATAATGCATTGTTTTGATAAATAAGTTAAACTCCATTTCTCTAATACTGAACCCAATTTCAAATTTTATTTTCAAACTCAGGAAAAAACTATCCTGGAAAAAATCCAAACATTTTAAATAGCTATTATTGACTATAGATAAGGTGATTTAGATCTAATTTTCCTCTCCTGCACATTAATTTAGGACATTATAGTCTTTGTTTTTATTTATAATTTAAGTGAAAAGCCTAAACTATTGGGTATAAATATAAAACATTTTAATATAAAGCATAAATTTTAATAGTATGTAATTGTTGATGAAGTATTAGAAAGAGTAAAAGCTTTGGAGGCAAACAAACCTGAATTCAAAATCCAGCTGAATATTTACTGTGTGCATGACCTCAAGTTATTCAGCCTCCTTGTTATTATTATGGCATTTATCACTTTTTACTCAGATTAACAATGATAAGAAAATCCAATTCCATAGAAAGAAATAACTACCTCCTATCAATTGTTCTCAATCTCATGCTCTCTAGATGAGCACCTGTATATGTATACATGGCACAGACCATCGCACCCTGCTTATTGAGAATGTGTAATTAATTACCTCAGTGTGACCAAGGACTGAGATGTTTCATCTTGCTTATCCTCCCTCTGGTCTTCCTTATCAAAAAGCCGTCCAGGGCCCTGGACTTCAGCTACAGGAAAGTAGGTTGCTAAGAAGAGGCATGAGCAGAAAGCATCATGTCCATCTTATCACACAAGATTACAGGGCAAACTGGCACCTGCTCCTTTTCATATAACTTCTTCATAGTGATAGCCTCTTTTTCCCAAATACATGTAAGTGAACAATAAGTTCTTAAAACTCCAGGCATGTGAACAAACGCCAAAATATTTTGTTGAGTTCCACTTTTAAAGAACTTCCTTTACTAGGGGTCCAATAAACCATCGGGTTACCAACTCACCTATTATACAAAGATGAGTGAAAAAAGAAAAAGTTGCACATATACTAAGAGATCTATAATGTCAATGTCCAATGACAAAAAAATGGGACAGTATAACAGGAAAGCTGGTTCTGCTTCTCTGACAGCCTTGCCTAGCCACTGGACAATTCAACAACAAATCCAAAAAATTAGCACCTTATATAGCTTCTGTTTATTCCTGGACATAGTCTTCTTAAAAAATATTTCCATTAGCGAATATTCTCGCTATCCTGATTTTGTGATAATCAGAGTAGGCTAAATATTTGCTATATTAGAAACCATGCATGTGTCCCCAGACCTGGTTTTTCTCCCTAGGTCTGGTTTTTAGAATGCTGGTGATAAACTAAGCCTGATTTATTATATGACCATCCTGTATGGGAAAAGACTGTAACTCTAGGTATCTTTGGTCAACCTGAAGAGATAGAGCAGGGTGACAGATGTGGCTCGGGTGGTTGGGCATCCATCTTCCATATGGAGGGACCTGGGTTCAATCCCCGGGACCTCCTGGTAAATATTAAAAACAGAAAAATATAGAAGGCGTGCGGGCCACCAGGCCCCGTGCGTGGATGTGCCTCCAGCCCCCATGAGCCACGCAGCAAGATGATGACATAACGGGAGAGTGACACAAGAGACAGCCAAGATGAGACATGCCGAAAAACCAGGAACTAAGGTGGCGCGAGTGGTAGGACGCCTCTCTCCCACATCGGAGGTTCTGAGGATCGATCCCAGTGAAGATAGGAGGAGAAGGATGAGAAGAGACAGCAGGAAATGGACACAGAGAGTTGCTCAGCGAATGGACACAAAAACAGAAAAAATGGGGGGGGGGTTAAAAATGGATAAAAGTAAGTAAATAAATAAATAAATATATCCTTAAAAATCTAAATATATATATATTTCCATTATAGAAGCCATACATACTCATTAAAGATAATTTGGAAAGCAAAGAAAAAAAAAATTTTTACCCAGAGCTCTATTAGTTCACTACGGCCACTATTAATATTTTTGGTGTATTTTTTTTCCATTTAAAAAAAAATTCCAAAGTTATATTTGTACATATTGTAATTATCTATACAAACAAAATAGTATCCTCTTTCTGTATCTAAAATAGCATAAGCATATTCCACATGAGTCCAAGCTCATTAACAACAAAAATTTAACAAATGCATAAAACTCAAGTGAGTTCTATAGTTTTCTTAACTATCCTGCTATTCTCTTTACCTTCTATAAATTATGCACAGAGAGACAGCAGGGCGTGGTAGTTAAATATACAGGCACTTAGTACCAAATTTCAGAGTTCAAACTCCACCATCTCCATTGAGCAATACAACAGTGAGAAAATTTCTTAATCTTTCTGCTCCTCAGTTTCATCTAAGGAAGTAGAGATGAGGAAGAGGAAGATGATTCAGTACCTGTCTCATAAGGATGTCATAAGGATTATGTAAAATGTAGGGAATTGAAGCATGTTCCCCACAAATATATAGCCAAGTCTTTAACCATATTCCTGTGGGTATGAACCCATTTGTAAACAGGACCTTTTTCATATGTTATAAGTTAAGATATGGCCAATCTTGAAGCAGTGTGGGCCTTAATCTGTATGAATGAAGGCCTGATAGAGAAAGGAAATGCAGATGCAGTCAGAACAGGCCAGAGGTCAGAAAAAGCCAAAGACAGGAGAGAGATCACAATTCCAAGACAAAGCATTGCCTTGCTGACATCTTGATTTTGGAATTCTAACCTTCAGAGCCATAAAACAATAAGTGCTTGTAGGTTAAGCCAACCCACTGTGTGTTATTCATCATAGCAATCTGGCAAACTAATTGAAGTGTTAAGAACAATACTAATACAGAGTAAACACTCAGTAAGTTAGCTATTATTATAAGCCTTTTACTTATTCAGGATTATTTCCTTAAAGTAGATTTTCAGCAGTGAAATTACTGAACCAATGCGTATAAACAAATTTAAGATTCTTGACAGAATTGTCAAGTTGCTGTCTAAAAAGACTATATAACTAATTTATACTAAAACCAGAAATATATGAGCTTATTCTAACAAACTTAAAATAGTAATTTTATTTAATTTTTCTAACATCACAGAGCAGAAACTACATCCTGTTTTTGGTTTTAATTGCCTTTATTTGATTACTAATAAGGCAGAACATTTCATCAGATTGCTGACTACTTATAGCTATTCTTTTATTAGTTGCTGGGTATAGAGTGTTCAAGGGTTTTTCAAGAACATGGAATGTATTCCATCTCCAAGTAAACCAGAATTTGCTTGAAAAACTCTATTGTGGCTTCTTAGAAAAAGAGCATTTTTGGATAAAATTAAAAATAATTTAGAATCTTGCTCACATCTCACACTACTTTCTCCAGATTGTAACTAGTCCAACCTATATATACAGAAGAAAGACTCTGGTCAATGACATGTTTTAAAATATTTATCTATACAGATTGAAAGTCAATTCTATATAACTCTATTCACAGTGTACTTGTAATTTTTCCAAAGAATATCAACTCTTACCCATTATAACAGAATATTGTGGGAGAGATTATTAATCAACTCTCATATCCATTTTCACCTTCTTCCTTAATATCAGAACCCTGGATATTATGCCAATCAAAACACTATATTCCCCATCCTCTCTTGTAGCTAAATTTGTCCGAGTAATTAAGTTCTGGCCAATGACATGTAAAGAGAAGCTTTGAGTGGGAAACGTATGGTCCTCCATTGTCTCCTCTCTTCTTTGACTTCTAGCCTAGGAATGTGGAATTAATGGCTACACCTCCAATAGCCATCTTGGATTACAAGGTGACCTTGAATATGAAAACCTAGCATGATAGTGTAGAAAAATGAGACTGAGTCTCTGACGACAATGTGCAGTAGTCCAGGAGATAAATGATGAGGGCCTGAACTGACTCAACGCCTGTAGCAATAGAAAAAAATAGACTGAATTCAAAAAATATTTAGTCTTTTATAAAGTTGGCACTCAACAAACATTCATGGAATAAAAAATGAATAAATGAATTTGATTTTATTGTAATGAATGAATCAGTACAATAAAGAACCAAAGATTTTGGTTTTAAAAAAAAAGCTATTTAGAAATTAGATACAATAAAATATATGTGATCATGTAAGGGAAAAAGAAGAAGGCTAGGATATTTCCCAAGTTTCTAACTTGGGTGACTGAGTTTAACTTCAAAAGAAAATATAAGAGAAGCAGAGTTTTATGAGAATAAAAGGGCAAGTTCAGCTTTAGACATGTTGAGCTTGAGGTATCTAAGAACATCTAAGTGTTTTGTAGGCAATTATAAACATGAAGTGGTACTGAGGAGAGAAATTTGGGCTGGAGAGAGAAATGTAAATCAAGGAGATAGATAAGTATTAATAAAAGTCACAAGAAAAGATGAGATCACTGATGAAGGGGCATGAATGAACATGTTTAAGGGATCTACATTTGACCTGGTCAACAGCTAAGAGTCACTAAAGGCTAGAGTAGTTATATTTTATTTTTGTCAGAGTTTGTATACGGTAGGACTGGAATAACAAGGAAATAGGACAGGAAGTTTAGCTGGAAAAGTTATCCCATCAATGTATCAATAATTCTATACTTAAAAGAAGAATAAAAACGTACCTGATTACAAGGAATCATGTTCTTTCACCTTAAGAATTTAGATTTATTTCTTTAAGACCGCACTAAAGCAGAAAAATTACTTAAAGGCAAAAACAATACAGTAGAAAAACACATGCTTTAAAGTCAGGTGAATAGCCATGGGCAAGTTATTTCACTTCTCTGAGATATAGTTTCTACATCTGAAAAACAATCATAATTGTTAACTAAGATTTGAAAATTTGAAAATATTTCCCCCAAATATTATGAAAAAGTGGGACAACATGGTCTCTATATAACAAGAGGTCACATAAACTTTGAATAGCTTAGAGTCAGAAAGAGGGAAATATGTAATTAACAGCTGTGATCATCATAGACTGAACTAGACTCTTCTAGTCAATTCCTAAACTACAATGTGGTAGTAAGCTAATTTTAAAAGCTACGTAACTTCTTGAAATTATTACTCAATATCTACTCAAATGTAAGCTACTTTAAGGCAGGGATTCGGTATTATTTGCCTTTTATTCCTTTGTCTAGTACAAAGTAGACAGAGTTGAATGAATATGAAAATGCTATAGAAATTTGCTATATTAAGGAACTGTAGTATTTCATCATAATAATTGATAACAGTTTTGAACACTTTCTATATACTCTATAAACACTTTATATATAACTCAATCTTCACAATAACCCTATAAAGTTCATAATATTGTCTCCATTATATAATCAAGGCCCAGAGAGGTTAACTAAATTTCTCAAGATTACATCGTCATTAAGTGGTAGAGCCAGGATCTGAACTGAAAAACTCTATCTAGTAGTAGTATACAGGGCTGCTTTAGCCCTTTCTATGAATCAGTAAAAGATGACGCTTTGGGTGGATACAGCTTTTTGTCAGGGTACACAGTTTGGCAAGCCAAACATAGGGTAGATTTTAGCCCATACTCACCCCTTGTCTGCAACATCTCATAAATTGAACCACCTGCACAAACATAAACAGCAGCCATGGTTTTATAGATGAGTAACAGACTAGCAAATGCACTGATTATGACTCATCCAACCATTTCGGGCTAGGTTGTCCAATATGGTGGCCACTAGCCACATTTGGCTATTTAAATTTAAAGTTCAGTTCCTCAGTCACACTAGCCACATTTCAAGTGCTCAAAAGCTACATGTGGTTAGCAGCTACCATATTCAATATTGCAGATACAGAACATTTCCATCAATGCAGAAAAGTTCTCTGGATTTAGAGTATACAAATAGTGGTATTAAGATGTCTTAAAATATTAGGCTTGTATTCTGTATATATGATCTATCCCAATCATCCACGTTTACATCTTGCATTCCTAAGGGTATTATTACATAAAGTGTGTCTGCATAGGATGAGGATTTTTTTATGATGCTTTAACATGATTTTTTTGAATTTTCAGTGTACTGCAAATTTGAAGGAACTGGAAAAAGGGAACAAGAGATATATTTTTAAAAAAAAACACTGCAGAGTGGAGAAATAATGATTGTTTATTTGTGGGAACACTGAAAAGAATGAGCCAAATTTCTTTTAAAGTTCTTTGTATTACTTTGCAAGAATATGTCTTATAAAGGAATCATAAGTGGACTATTTAAAACAAATTTTGGACATCTCATTTAAAAAATATTAGGTGGGATGACTATGATACTTTTTAAAAGTTGCATTGCTTTCAATTTAGTGCTCCATAGTACCAGAAACTTAGACAAGTTAGAGGAAGCTCAATGAGGAGAAACGGAATTGAATATGAGGAGAAAACATACTGATTTATGACAAAATATTAATATATGTAAATATGTATAGTGGAACCAGGTGATTTTAAAAAGTCATAATAACTAAATACAAATAAATGGAGGATACAAATTTTAAAGGAAATGTTTAGCTATGATATATAAGGGTATAACTTGGAAAAATCTAATGATATAAATGAGGTCATATTTTAAAAAACATTAAGGAATAGATTTCAGACAGCAGTATTTATTTTCAAGGGGGGAAATGGTTGGTAAGTGGCGAGAGCAGTGCACAATACTTAGCATAGCACTTTTTTTATCAAAGTACCAAGAAGCCTTCAGAACAGGAATCTGATACTGATGATTTAGCATTCTATTTTCTCTTAACTTTGGTTCTCATGGTGCTATATCCTCATCTTTTTCTAGAAATAGTTTTTATGACCCCAATAGGATATTTCAAAAAAGATACTCTAACAAGTTTTCTCCTTGAAGGAAATAACATGTGTGCTGATGGAGTTCATTCAGAAAGTAGTTCACACTTACTCCTACTACCCTCTCCGAGATCCACCTCCTCAAAGAAGTCTTTTGACATTTTATTTTTAAATACATATGTTTTAAATTTCTTAAGGGGAAAAATTTGCTGGATTAGGAAAAAGAATAAAATTGAGAAAAACTGAAAAAAATAAATATACAGAAATATGTTTCTTAAAACTGTATAAAAGTCTCCATGATATGCTGGATACATTTTTTTTTTAATGAAAGTGTTCTATATCTGAGATTCCAAAGATATCAAATGATGTGGTTACTATGGAAACTATTCTCTTCTAATGAAACTCAGATTAAATAACTGCATAAAACAAATTCATATTTGAAATGCAATTACTATTCTAAAGCATATTTACATATTTGATTTTATAATGGTTATAGAAAATAACATAAAATATTAAGAATACCTTTCACATGTGCAAAACCAATGGCACTTACAAACTTAATTGCAACTCTGCCCTTAAATACAATAGTGTTGGGTATAATGAAATTCTATTTTATAATAAAAACTCATACAAACTCTGTACCATTCTACTGCTACTTGAAAAAGCTCTAATTTACATGCAGTGAAAACATTTCTGCAAATTTACCACTTTGCATAAATGGTGTAAATTCAGTGCAAGTATAAGAGAGTCCCCAAAGGATTGCCTACATCAAATCAATATTCAGAAAATGGCCAGCTAGTTTAAGAGTAAATACAAATTGAACAAGAAAAAAAAAATTAAATTTTCCTGTTGCAAAAAAGGACAAAGACCCCCCCTTCCCTTTTCTTAGAGCATTCTTTTGAAAAATTGTAACTGTAAATTATTTTTCTTCCCCTTTGAGATGTACATAGATATTTTTTAAAAGCTAAAAAAGTTTTTTGCCAGGTTTACAACCCAGGAAATATCTTTCTCAAGGACCTGGGAGTCATCGCTTTGAAATGCTAACATCAAGAAAAATAGTGTCCCCAACCCCCCAGTTTCTGTGGAGGGTAGTAGCCAACTTCAGTTGGCGCTGGGCTCCAAGTTTCAAACCTACTTCCTGTCATAGAGATATGAAAAGCTCTATTATTCCTTTGGATAGAGGAAATTAGCAAAGGCAAAAGCCACTCGAATTACCAGGTAAATTTAGGATAATCTATGTGCCACAAATATTGCTATCAAGCCCTTTTACTTGAGGACTAGTTTTCGTTTATCTTGAGAACATGTAGGTAACAGGTTGTATCTGCATGGCTATACAAAAAGATGAAATTTCTGTCTTTTCAATCTCTTTAGTGAATTGCTTATGATTCATTACATTCTGGTTTATGCTTATTCAATAATAAAATTGTTTTTTTACTCTTCTCCCTTTGTGGAAATGTTTTCTGGGTAGGAAAATTTTGTTTTACATTATATTTCCTCAACACTAGTAACCACTGAAATTCCACAACAAAAGACTTGACATAACGTGTAAGAAAGTTTCTGTCTACCAAAATTATAATAGCTTTCCTCTAGCCTGCAAAGCCAAAGTCCAGACTCCTTAGGGCAGCATACTCCACATTGGAAATATCATGGACTTGGACTCAGGCCAAGTTTCAAATCCTATCTCTAACATTTATAGCTATGAAATTTTCAGCAACATATTTTAATCTCTCTAAGCCTGTAAAACAAAGATATTACCTACTTTATAGTATCAGGGCAATGACTAACAATATTTTATGTGCAATGTCTAGTATGGATGCTGTACATATTTGGTGCATACTATCTAATAGCTTCCATGTCAAGACAATTATTGTTACTACTACTGCTGCTACAAGTACTACAACAAAGGAAAGCTGTGGTAACCCTATTTTTAACTGCTGTTTCTTTTTTTAAAAAACAGATATGTCATTTTCCTGATGGGTGTGATGCAAGGCAGGATAAGGAGTGTCAGTTGTGGCCGTTTAGTGGAACTGACTGGAAGCTGGCTGTGTAGCTGACCAGCTTAGGCTCATCTTAGCCCCCTTATCTTTCCAGCTCCTGCTGTCTGACACATTAGATAAGATAAACAGGCTTCATTCTGGAAGAGCATACCAAAATGGAGCAAACAACTAGATAATTCATATTATCTTTTTTTTTTTTTTTTTTTTTTAAGATTTTATTTATTTATTCATTTATCCCCCCCTTGCTGCTTGCGCTCGCTGGGTCAGCCAACCACGCCGTGCGGGCGGGCTTGCCTTCACCAGGAGGCCCCGGGAACCGAACCCGGGGCCTCCCATATGGTAAACGGGAGCCCTACTGATTGAGCCACAGCCGCTTCCCCATATTATCTTTTTTATTTGAATTGTAAAGTTTTTGTACTTTCATTCTTTCCTCAGACCAGCCTTGCCTGACCACCTATCCCCTTCTATATCAAGGCCTGTGCATAGCACTTTTCTCCATGTACTTTGTATTGCAGTAGATTGATTGTATTTTTGGCCCCAAATGATGGCTTCTTTGTATCCATGCCTATTATCATCCACTGTGATGAGAGGCCCAGCCATGTGAATTGCTTTAGCCAATGGGACAGTAGCGAAGTTGATGCAAAGCAGAGACCTGAAAAAGCACTTGTGCATTTATCCTACCTCTGTTGCTCCTCTGCCTTTACAATGAGAACAAGCTCTAGCTAGATGCTGGAAGATAAGAAACCAAACAAAGCACACCTAAGTGATCCCACACACTTAAGTGTGCCTGGCCAAGATTGGTCAAGCCCTGCCCAGATAAGCAAAACCACCCAGTCAACCTCCGACGCATAAAGAATACTTAATGGTTGTTGTTTTAAGTCACTATGTTTTTGGGTGGTTGTTTTGCAGCAACAGCTAGCTGATACCCATGAATAAATATTTTTTTACTTGCTTATTATCTGCCTCCCCTACTAGAATGTAAATTCCATGAGGGCAAGGGTTTGTCTGTTTAATTCATCACTATACATTCAGAGTCTAGTATGCTGAACTTAACAGGTGCTCAAACATTTGTTAAATAAATAAAAAGAGAGAGATTAGTAGACGAAAGGCATGGTGCCTTTTGTAAACATAACATAGTATGTCGACATAATATGACAAAAGCCCCCTGTTCTTACTTAATGGTCTAATTAGAAGAAAACTGGGGCTTAAAATGTATATCTCTAAAAATAACTATAATAGTAGATAGATATTGATAACCATCCTAGTACAAATATAAATAAAGTGCCATCATAGTTCAAAGGAGGAAATTACCTCTAACAAGGACAATCACTGGGAGGCCCATTTTTTCTCATCTTTATAGTACAAGGGAAATTGTTCTCAATTTTGGATACCCTGGGCCATTCTCTGATTAGGTACAGATAACACTTTCTCATGTAATATAGTTGTTTAAAAAGCTCAACAACAACCAAAAAACACATTCAGATTTATTTAAGCTCATGCTACAAAACAGCATTAGTCCTACAGAGTTTTACAATGATTTCAAACAATCCTTTAAGGAAGAAATAATTCCTATACTATTTTTTTCCTTTCACATACATAAAAAAATTAAGATACAGTTTCACTCTTCCCCATCCCTGGTCCCACTCCTCTTCTAAACATTTCTGGCTTTAATTCTTCTAGAATAGTCTCCTCTAAATCTCTAAATAATAAGTACTTATTTAATTCCTTAATTTATCAATTTAGGAGATATACCGTGATATCTGATGTAAAAGATTAGGCTTTAGCTAAATTACTCAACATCCACATGCACATTTCCCTCTCCAATATTTTTATAATTATAGATTATCTTCATAAATTTAAATAATAAAGTCATATGTCCACTTCTTATTTTCACGTTAGTCACTTTCTCAATTATTTCAACTGTCCCTACTCTTCCCCTCTATCTTTCATTTACTTCAACTCCCATCTTACACCAGCTTTACTTTCACAGTGTCAGAGTTTTACATTTTTTTACTTTCATATATTTTTCTGTAAGCATAATTATGATTTCCATGCTCTGTCTAAAAGTTGATTATAAACCAATCAATACGGCAAAATAGTTCATTTCAGGATCAGATGCTATACTAGGATAACATATCCTTTTTTATAGGTTTAATGCCACAACCTATAGAGCATTTGATGGAGAGTATTATCAGCATCATGGTACAACATAGTCTCTTTTCTCACACTAATCAATTGCTTAAAATTGTACCATGTCTAATTTTTGCCTCTTTCTCTTAATACCTGTGTTACATTTTATTTTCCCCTATTGATTTTAATTGGCTTTCTTTTTTCTTACATGTGAACAATGTACCTTCAGTCTCTCACACCATCTACTGCATTGGAACCCCTCTTTTCTCCAGATGTATGCTTTCGAGAACTTTCTATCTATCTGCTCTAATCTGGATTGATCCTTCTCTATGCCCACTGCTTAACTATCATCTTCTAATTCCCCTTCAATATCTTTTTTGCATTCTCCTTAATTTTGCTGGTATATATTCCCAAGCAACTTCCTGAGACAGGAAGCCTAAGGGATCCACATTCTGATTTCCTATTTTTCTGAAAATGGCAATTTGCCCTCACATTCGATTGACAATTTGGCTGGACAAAGAATTCTAGGTTGGGAATAATTTTCCTTCAGAAATTTGAAGGTATTATTCCATTACTCTCTGATCAAAGATACATATAAAAAGAATTTCATTGCAGTGTTGTTTATAGTAGGTAAAACTGGAAAAATCTGAAATGCCCATCAGTAGGAGAAAAAATATAAATTATAGTACATCCATACTGTAGAGAATAATCAGCCATAAAATATGATGACAATGTGAGGACACGGAAAGATAAGTCACAATACTCATATGAATGCTTTCTAAAATATGGCTCCAAATAGTATAAATATCTCATTTTAGTTAAAATATAAATGAATACATACATTATATACACACACACCTAAATACATGGGTAAAGTAATAGAAGGATCTACACCAAAATATTAACAGTAGTTATACTAGAGGAAATATATTTATGGATGGTTTTCTTTTGCTCTTATTTGTCTGTATTATCTGAACTTTAAAAAAAATACATGTGAACCATTAAAAAGCAGAAAAAGTAACATATATAGAAGTGTTTTAAACTGCTCTCCTTTTAACTAACTTGTCAGGTAAATTAATGCTTTCCATATCCTCTTTAATACACTCTGGCCAGTTCCATGGCACATAAACTGATCAAAGCTAAAATGCTGTAGCACTTCTGTTCCTACTAGTCAAGTTATATGATTTCTAAGACTTCAGTTTTATCTGATACCAATCCTATTTATTTCAGTTGTACATGTTATTTAATTATTTTATTTAATTAAATATTACATAAACTGGTCAATTAGAAATGTAAATGGGAGCTGTTTATATGTGTACTATATTTAAATATGTATTATAAATGTGAAAGGGAGCTAAGCATAGAATAGACAATTGTAAAAGACTAAATATATATTAACAATCTAGAAGGATTCTAAACACAGCTTACTTTACAAGTATCTTTAAATTCCTGCTCCACTTTGAAGAAAGCAAACCTGGAAGATATAGCAAAGCATTATGGTTGAAATTTATGCAAAAAAGAAAATATGGAATTCCAGTCATCAGAACAATACCAAAAAGAAAGCATTAGTCCAGCAGCCAAAGATTAGAGAATGAATATATATTTAAAGGTTTCAAAATAAAGTATATATGCATCATTTTTATGATTCACTGCTTTAACTGACTTTTCCAATTAATTGCCCAACTACTGATTCAGAATGCATCTGATAAGACGAATTTTACACTATTTCTATTTTTAAATATTTTATTTATATATATAGAATATATATGTATATATGATTTATATATATTTACTTACATATATAAACAATGAACTCAGACTGCCCAGGTTCAAATTGCATGTCCACCATTAACTTCTTAGATGATAATATACTTGATATCTCTGTTCCTTAGTTTCCTCATGAGAATAATAATAATAATATTAATAGTACTTACTTTATAGGGCAGTGGTTGTGAGGATTAAATACGAGGGAAGCGGCTGTGGCTCAATCAGTAGGGCTCCCGTTTACCATATGGGAGGCCCCGGGTTCGGTTCCCGGGGCCTCCTGGTGAAGGCAAAGCCCGCCCGCACGGCGTGGTTAGCTGACCCAGCGAGCACAAGCAGCAAGGGGGGGATAAATGAATAAATAAAATAAAATCTTTAAAAATAAATAAATAAATAAATACGATAACATATGTGAAGTGGTAATAATAGAGCCAGAGAGATATAAATGTGTGCTTTTTTTATAAGTATGTAAGTCTCTAGGCCAGTTTCCTAATCTAGCCTATAAACAATCTAAGACTGCCATAATTATAAATATATCCAAGAAACATTCTACCCCTTGCCTTTTTTATCTATTTTTTAGCAGGATTTTTCTTCCTTGTGTTTTCCTTAAATATCCTCTATTATAATTTAAAGTCATTTGTTCAAAACCTGTTTCAAACATGAAGTTCACTGGATTTGACAAGGGCTCCAGAGTCCAGTTCTTGATGCTAAAGATAATCATTAAATGTACAGTGAAAGTCACTGTTGCAACTAACATACTATTTTGTACTTACTTTAAGTATTCCTTAATACCATAATTTTTAAAAAGGTAAGATTCTAAAAATAGTAAATGTAGTTGAATAGCTGCTAATTAGGATATGTTCAAGATTAAGTGGTATCTCAACACAACATAAAATTCTATAAATTACAATGTAGATTAATAAATATTTTGAACATCTACTTTGATCATGATTTTTTCAATTTTCTTCATATTTACAGAAATAAAAGATTTTAAAATGTTGTAGTATAACTGTAGCATACTAATGTATACCAAGATCTGCAATATGCACTTCATCACAACTCCCAGTCCTTGAATCACAAGTTATTCTACAGCAAATGAATAGCAAATACAGTTCAAATCTTAAAAATTTTACTCCTGAATATATTCCTTGACAGTGCTTTTACATTTATTTGTAAGTACATATCTAAACTTTGAGTAAGCATGACTCAAGACAATCACTTTTTTTAGGACTTAATGAGAATATAAATCTCATTGCAAACAAATACTAGGAAAAGAATGAATCAATGACAAGATTCAAAATATCACGTTCCACTGAAACTTGGAAGTCACATATAAATGATAAAAGATTAGGGAGAAAATTCTTAAATGATCATAACACCATCACTGAGCACTTGTTGAGTGTAACAACAGAATTCGTATAAGAGCAAATACTACTAAATAAATAGTGTAAAAATCACATTCTGTACTTTCAAGAGATTTGTAATCTATCATAAACAACCCATGCAAGAGTTTTATTTGTGATAATGCCTAAAATGTTTTTAGGTGCTCAATAATATTAAATGGCTAAGTTTTTTTTTCCTTTGTTTTGCTTTGTTTTTGCCCACACTCTACCAAAGAATAAGAATAATGACAAAAGTTTTGTTTGGTTTTGTTTGTTTATTGCCCGTTTTTTTACCAAAGAATGAGAAGAACATAGCAAATTTTAGAGCTGAAAGAGACACTGGTGGTCATCCAAATAATTCATTAATCACAGATAAGGAAATTGAGGACCACAGTTTTGAAGTAACTGGACCAAGTTAAGAACATTAAGTCCTTTTGTCAAATCTGTTATGTTGAACACAGGTATTTATCATGGATGGCTCCCTTTTGAAAATGTCACTAAAATGGCACAAACGAATAAAGAGTATATGAACCCAAAGGAACAGGAGAAAAGAGGATGACAGTAACAAAAGTTTGGAAGCTGGAAAGTTAATAGACAACTAACTTAGCAGAACAGAGAAAGCTCACACCTTTGGTAGCAGTGGTGTGAAGCTGAAAAGCAGATTGATTCTAACTATAGAAGCCCAGAATTACTCAGAAGTGGAAAAGGTAAAAACAAGAAGACTAACTGAGAGACTGTATGGGGAAAAGTTAAACCCTTCAGATTGAAACCGAGTATTAAGAATTAACAAGTAACTAGAGTCAGTGAATTATTATACAGATGTTTTCTTACTTTTAGTATAATGTAGAATGACTCACTCACTGGATTCATGGCCTTGATGTATGTTAACTTTAAAGCAGCTGGAGACAAATAATCTGAAACTTATTTCTTTGATTCTAATACTATGCTTTAGAAGTGCTAATCTTTAACTTGTAACTAGCCCCCATTTGGATTCCCTTATCTTACAATGCATGGATTTTGTCAATCCTTAATAGCCCCTTGACAGCCCATTTTGTTTACCTTAGTCATGTTAATTAGGTGATTTACAACTTTCTTTAGTTTAGCATCATCTTATATGGGTTGAACTATTTACAACTTTATGTATTACCCCAGCCAAACTTTGTCTAGTTTATTTATAACTGTATGTATTACCTAGCTGGAATTTGTCAGTTCCTAATGGATGTTAATTAAGCATTTATGACCCAGTTTGTAACCTGTAACCTGATGTTTACCCCAGCCAGTCTCTGCGGCCTGTGCTTACAGACTTCCAATTAAACAAATCAATCAATGTCTCCTAACATCCCAACATCACTATCTCTACCTTCCTTTGTTTGAATTTCATAAAATCCAAAGTTTCTCTAATTCAGGAAGAATAGATTTGAGATTTTGGTCTCCTATTCTCCTGGCCTTGTGTAATGCAATAAAGACTCTCTCTCTTTGAAATTCTGATGTATCAAGATTGGTCTTTTAGTGCATCAGGCTGATTACCTTTAGTCCTTTTAGTCCTATTGTTTTTCCAACAACAATAAACAATATCACCTCCCTTCCTCCATACAATTAGAAAACTGCCCTTCTCCCATCCTGGCAAAAGACCAGAGATCTACTTTCTTTTAGTTTTAATATACTGCCAAGACATACTACCACAACTCCAAAATCTTAGTAGCTGGGCACAATGATAGTTTTACTGTTCATACAAAAACAGCTGTAATTTGGGAAACTCTTAAGGGCACCTATACTCCATATACTGGCCATATCAATAACTGCTTCCTTAATTGCCATGGTAAGAAACAATCTCACACACAAATGCTTACAATCAGAAATGATTCACATTACTTCCACTTGCTTTTCATTAGCCAAAGCACATCATATGACCACAGTAACCTCAAAGGGAGGAGAAGAACCAGAAATATTTGAGAGTTTACTCTACTGGACTCTGGACTTCAAAATATCAGACATAGTTAAAAGCAAGAAAACCATACTGAAATTGGGAATATTAAATGAAAGTCTATCTACTAAATCTTAAGTTTTCCTAGCCCCTTTCCTCACTCAAAAATAACAATTCTTAAACCAGGCTTATCTCCATTAGGCAGAAGACTGGGGAAGATGACTAGTCCAGGAGAAAAGACCAATTGATACTGACAACTGGGGGCTCCCCAGTGAAATGGCCCAGCCTGACCATCCTCACTTCAGTCAACAAGCTTTACAAACACAAAGCTCCTAAATAAGGTTTTTAGTGTCTCTTTCTTAGATACGGGAGGAAAGCCAGAGATCACCAGACATTTTTGGAAAGTCTCTAAAATAAAAACAAAAGTAAAAATAAACAAGCAGGGACAGAGAACATGGAGAAAATGAAAACAGTACAGCGAGTAAAAGACTAGACCCCTGGAGACATCAGGATACAGAAAGATATCAGAGAAGCCTGAGAAAACACAGATAGATAAACGCAAGAAAAATCATTCATTCTTTCAACCAGCATGTCTTGGCCACCTACAGTACTAGATGCTTAGGGAAGTCATATTATAGAAGCCAAGGGGGAAACAATGAAAAGATAGAATAAAAATAAAGGCATATGCTACAGAGAGGTCATAAAAGGACAGAGAAACTTGGATTTAGCTATTGTAAAGTCATTACTGACCTTAGAGAGTTACATTTTCATTATAGTGATGGGAATGGAAGCTGAATGAGGAGTTGAGGGAAGGAAGTGAGAAAAAGGAAATCACAAGAATAGACCCTTTGAAAAAGCTTAGATATAAAGCTATAGCCGAGGGGATGCTTGTTTGAGGAAGTGATTTGCTATTGTTGATGAGACAGTTAAGAATGTCATGAGGAAAGAGCCTGTAGATAGGGGACTTTCAGCATGTATTTGCTGCTCAGCTTTTCATGAATGATTACTTGAATATGTTATCTATTCTTACCTACAGATGTTCAGCTCTTTGAATGTAATGACCTTTGATTTTTTTATACTGCTTTACTCCATATAATAAGAACAATTGCAATCATATTTTTAATAATTTAAAATCAACTATGCTGTTGATCCTCAAAAATATTAGTTTCGCTATTTACAATAAGTACCTCAAGTTTAGATAAGGGAAATAACGTGCTGCAAACTGGTAGGTAGCAAGTTTATTACCAGAGGGTGGAAAAAAGCCCAATTTCTCTTAAACTCCCTTTTAGTTACACTCTACTATTTCTCTCTTAATGATATTCCAGATGCTATAAGAAATCACTGATATCATGGAACAGATTAATTTTTAAACTCCTTTTACTGAGATATAGCAAACATACAGAAAAGTACAAAAATTTATTTAGATAAATGGATTATCAGTGAACACACTTGTATAACAATCACACACATCAAAAAATAGAACATTTATAGTACCTGGAAGTCCTCATCCTACCCCTTTCCAATCACTATCTCCTACTTCTCCACAAAGGTAAACCCTGTCCTGCCTTATAACACCTTGGAGTAGTTTTTACTGCTTCTAGACTTTATATCAATGAAATCATACAATAGATATTATTTGGATCCATTTCTTTCACTCAACATTATATTGTTGTGTGATTCATTCATATTTATTGTAAATATTCCAATGTAATAATAAACAATTTAATCATTGGTAAAGTATCCCAATGTAATAATAAACAATTTATTAATCCATTCTACTGTTGATGGGCATTTGCATTGCTCCAGTTTTCAGCTATTACAAATAATGCTGCTATGAAACTTCTTGTAAATCTCTTTGGAGGCACATATGTATACATTTAAGGAAAGGATATATACCTAGCAGTGAATCATAGGATATGCATACACTCAACTTAAACAGATGCTGCCACACTGTTTTCCATGTGGTCGTACCAATTTATACTCCTACCAGAAGTGTATGGTGTTTCCATAGCTCCACATCCTTGTATAGCAGGTTCATTTGAAAATATTCTACACCAATTTGCCACACGTTTTAATTTAATAATTCATTCTTTAAAAACCAAATATTTTGCAAATCTTTCTTCTTTATTGAATCCCAAGGTCCCAGAAATTTCTTACTAAACTTAGGGAGCTAACTTACTTAGGTGATAGAAAAATAATAAACTGCCCATAATAAACAAGAAAGTAACATCAATATTCATCTATGCATTCTAAATATATTCGATACCACTAGTTATCTGTTACTACAAATTATATCTTTTATTTTTTAACATCTCTTAGTAAGAAAATGTTTGTGTGATACCTGGAGTTCCTATCTAACATCATCTATCACCCAAAGTCTACAGAAAATTTGAATGGTTAGTCACTTATTCCTCTAGGAAATCACTTCCCTGCTGCCAAAGGAAATGATCTATATGTAATACAACCACTCTAGGGAACAAACAGATCTATAAACACATCAGCATATACTAGCATGATTGCCGACTATATTTAATACTTTGGAATGCTTTATTTATATTCCACACCTAATTAATTAGAGTAACTCTAATTTTATCCACAAATGTCAAGAAAAGGCAGAGAAACAGTCTCAATAATAAGAGTTATGAAATTATTTATTACATTTTCTAAGAAATAAGTCTTTTAGCCAAGATCTTTGGTATATTGTGTTAAAACTTCTGCATTAGCACTACAATTCAAGAGCTGAACTATTTAAAACAATTCTTCTTAAAGGCAACCCAATTCAACAGTTTTTAACAACTAAGTGACCATATCTTTAGGGAGATGAGATTCAAGGGGTCTATTATTAGTATTCAGAAAACAAGCTAAATATATTTCAGTGCTTCTGGAAAATATGAGAAGTTATGTAAAATAGTATTATCATAACAAATAAAAATAATGGTGGGCAGTTTTGTGTTTGGTGACTGTGATGGTTAGGCTAATGTGTCAACTCAGCCAGGTAATTGTGCCCTGTTGTTTGGTAAAGCAAGCATTGGGCTAACTGTAATACAAGGACATTTATGGACTTTAGTCATCAGTGAGTTTACTGCATAGGTGGCTGATTACATCTACGATCAACCAGGGAGATTGCTATCAGCAATAAGTGAAGTTTTATCCAATCAGTTGAATGCCCTTTTAAGGGCAGTGATTTCAGCATTCAGAGAGCATTTCCCAGTTAAGTCTTTGGACAGCCAGCATCTCCCGGAAACTGATCAAGGACTCTGTAAAGCCCCTGGTTTGCAGCCTGCCTGCGGAATCTGGACTTGTATACCCCCACGGTCACGTAAGAGAATCTTATAATATCTCATACTATTTACAGTTATCTCCCTGTTGATTCTGTTCCCTAGAGAACCCTAACTAATACAGTGTCATACATCCAAAATTTGCTAAGCACATATTGATCTTTAAGGCAACTGCATATCCAAAGTAAGTCAACTCAGTTCATATTTTGTTTAAACACTATACAGGTAGTATGAACTTGAAGGTCATCCTATTTCTCACAATGTAACTTTTTTAATTTGGTAAAAAAAAATTATACATTGTGTTATCTATGTGCTATGCACTGTACTAAGTGCTCTTAAGCACACAGATTACTGGAAACACATTTATCAATACAACAAAAAATGTAACACAGATTTTCTTTTTTATACTAAATCTGGCTATATTTAACCTTTTGGTCTTCTCAGAGCATTTACTAAGGGGAATAAAAGTATATATAAAGACTCAAAAGCAATCAATATTGCCCTTTTAGGATATTTTGTTTCATGAATGTTTACCTTGCTTAAAATAGTGTTATCAATTTTATCAATATATTAAAAAGAGAAAATATGAAAATACACTTATCTTTGAACAATATTAAACTGTTTTTAAACAGTTTAGAACTACAAAACTCAGAGAGAATAAAAATAACTTGAACTAGTTCACTAATGATTCTTAAATCAAGGATGAAATTCAAATTAAGTTTTTATCTGCACATTTATCTAGTTTTCTCTAAGCACACTATCTGAAAGTACCAACAGGCAGTTTCATTGTATTCCTCAGGGGGGAAAAGAGAATATAAAAGAACCCTAAGGTCATTTAGTCAATTTCCTGCTCAGGCATTTTATTTTCCAGGGCTTTGTAGAGCTACAATAGGAATAGATCCTCACTAGAATGCACTTTCTCCCTTCAATGATACAGAACATTTCTAGCAAAATGAGAATATGCTAAAGTCAATTTTTTAAAAAGGGAAGGCCTGTCTGCATGACACAAAAGAAAGAACAATCCAAGCATTTGCTTTCCTGGTCTGATCAAATAATGACCCTGCTTCCTCTGATGGATTTCACTCTTAACCTAAGTTGTTCTAAATAAAATACATCTAGGATCAAGACAAAACAATCTAAAGAACATGTGGGGGGGGGGGAATTATGGTTCTGCAACTGTAAAAATCTCTTCAAAGTCAATGTAAATTCTCTCTAAACTCCATCCCAATTTCTTAAAAGTACTAGAAGTAGTAACTGCAAGAGACTTAGTATTAGTACCAGATATTTTGTGACCTATACTCAAAAACGTTTCCCTCAGCACCTGAAAGTTCCATTAGAATAAGGGAGGCAGGTTAGTATAGAGAAAGAAAGAAAGCTGCTGAGACGTGGCAGAGAATATGGCCATGAGACCCCACCCAGAAACCCCATGCTACTAAGAACAAAGGCAGAAAGACACCACCTAGACCCTGGCCACAAGATCCCACTTGGAACTCTTTCCAGAGTCAAGGGGAATCCACAGATAACTTCAAATAGGCCTCCCAATAGTCCCCTGAGAGCTGAAAGGCAGGGATCATGAGGCAACCAATCAGAACAACAAACAGCTGGGGCCCCTCCCCAACATTAGGAAGGGGGAGGAGGAAAGGTCTTAAAAAGGCCTAACCAAGCGCTCCACGTGCGCATCTCACCCTGTAGCACGTCTGCACCCATGTCTCGGATTGTGTACTTAAAAAAACTTACTTATAAAAGTAAGTTTACACACCCGAGATGGGCAACATGGGAATCCCCGTGGGTTCCGTGTAATATTTTGGGTAATCTAAGCACCTCTTAAAATATATATATATATATATATATATATATAAATAACATTTCTGTAAGCAAATGCACATATATGCATATATATTTATATATCATTTTGCAAATGTTGGTATGTATTGTGAAAATTTTGATTTTTACCCACAATTAAAAAAAAAAAAAAAAGTAAGTTTAAATATAAAATGTAGTGAGAAATTGTGGCAAGATGATGGAATAGGTTGCTCCAGGAATCAGTCCCTCCACCACAAAAACTACTAAACAGTCAGGAACTGAATGAATCAACTATCTCAAAGCTCCAAAGTCCAGTAGAACACCGTGCAGCATGCAGGGAAGAACAGGAGGAAGAGGCTGGTAAACTGTGGTAAATAACAGCGAATTCCTCTCTCTCCATGCAGTGATTACCATCACGTGTCTCCCACTCTAGCGGCAAGCAGAGATGGAGGTCATCCCTGGCACAGCTTGTTACTGCCAGAGAGGGACATAAAGCATTGTTCCAGAAGATCCAGGGTAAGGACAATACGATCACTGATCAATGGTTTCAATTAGCTACTTGTATTAGGCAATGGTTTCTTATACTTTACACCCAAAGTACAAGCAACAAAAGAATAAATAGAAAAATGGGACCTCATCAAAATTTAAAACTTTTATATATCAAAGGACTTTACAGTGAAAGTAAAAGAACAACCTACACAATGGGAGAAAATATTTGGAAATCATATATCAAATAAGGGTTTAATATCCAGAATATATAAAGAAATCTTTCAACTCAACAACAATAAGATAAACAGCCAATTAAAATTGAGCAAAAGACTTTTCCAAAGAATATATCAAATGACAAAATAGCACATGAAAAGATGCTCATCATTAGCCATTAAAGAAATGCAAATCAAAACCACAAAAAGATACCATTTCACACCAAATAGAATGGCTACTACCAAAAAAAAAAACACACGAAAATTACAAGTATTAGAGAGGATATGAAGAAAGAGGAACACTCATTCATTGTTGGTGGGAATGTAAAATGGTGCGGCTGCCATGAAAACCTGTTTGGTGGTTCCTTAAAAAATAAAGTATAGAATTACCATATGACCCATCAATCCTATTTCTAGAACATTCCCATAAGAATTGAAAACAGGAACTCAAACAGATATTTGCATACCAATATTCATAGTGGCATTATTCACAATTGCCAAAAGATAGAATCAACCCAAGGGTCCATCAACTGATGAATGGATAAAGAAAATGTGGTATATACACACAAGGGAATATTATTCAGCCATAAAAAAGAAATGAAGTCCTGATACATGCGACAACATGGATGAACCCTGAAGACATCATGTTAAGTGAAATAAACCAGACACAAAAGGTCAAATATTGTATGATCTCACTAGTAAGAAATAAATAGAATATGTAAACTCAGGGAATCAGAATATAGAATACAAGTTAAGTTACCAAGGGATGAGGATGGGGTAGAGAATAGGGAGTTAATGCTTAAAACATACACAGTTTCTATGTGTGATGAAGAAAAGTTTTGGTAATAGATAATAGTCATGGTAGCACAACATGGTGGACATAAAATTAACAGCACTGAAGTATATATTTGAAGGTGGTTAAAAGGGGAAATTTTACACCCTCATAATGATAGGCATGCTTGTTTTGGTAAGTTCACAACTTTTACGATACACTTACTGTTTATGGATGTTCATGTATGAATAATAAACTTCAATTTTTAAAAAAAGCTTTAAAAGGGGGAAAATTTTAGACTGTATACAGGTTAGAATAAAAAAAATTTTTTTAATCATGGAACTGCCACAACACAAAAAAATAAACACTAAGTTAAATCATGAACCATAGTTAATAGCACAATTATTAAAATGTGCTTTCCTCAGTTGTAACAGATGTACCACACTAGTGCAAAGTGTTAATAATGGGGTTATATATGGGAACATTGTATATTATGCATGATTTTTCTATAAACCCACAACTTCTCTAATAAATATATATATATAAAATGTCACTCCGATCAGCTTTATCATAATGAAATGCTCCAGAAATTTCCAATAAGTATGTATTCTCCCTTAAAAGACACCATAGTTCTTACAGTAGTTATACAATATAAAATATACTCAGTCCTGCACTTCCTCTATTACCTAAATTGAAGCGATCATATGAAGCCTATTTTAAGTCTTTTCTGGTAAGTATGCCTTTAATTATATAATTTTTTTTTCTTTCTTTTCCTAAAAGATTGATAGCATGATAGACCTAGGAGGTGAACGGTAGAGGGACAGCTAGAGATAACCTATAATCCTCTACCACTAAGCATAACTATATCTTAAAACAATTTTGTAAAACAATCCAAATAAATTAAAAACAAACCTTTCAGCTCTTATATCTCAGTATGATTTCTATAATGTCACTAAACACTCACATGAAATTCAATACCAACATGAAGTTGTTTTTCACATTACATTTTCTTTTATCTACTGCACACAATTTTTGTCAGGGCCCGCTGTGTAGCTGTACTAAATGTAATGGCTGACTTAAAAGCATCTGTAATCTTTCACTTAGCCTTGTAAACTTGGTCAAGCTATTTAAGTATGTAAGTCTCCCATTCCTCCTTGTAAAGTGATGATAATAATAACCTCTTTACAGTAGGTCTGTAAGGATTAAATGTTTCAGAAATCTGCAGCATATAGTACATGCTTAGCACAATGACTTGTACTAAAATAAATTACACATATGAAATTGCTTTGTATGTTCTAATGCATTATAGAAATGGTAGTATTTTATCATCACTGACATATTATACAAAAGATTATATCCTCTTTACTATTAAAAAAACGCAAATTTAATAAGGTTGTTCTAGGACTAAATGAAATACCTCGTATGAAAAATGTTTCAGCACAAAGCAGACTCTCAGTAAATGTATTTTTAAAAATCTACACATAAAAGTCAAAATGAAGACCAGAAGATTTAGTACATTATCTAGTCCAGACTATTATATGATTTCAATACTTACATATAAAGCCTCTCATTTATAAATCAGAATATTATGTTCTATATTAAAATCATCAATTATTAATACTTTGCATCCAAAGACCCTCATGTAACGTTATTAGAGCCAATATTATGTGCATTCCCCTTACAGGACATTAGTTTTAGTACTAAAAGAGATACACATATATATAATTATATAAAAATATAATATTGCTTCCAATATATCTAGACAAATAATTTAATATATCTGCACATGACACAAAATTAATTCTAAAAATGAATATATTGTAATCTTTCTAATACTAGGATTTTGGCAAGAATTTTACATACCCCAATTTTTCAAAATCTTTAAATATATGATTCATTTTATATTCAACTTACTCTTTGGACAATATATATCTATATTTATATATTTAACCACACACACCCATCGGTTTTATCTCCTCTTCTCCCCTCTCTCCCAGAGTCAAGTCTCCCATTTCCAGCTGTGTCCCCATCATGTTCACATTGATATCCCATTATTACCTCAAATTCAACATGACTAAAATAAATCTATCCTTCCCACAATGAAACCATTCTCCCCCTTTGAATATCAAACAGTATATCTATTCTACTCCTAAAAAACAGATCTACTCACTAACTCCCAAATACACCACATAAATTTTTGCCTAGAATAAACTTTCCATTCTCACCCAGAATATTCTTTCCTGTCATAAAGTGTAGTATTCTTTAAAATACTTGCTGCCCTGTGGGAGGATTACGCACTCTAACCTGTCAATATCAGGTTTGCCATGAGACTTAAAACAGATATGTGAGCAGAAATGATGTGTGCCATTTCCACGCAGAAGCTTTAAGAACTACTGCTTTGATCCAAGATGGCCTCTTTTCCTTTTGCATGAGACCAGCAATGTCCCAGATAGAATCTGCTCCACCAGCCTAGATCCTGACACGAAGACATAAAGATGTGGACCAAATCCAAGGTGACCCATAATGTACATGTAATGGAAGCAAGAAATAAAACTTTGTTGTTGTAAACCACTGGGATTTTTTTAGTCATTTACTATCACTGTATAACTTAGTCTAGGCTGAATCCTTCCCATTCTTCAAGACCTGACCAATTTAGCTCAAAGTTAGCTTTTCTTCCTCTAAATCTCCAGAGTTCAGCTGTACCACTTTTTGGACAAGTCTAATCTATTCTTATTTTGAATTATTATTTAAATATGAATCATGTATAATTACCTAATGGCAAGAGAAAAAATGAGGTGGAAGGGGAAACTCATATGAAATAATTTTTAAAAATGGCTATTTGGTATTAAGGAGTTATTGTTATTTGGTATGATATTATACATATATACACAAAGTGTATACTTTAGAGATATATATTGAAATATTTATAGATTAAAGTATGTATCTGTGAAGACTTTCAAAATAGTCCTGAGAAAACAAGGGGAGAAAGATTGGCCATGAGTTGATAACTGTTGAAGTTAGGCGATGGGTATATAGTTCTTATAGTCTCCTTTCTATTTCTGTACATATTAGAAATGTTCCAAAATAGAAAGGTTATTTTCAATAGGGCTAAGAGCTACCCCCTACAAGTAAAACCATGTGGTAACATGACAGACTAGAAGACTGCTCTACAGAGGTAGAGAAGAGAACATAAACTTACCTCTCTGGTGGGTTATTTTCAACTTAGCCTACCAGGAAAAATATATATGTATATATATATATGTATGCATATGTGTGTGTGTGTGTGTACACATCTTTATAGCGATGGCCTAAAACAGGAGTTGCAAATTTTAGGAGCTATGCAGGTAACACCAGATGAATGAAGCAGACTGAAAATAAGGAATTAAGTAAAAAATTGGGAGTGGTGGGGACTGTGTCATACCAGAAAGCTCCTACTTCCTCTTAAAGGAGACATCACCTACTCAGCTCCAGCCAAGACCGAACATACAATAACAGGCACAGTTTTTTCAGATCTGAATTTTTAAGAAATGCCAAAAATCTATATTTTTATGTGAAAGCTCCCTATTTTTAAAGCATTGAAAACCAGTCCAACACAGTTAATTTCTTATTTATATGCTGCATGAGCTCAACAAAATGTCTGATAGCTGGATCCATCCCATTTGCTGCCAGTTTGCAACCACTGGTCTAAGAAAAAGATAGTACCGCATGGTAGAAATGAAAGGAAGTGCCCTGTTACACCTCTTTCCTGATTGTAAGAATTTATTTTTTAATAGCCACTGATGAGAGAAGAAAGACTTCACCTAACTCATTGTACCTTCAAGATGTACTTTGAAGGTAAGTTCTTAATGGGCAGATGTCATTTATTCCTTTCTCTCATCCCAAAACAACTCTCCATTAAACAAGGCTCACTTTGAGTAGATGAGTCAACTGAACCAAATCAAGTGTTTTTTGTTTTGTTTTGTTTTTTACCTTTGGTTTGCATTTTCAGTCTGGGAAAAGTAATCCAGGAATTGCACTGATTAACTCACATTTATCTGTGCCCTTAGATCCATTCCAGTTCTGACTTATGTCCATAGGAATTAATTGTGGAGGACTTGTGTATAAGAGACCAAAAGGAAAAAAAAAAAAAACAACAACAAAACCACCAGAGACCTTTTACCTTAATGCTACTACCGTCTGATTAACAAGGTTTGTATTACAGGAGGGAAGAGTCTCAAGTTTCTTATGCTTCTACTTTCTTTGTGGAAACTAAACGTAAATTTTAAAAACCTTACTTTAATTAAAAAATAACAACTAAGATTTCATTCCCAAGTCCCTAGGTAGCCAAGGTGGAGAGAAATGGGAGGTTTCCAATCAGACATTCACTCAGCCAACATTGCCTTGTGCCTGATATAAACTTTCTTGTACTCTTGTAAGGAAAAATGTGCAGAATATAAGAAAGATAAATAAAATAACTGGAATACAAGTCAGAATGTAGTTAAGTATGGTTCAAATAAAGCTAAATACAACTTAAACAACTTGAAATAGAATGTGTTGCTTTATTTAAATTCTGCATAACTATTTGTACTTTTCAAAATAAGTAATTAAAACTTGCAAGGCAAAGAGAAAGATAGCTTCAGAATTAAAAAATGTGGTGATTCCTTGATGCATCCAAGACTTGCTTTACTTTTCCTCAGAAGCAGTTTTTTTCAGATTCAGATAAGCCCTGATTTATCATTTTGAAAGCTGTATATATATATAAAAAAAAAAAAAAAAAAAAAAAAAAAGAACAAAAGAAAACTGTATAGGATTCAAAAATCAAACTTTATTTTTAGTAACTCCATACAAATATTTCTAAAATTATATTTCCTGACATATTGCTCCTCTTTGGTACTTCATACTCAGGGTTGTTTGGAAATGGTAAACAGCACATTTAGACCTGAAATACCTAAGGACCAGAGACTAATACTGGCCTGCCAGACGGGTCATAGCAAAGTAATTTTTTTAAAAAAGAGAATGATAAAGAATAGAAAGAGAAAGGAACCAAAGATCTAGGGTCTTATTTAGGCCAGTCTCTCTTACTTAACTGGGGCAAGGCACAGTAGGCAAAGCTTGTAGCAGAAAAATTCAGGAAAGCTCTCTAGCCGAAAAGTTAAGAGATTTTACCTAATTTCTAGTTTCTCTGAAAAACTGAATGGATTGATACATAAGATAAAGAACTTTAAAAAATAAAACTCAGCAATCTAAGAATATTTCCCTTGCTAGGATAGAAACAAAAGGAATTTATCTATGCTCCTGACAATCCTCTTTGAAAACTAATTTGATCCTAAACTTCTAAACTTTAAAGTATGCACTGTTCAAAGCATATGCCTATAGGAAAAGGTTACTTTTGTCACTCTAAAAGGAAAGCTCATTTTTACAGTTCTGAGTGAGTAGTATGTTTTCAAGGACAGGGCAGCAATTTTTGATAACTTAAGTATCAAATAGCAATAAAATTAGATATTTGAAGAAAATGTTACTTAGTTCATTTTATCAGGATCACATGCATTTCAATGCAAAGTTTGTTGAGAACAACTTTTTGCCAAACTGAAACCACTTTGAAAGTAAGGATGTACAAATGATAGAGAAAAAACTCTCCCTCTTCTTCCACCAAAAAAAAAAAAAAAGAAAAACCAATGTGATCCCTGGGATGGTGACACACATTGTCTCAGAACATAACCACTTCACATTTCAATTAAAAATATATACAATAACTCGATTATCTGTTGAGTTCCTTAATTGAAGAAAGTCAATCAACTAAAAATATGCTGATCTAGTCACAATGAAAAATCTTCCAGTAATGAAAAGATCTAATCAATGCAACACAACTTAAAATCAGTCCCACAATAGCAAATGTGGTTTCCAAAGGAAGGTAAATTCCTCTTTCCTAAGGCCTTAGTAAATCAGGTTCTAGGAGTAAATAAAAAGGAATAACTAGATCATGATTCCTCCTCAGAATATAGGAAAAAGTTGTTTACATGAAACTGAATCCTAGACTACATATAGTTTATATTAAATTGAAATAAAAGATACAGTCTCTTCAGAGAAAAGAATTAAAATTATCCACTTCCTTTATTAAATCATTTGATTCTTCATCCAGTTGTATAATATGTATGACACCAAGATTCAAACACAAGACTCTACTATATTGATAAATCTAAACTGAGATGAGATCTTTTAGTTTTTTATTAGAAAGTTCGAAATAACTTCGGCTTACAACAAATTTTATCAGACTGCAAAAATATATTTCTCATAATCACTGTTATTCTTGTGGTGGTACATTGGTAATGACATTAGTAAGGTGAGAAGAGTATTACAGCTATGGATCCTATTTCTAATTTTAATTAAAATTATTTTAAATTCTTCCTAATATATTAGACTCATATTCCACTCATATACACTTATATAATTGCAATCTTCCATCATCTGGGGTAGTTAAATGATTAGAGAGATTCTTTTTTTTTTTTTTTAAAAGATTTTATTTATTTATTCATTTATCCCCCCCCCTGCTGCCTGTGCTCGCTGGGTCAGCCAACCAGCCGTGCGGGCGGGCCTGCCCCCACCAGGAGGCCCCGGGAACAGAACCCAGGGCCCCCCACATGGTAAACGGGAGCCCCACCGATTGAGCCACAGCCGCCTCCCTAGAGAGATTCTTTAAACATATATAAAGCAACATGTCCATGGAATGGAAGGCACTAATTCATCTACTGAGTTGTCTGTGAGTGTTTATACTGTTTCATTTGCATTACATATACCCTCACAATCCTATTTTTAAAAGGATTACTATCACCATTTTAAAGATGAAGAAAACTGAGGCTCAGTGAAGCACTCTCACACAGTAAGTGGTAGAGCAGGTATTTTACATCTTATCTGTTTAATTACAAAATCCATGCCCTATTTACTGTGTTATGATGCCTAAAGAAATAGACACCTCTAAATGAGGTTTTATTTGAACTTGTGCCAACCCCAGCTCACCAACTATATCTGTGTTGCATTCAACTAGGACATTTTATTTATAAAATGTCAAAAGTTTCTCTAATTTTTCCTTTTATTTGTGTCAACACCCTCAGCCTTCACAGCATGAGCTCAAATACTTAAACCTGAAATTTTAAGTCCAAAAAAATGTTTTCATTCATTTGTCCCACAAGTACGTATGGAATGGCTACTTACTGAATGCTATATCTGTGGCAAGTATTTTGCTATAGCTTTTTTAGTCCATGCTATTCTGCATTAACTTACTAGATAAGTGTATAAAGATGTCTAAGATGAAAGACCTCATTAATCCCATGATTGGAGTAACTAGAAATAAAGGCTCAATTTTTAATATATTTGCCTGAAAATTAATGTATTTACTAATTATTCCTCTAAAGAAGCAAATTTTGTGTCATTCTAAGTCCTTCTGTGTCCCATGCTCTCCAATCAGGAATGAGATATTACAGATAGGAAATAAAGTCAGAAGGCAGAGTGGAGTAGTGCTATCAATATGAAAATAGAGCCAAATAAACCTGGGTTGTACTTGCAGTTTTAGTACTTATTGGTTTTGTAGCCTTAGCCATACCACTTAATCTCTCTGAGGCTCAATCTCCTCATCTGTAAAACTGAGATAATTACACCCCTTGAAGGATTTTGTGAGAATTAAATAAGATATATGAAAAATGCCTGGTAGAGAAATCGCAGCTTTGTACAGCAGAAGTAAAGAGATTGAGAAGTGAGGAATTTTCTTGTTTAGCTGTTTTTTGTTGATTATTATTACTATTATTGAAATGATGAGAATGCTCTAGTGATGATTGAGGTGATGAACTCACAACTGTGTGACTGTGCCAAGTGCCACTGATTGTACACATTGGATGAACTGTATGCTTTATTGATGTGTATCAATAAAATTGATTTGTTTGGGAAAAAACGCCTGGTAGAAAGGAGGCACTAGTTTGATATACTGAAATAAATAACTTTGTTTTTAAAGGTCATTATATAATATTCGGATATTTTAGCTCTTCCCATTTCAGGGAAGACTATTATTATGATTTGTTGAAGAAGCAATGAGACCTGGGTAACAGGAAATTTGGATTACAATTTCTGGCTCCTCTTCTTGCTAGTTGTGACCCTGGCTAAATCACTTAACCTCTAATAGACAAAATATGGATAACAATCCACACTCCCCTTACTGTATTCTATAGTCTTATACATTTCTTTTCTATTTAAAGGAGGGCAAGAATGGAAAGATTCTGGGCTTTGGAATGAGAAAGACCCCACTTTCCAGCCATATAACCTTGAACTAATTATTTCTTTTGCTACTTACACAACCCTGGATTCTTTCCTCAGGTCTATTGTGAGGCAAAATCAAAGTAAACTACAAAGAGGCTAGAACTATAAAATAAACTGATGAACCAAGTAATTTAGGGGCCAGAATTTGCTTTGATCCTGCTCTAGCACAGATGTTATTAGATAAACCCTTCAACCAAAATATTCCTATTTTCAAGATTTCACATTCTTCAATGTTACCTCATTACTAATAAATATAAAAGGATTTCTTAATCTGGGCTTTAGGGGACACACAAAGCTACTGAAATCACTTTCAAGTTTTTATGAGTTTGCATATAGTATGCATTTTCATGGAAGAGAATTCATTGAAACTTTCCTATGCCCTGTCTGCCCTCCATCCCTCTTGTTCACTCCCAATCTCTCTGCCTACCACCTTCACTGAGCTAACTCCTTGTCATTCCATACTCAATTCACATGGTTGTTCCTCCAAGAAGCCTTCCTGGACTACCACGACCACCATCCAGGCTGAAAGTTAACCTTTCTAACTCTACTCTTCCTTCACTAGGAGGGAGCTCCTTGAAGGCAGAACTTTATCTACTACATCTCTGAATCTCCCAAGTTTAGCATAATAATTGATATATATAAGTATTCGGTATATATTGTTGAATGAATTAGTAGTTTAGAAAATGGGTAACACAGTCCACAACATAGTGGTTTTCTTCTATAGAACCATTACACAAAGATTAATATACTACAATTAGTGACTTCTACAAGTCCTGAAAAAAGGAAAGTAAACCACAATTGGTTGGTTGGCAGATTGTTTTTCCTATTCCCTTCCCCCTAAACATTCCATAACATTGTTGGAAGTCTTTCTTGAGGAATTTTTAATCCTATACATAAGTTTTCAATCCTATTTAAAATTTTAGGAATCTTTTGCGTTTGCTTATTTGGCGTTCCTTCAGTTACCAGGCAAGTAAATTATTTTGAAAACTGTTTAGAGACTCAAAGGTTCAAAAACAATAGTTATCAAATATGTTTAACAAATGAAAATTCCTTTAGAGACTGAAAAAAATTTTTCTTTTATGGGTCCCATTAAATAAATAGTGAGTATAAAAAGCAAAGATTAGCATATTCCCATATGGTGAACACTATCAATGAATTATTGTAAGCTTTCACATTTGCAATAAATTTTTATAATCAGAAACATCAAACTAAACTGAGTGAAATTTTTCCTTAAATCAATACTAAAATTAGGACCTACTCCACTGCTGAAATTTAACAATTAATAAAAATACTCTAAACTCACATAAGATTGTGCTGTTTTTAAATGACTCAAAGGCAAAGCCAAGATTTTATTAAGAATATGTATGCAGGGAAGCGGCTGTGGCTCAATCAGTGGGGCTCCCGTTTACCATATGGGTTCGGTACCCGGGGCCTCCTGGTGAAGGCAAGCCCGCCCGCACGGCGTGGTTAGCTGACCCAGCGAGCACAAGCAGCAAGGGGGGGATAAACGAATAAATAAATAAAATCTTTAAAAAAAAAAAGAATATGTATGCAAAATATTGATACCTTTCTGACCTTCTTAATGCACACAATTCTCTACTATCATTGAAAGTGACACTGAGCTTAAAAATAAAGCCAAATACAACAGTCACAGATCTCAGAAATACAAACGTTATAAGAAAGCCTTTGAAGAAACATGTACACAAGTTTCATGGCAACAAATGGTGTCTTCTGTCCCAATACTTTGGGAATCTTTAACAAAGCTATGCTTTCTGATATTACAGAATATATAAAAATGATTAAAAAAATAATTTTAAGTTTAAAAAATATTTCTAAAAATGGATAAAACTATGTATGTCCACATTTCCTTTTCTAAACTATGCCAAAATCCCTAAATCTATTTTTTTTTAAGTATGCTTTTTCATAATTTTAGCACCAAAACTAATTTGGCAGCAAAATTTTACCCAAACTGATATAAAGCTATTTGCGATGTTTATGATCTTTATTCACTTAGTGTGAATGTAATATTAATGTGTTTGATTACAGGGAGTGTCCCATACTCCATTGGGGGTATTATGTAATCTAGAGTTTTACTATATTACTTTTCCAAAATTGAAAAAAAAAAAAAATCTGAATTCTGAAATATATCTGTATCCAAGGCTGTCAGACAACAGATTATGGATCTGGATTTCTTTTTCTTTTAAAGGTGATTTTACAATTAAGCCTTCAGGGAAACACACTTAAACAGGTGCATATGCAAATTAAGCTTCAATTTCTTTGGGAATGTAAGACATTGTGAGTTTTCCTTATCTTATTGCCAATTCTCACCTCCAAAGTAGGTTCTCCTATCCCCATTTTACGAAATAAGGAAACTAAAGCCAAATAAATTTAACTTTTGCACAAGATCGTATAATTAGTACAAGTTATCAAACAGTATTCTCATTTTCTAGGTTTTTGGAAATTTCAAGATTCTATCTAATGATGATTTCAGATTCATGCAATTGTTATATTGAAAAAAATATATTTATTTCACAGAGAAAATGATCAAAGCACAGGCCATTTTAAAAGACTGCTTTATCCTAAAATTTCTGGTCTATATGAGCCTTCACAAAAGTAATAAACTTGGCAATATAGGAAAGCAAATTATTTTACCAAGTAATTCAAACAAAAGCTTTTTTAATGATAGTAGGAAAGAAGGAAGAAGAATCTGAGAAATTGAATCTGGTACAATCTAGTTTGAGACTAATAAGCCTCGATTTAGTGAACTATAGTCTTCTTTTTTATTATTATTAATAGTCAAATTGCAGACTTGCAATTTCCAAGTGCAGACTTGGAAAAAAAGTATTTTAAGTGTCCCTTCACTCCTTCAAGAAATTCCTCAAAATCTACCTCCTACAGAGACACTTCCCAAAATACATAGTTCAGGTAACAATTCTACATTCTCTAAAACTTGGAATCTGCCTTTCTTCTAATAGCAAATCAATTATTTCAATTAAGAAAAATGGGGGGAAAAGAATATCTTATATTAATCATTGTGTTGTCTAAGGTTTGCTTTTATATGCAAAATGTATACATTTGAAATTTTTATTTCAAGCTGTGGGGGAATGAAGGAAATAACATTTATTGGTCACTTCAGCTATATTATCTCTAATATTCACTACCACCCTGCAAATATTATCCCTATTTTACAGATGAGGAAACTGATGATCATAAAAGTTGAGTCCAAGGTCTACATCTAGAAAGTCACAGAACCAGGAATTAAACAAGAATCTGAGCCCCAGTTCTTTCCACTTCACCTTGCTAGAGTGTGCTTAGCTTAGAAGGGTATTTCCTGTAGGGCAGGAAATTTCATCATGGCTATGATCTCTTCAGGATGTAGTATGTCATAATTCAAACAGAAAATCAAATGATGAACCTGGATAATGTTAAAATAATATGAAAAACTACAGTCTTAAATTAATTCTTTAGAGATCTTAAATTGTTCAACCTCTCTGTGCCAAAATTTCTTCACATGTAAATTAGAGGGAATACCTTAGAGAATTTTTATGAGGCTGAGGTGGATTAAAACACATAAAACACTTAGTTAATGCCTGGCATATAAAAAACTCCATACATGTTAGCTATTGCTACTGAGACGAGAAATCGCCAGATGGCCAAATGTGTACCAGGTAACTCCACCCAGCCAAAGCTGGACACCTACCTAATCCAAAGACAGTCAAACCTACACTGGTCTGGATTCATGACATGATTTGTTAGGAAAGATTATGTGTGTTAATCAAATTCACTCTTTGGAGTCTGAATTAAGAAAGAAAGAGTGAGCCAGTCAATAGTGATTTAGAAGTAAAATGAGCTGGCTCCTACCCTCATTGATTTCCTCTAATCAAGGTTACCAATGACTTCTCTGCTGTTAAAACTAATTTTTCAAGCTCCATTTTAAATTACTCAGCAGCATTCAAAGTGTTGAATATTCCATTTATCTTGAAATATTCTCTTGGTTGCCCTCTAACCTCTCTGGTTGTAGTACCTTCTCAGCCTCTTTGGGAAGCATTTAAATATCACAGTCACTCAACAATTCATCCCAGGCCTCTACCCTCTCCCTCTGGGCTATTTCATCTACACCCCTGGCTTAGTAATTATCTCTATGCCAAAATCTTCAGCTCAGACTTTTCTTGAAAACCCAACTGCCTTGTCAATCTCTCCACTTATTTAACTGTCTCAATAATACCACAAACTCCATTTGTCCATAACCAAACTCTTGATCTTCCTTCTCAAATCTAGCCTAGAACTCCTTCTAGTGCTCTTAGTAATGGCACACCAACTGTCAAGTTACAAAAATTAGAAAATTAGAAGTAGTCCTTGTTACCTTCTTCTCCCTCAACCCCATCCTTAACTAAGTTCTATTACTTTTATCTCCATAATATTTCTCAATTCCTTCTCTCCTTCTCTACTACCACAATATCCACTCTTGTATCTTCTGTACTCTCCACATTGTAACCAGTTATTTTTTTAATGATTTTAATCATGCCACTTACCAAAATTCATATCATATTCTATAAGGCCATGCAATATCTGATTCAGCTTACCTCTCTATTCTCTTTCCACTGCTCTTAATGCAGCCACCCTTGTCTCCTTTCAGTTCCTTAAACACAGCACATGATGTTTTCTCCTGCCTTAGGGTTTTTGCACATGTTTTTCTCTCTGTCTGGACCACTTTTTGCCCCTCTGTTCATTTATTTAATCCCTATCATTCTTCATATCTAAGCTAAATTATCAATTCCTTGGAGAAAGTGTCTTAAATCTCCAGACAAGCTTGGGTCATTTAGTTATTCATTTTAACAAATATTTATTGAGACCTACTATACACCAGGCACAGTTCTAGACACATGGGATTGATTGGTAACAAAACAAAGAACCCTGCCCTCATGGAGCTTAAACTCTAGTGGAAGGAGACAGGCAATAAGCAAATTAAATTGAATGTTCAAAGGCAAGTGCTATGGGTAAAAAGAAAAAGAAGAACAAGGTAAGAGAATCTGGAACAGGAAGTTCCTTGGGGGAGGAATATTGATTGAGTGGATAAGTGAATAAAAGAATGAGCATGTCAAAGTTATGAGGAAACTAAAATTATTACAACAGGTAAAGGGGAGCAGATGTAGTTCAGTGGTTGAGCACCTGCTTCCCCTGTATGAGGTCCTGGGTTCATTCCCCAGTACCTCTCAAAAAAAAAAAATAAGTAGAGAAACAATTCAGTAAAAGAAATGCCATGAAAGAGAGAGTTACAATGCAGGCATTAAGAGATAATAGTCCCTTGAGCCATTCCTGATGGCTTCATAGAGTTTTCAGTTCCAATCCTTGTTTGTCTAGCCTTACCATAATCACCCACACACACCCAAACCCCTAGGGCTTGTATAATTCAAGTGGATCACTCTTGCAACCATAATGCCAAATGAGGACATATATACAAGACTTGTATACCATTGCCACCACCACTGCCACACATACCCCTAAAGCCACTGCTTTTTTACACACACAGAGATGTCATCCCTCTGTATGAAGGCTCCAGTTCTTAAATCCCAAGTCCCTTTAAGGAACAAACTCCCTCTCACATACACAGGACTGTAAAATAAAATTTAAAAATCTTACTCTCTTCTATGACCCTGTAAGACACGTTAGGTCACTATTTCTCCAACCTGAGCCATACCCACAAGGGGCCTGGCCCCTCAGGAATAGGATCCTGAGTCTCCCTTCTTGTCAGTCTCCCTGCCTCCTTAAAGACTTTCTTCCACCCACAGAGACGTGGACATGCACTCCTTTGTGAATCTGAAAGACCTTCAAAAGTACTGATCCTATATATGTATATACTCATACTCAGGCTTCAGCATTCTTAGGTAGATTCCTAAAGGACTGAGACTCTGGGGCTTCCCTCAAGCCTCTTGTCCTTTTGAGGACCCAAGGGATTTGTATACTTTCTCTGTGACCAGGAGTGACTTAAGGACACTACCAAAACACAAATACCCGGGGTTGTGTAAACCCCATTACATGACACTGCCTTATATTAAGGTAACACACACACACACACACACACACACCTGCTCGCTCAGAATCAGAGCCGCCCGCTCCCTCAAGGTAAGTCCCTTTTCAGGGATCACTCCCATATTCCCACGGGGTTGTGTACAACCTCTCCCTCTCCATGAGGTAGCCTACCCCCAGATCAGCCCCCACCACAGAGTCCCCTCAGGTGTGGGGTCCTGAGCCTACTCTCGGGTTCCTTTCTTGGCTCATGCTCCCTCAATAGTGGGCACACACACCACACACACTCCCACCCCTCTGCCGCCACCGGGACCCCGAAGTCTCTGCCCGCCAATCAAAGAGGTATATGCCCTACCTTGACCTCTGACCCCAAGGTCATAGGCCCAAAGCGCACAAAGGGGCGCCTTCTCAGGAGTAGGGCTCTGTCTGAATCCCCTGCCCCTCAAGCCCAAAACAGCCGTGCTGCCTCAGATTTCCCCGCTCGACCGCCCCCACAGACCTGCCTCGGGCGCAGTTAGGCTCCGCTCCGCCATTTTTGTTGTCCCTCCGCCTCCGGCCCACGCAAAGACCGCAGGGCAACAGGGAGCGGGCGGTGGGCTCTGCGGGCTGACAGGAGCTCTCTCAGGAAGACGCGGCGCGACGGTTACCAAGGCAACCGGCAGCCGGCTAGCTGCAGGCCGGCGCGCGGTGCGGAGTGAGGGGGCGGGCTGCGAGGGAGCGTGCGTACCAAGGCCACGCCCCCCTCGACGCGAGCCCCTCCAAGGCCAGGATCCCCCAAGGCCACGCGCCCCCGGAGCTAGAACTGTGTTACTCTATTACCCGGCGAGGGAGCTACCGCGTCCTGGCAACTGAGCATGCTCGGCTACCTCTGGGCGCTAGGACCGGGTGTGCTGGGATGGCACTTTCCAGTCGCAGATGGGGATCCTTGTACTAATCACAGAGCCTGGAATGTGCTCGGTTTTCCGCGGTTGATACTGAACTTTGGGCGCTTGGCACAGATTTCTTGAGTTTCAAACGCTTCTGCCTCTGGCGTGCCTGGCTCTGGTCGCGGTGCAGAGTGACTTATGCCTTCAACTGAAATGCATTGAGAATCAATGACTGTGTGCCCACTCTAAACACGCAGAGGCCGACCGGTTCTGTCTCCTGCGCCACTCCCCAACAGCACCAGCCCCCAATTCTAGAAAAGGCTTGTCTTTTGCTGATGTATTCCTTGGTATACCTAGAATACCCTTTCCCCCGTCCCGTGGTGAGCCTCCATTATCCTCCAAGACCAAGTTCCAGCATTCCCTTTTCTGACCAGCTCTGTCCTCCCATGGTCCCCTGTGCATCACTCTATCCCAAGGCTTGCAATGATTTATGCATCATTCTCTCTTCCTCACTTGACGGTGAGCTCTCCACGCCTGGGGTCAGTTTTTTCATCTTTTTCTACTCCATGGTACGTCACGGTTCTTGAAACAAAGTAAGTCCTCAGTAAATGTTTACTGAATGAAAAATGACACCTAAGCTCACTCCTGCAAAGTCCTGCCAGTTTTATTGGGACAATGCCTTAATAGGTAGGGCCCTTCTCTTCAAGGAGCTCATAAAGGAAAAGAAAGAATGGCTCTGATGGAGGTTAACTAGTGTGCAATGTGTTACAGGATCATAGAGATGGAACTCTATAAACTGTAGAGCAAGAGTTCTTAAACTTTTTTGTTCCACCAACCCCTTTGCTAGTCAGGTGAAAACCACAGACCCCTTACTAAGTCCACACTATACTGTATATTATTTTATAAATATATCACACCTGCACCAACATGTCCCCATAAGAATAATGTGTTGGGGTTTTTGTTTTGTTTTGTTTTGTTTTGTTTTGTTTTGTTTTGTTTTGTTTTCAGTGCAAGCTCATGGATCCCTGGTTAAGAACCCCTGCTGTAGAGGGTCCAGGAAAGGAGAGGGGCTGTCAGTGAAGACTTCACAGAGAAGTGGATATCCTAGCTGAGTGTTGAAGAATAGGTGTCAGTCAGGCAAATGGAGAAAAGTATGATAGGCAAAGGGAATGGCATGACCTGACACAGAAATGTGGAAGTGTGGATGATCAGCAGTGAAACTGCAAAAAGTTCAGTATGGCTAGAGCACAGAACACACAGGTCAAAGTGTTGTCTCTAAAGAATTTGTCATATAGTTAGGGAGTGTCTTCATTTGGGTTCCTCCAAAAGCAGAGCCAGAGTCAAGGACTGGATTTCTGCTAATTTATGTGCAAGGTAAACCCAGGAAACAGAAGAGGGAAAGGAAAAAGCAAAGAAAAATCTGTGTTACTAAGCTGATTAAGTAACTGGGCTTATTCTCGCTGGAGAATCTCTGAAGAATCACCATGTAAAATGTGCCTCAGCATTGTCCCACTGAATGAAAAGGAGAGGCATTTATCTCTCAACTTTCCAACTCCCATCTTGAACTCTCTCACATTTCCTGGTTATGCTTGCCTAGGGTTAAATGGGCTTCTAGGGCTTGGGAGAAAGCCCTGAAGCAGAAAAGCAGAGAGATACCAGAAAGCTCTTGAGGTGGGAGGCTGGCAACAAGCATGGAACTGTCCATACACCTGCCCTGAAATCAGGGGAAAGTGTGGACAAACAAGAATCATCTACAGGGAGTTACATGAAAATATCCATTAGAAATATCTCTCACATTTGAGCAGTTTAAAATTCATAAGTCATGCCATGCAACCATCAAGATGAAAATATACAAGCTTCACAAATCAATAAGGAATACCTCCTAATGATGGCGTAAAGGCTGTGCGCATTGTTGGAATTTCAGTGTGGGAGGGGTCACTGAGGGACAGGAAAACAGAGTTGCAGTAAGTAGAGGGAAATAGAAATAAGGTGTTTAAAGTTCTGGGTTCCACTCGAACTCTGACACTTAGCTTTATAATCTTGGGCGAATCACTTAAACTCATTCTTTTTCCAACAAACTGAGACACAAAGAGTTGCTATAGGTCACAGAAGGGGTGATGGATGAAAATGCATTTGAATATTAATCCAATAAATAAAAGATCCTAGCACAATTTAGAATAATTCACTTTAATGAACATTCCCCGATCACTCTTCTAAGCAGCTACTGAGGATAAAGAGGAGAATGAAATACTGTCCATGGTTTCAAGGAGCTCACAGCCCAGAACGGAAAAGTTTTAATCAGTAATTACAACCCAGCTATCAGTGTTCTGATAGAGGAAAGAGATGGGAGGTTATGGGAGCCCAGATGAAAGGCATACAACCCAGCCTAAGGTAGAGGAGATAGTTAAAGAGATATTCGGGGAAAGCTTCCCAGAGGATAGAGTACCTGATCTGACTCTCCAAGGGCAGGTAGGAATAATATGGGCAAAGAAAAAGGTGGTACATGGAGGAAGGGTGTTTGAGGCAGTGGGAAAAGCATGGGCAAGGATTGTGTACACAAGGTGAAGGACAAGGCAGGGATAGTTGCACCAATAGGTAGGGACAGATCTCAGAGGACCTCATTTATGCAAGACTTGATCCTGTAGGTGATAGAAACCTACTGAAAAATTTGAAGCAAGTCAGATACCTAGTTAGCTGCTCTGGTTGCTATGTAGAGAATAGATTGGAGCCAGAAAAATCAGGAGGCTATGTCAGTAAATATTCTAGGCAAGTGTATGTAGCATATAGTAGGTTCTCATCAATTAGTAATTTGAAAACTCAACAAGCACATTTATATAAAACAACTATTCAATACACATATTTAAAATAAAATTTTAAATAAGTTATTTAGTCAAACTAGTCACATTGCAAGTGCTAAGTAGCCACATGTGGCTAATGGTGAGCTTGTTAGCATGATATAGAGCATTTCCATTACTGTAGAAAGTTCTGTTGTTCAGCATTGGTAGATGAATATCAACTGTGCAGAGGAGATGGACTGCTTGGAAAATCACTGGTAGAACCAGACTGAGTTCTCCTATGTGTCAGCTCCTCCTCAGAAGCAGTGCAGGAAGGAGGGTGGACCTCCTCATTCCTGCTGGAGTCCTCAGAGACATCCTTTTGTTGTGTGAAATTGCACAGAATGGGATAGAAATGCCCCCCACGCGTGCCCCTGGGAGTTGGCTTCCCCATGCCGCCACTTACTCAGAGTGTCCCTGGGAGGTCTTCCTTCTCCAGAGACCTTGTGTAGTATCTTTCTCTACAGACACCCACACACCCCTCACCTGTTACAGAGCTGGGTGTCTTCCTTCAAACAAAATATACCCTAAGGGGAGAGGATGTGGCTCAAGCAGTTGAGCACCTGCTTCCCACATGGGAGGTCCTGGGTTCTGTCCCCAGTGCCTCCTAAAAAAACAAAAACAAACAACAAGCAAACAAATGATAAAACCAACTCAGGGGAGCCAATGTGGTTCAGTGGTTGAGCGCCAGCTTCCCACATATGAGGTCCCAGGTTCAATCCCCGGCCCAGGACCTAAAAAAACAAAAACCAAAAAAAAACAAACAAACAACAAAAAAAAACCCACACCCTATAGGATCCAACCACTTTATCCATAAACATTTATTGACGATATGCCCTCCATGTAATTGGCACTGTTAGATGCATAGAATGAGATAAGTATTCAAGTTATAATCACATTTTTTTTACATATACTCTCATTTAGTTCTCAAAGCAACCTTGTCAAATTAGTTTTAATATCATCCTCTTGTACAGAAGATGAAATTGAGGCTCAGAGAGTAATTTATAGAAATTTACATAGTCAGAATGTAGCAGAGCCAGGAAAGACTGGAATGGTGCTAAGAAATTAAGAAATTCACCTGTTATCTTAAGTAGTTTTTAAATCAATCCTGTTTGTTACGCTGTGAAATAGGCTGAATTATGTACCCCAGCAAACATATGTTCTTAATCTTAATCCACATCCCTGTGGATGTGAACTCATTGTAAATAGAACTTTTGGAAGATGTTATTTTTAGTTAAGGTATGGCAACTGAACCAGAGTGAGCCTTAATCTGGATTACTGGGGCCTTATAAAAACAATCCAGGGGAGCAGATGTGACTCAAGCAGATGAGCACCCACCTCACACCTGGGAGGTCCTGGGTTGGGTTCCCAGTGCTTCCTAAATCAAAAACAGACAATGAGCAGACGGGGAGCACAGGCAACGAGCAAAAACAATGAGCAAGAACAATGAACAAACAGACAAGGGAGCCATCTGGGGGGGTGGGGGTGGAATTATTTAAAAAAAAAAAAAAAAATCCAAACATCACAGAGGCCAAAAAGGAGAGGAGAAGAGGCAGAGATGCAATCCAAGGAACCCTAAAGATTATGGCAAGCTAGAGCCAGAACGCTACACAGACCCTGAGGAATAAGCCTTCTAGCCTCCAAAGCCATGGGAAAATAAATTCCCATTGTTTAAGCCAATCCATTGTGTGGTATTTGTCATAGTTGTCTGGCAAACTAAGACATCCTGGTTTACAGTTGAGTAAAAATGATGGACCAAGAGTCACACAGCTAATAAGAAGCAAACATCAGTGGGATTAAAACCCAGATCTTTCTATTCAAGTTTCATACTTTACCCATTATGCCTCAAGACTGTCTCAGAATTAATTCCAGATTCCTTGATAAAAATTCCACAGCTTTGAAATTTACAAACTAATTGGAAAGAAGATATTAACACATAAATTCAGTTTACAATTAATTTCCAAACAATGTGGTAAAAGCAGTAATACATACATGTTCAGAAAAGTGTAGGAGTACCAAAGTGGGATGTCCTTCGTAGGTATTATTGAAAGATATCTGGAGTAAGTGACCCTTGAGCTGAGTAATAAAGATAAAGTGGGTCAGCTAGATGAAGAGCAGGATGGAGAGAAATGAAAGGCCAATACTTTTTAATCCAATTAGTCATTTGTATTTCTATTTTGCTTATGTTGGTTTGATGATCTAGAAATATTATCAGTCTTAATTTTTATGGCTTCTAGGTTTTGTTTAAGAAAAAGAAGCTTCAGGTTGCGTATTTTACATTTAAATCTTTGATCCATAGGAAATTATACTGGTGTAAGGTGGGAGATATGGATCCAAATTTGTTTTTTCTATATGGTTATCCAAATAGCTATTATTGAGTAATCAATCCATTTTCTCTCCATTGATTTGAGGTTCCACCTTTAAAATATACTAAATTCTGGTATGTGTTTATGTTGACATCTGCCTGGACTTTCTATTCTATTCTACTAATTTATTTATAAATTCATATGTTATAATATCTGGTAGGACAAGTCCCACTTAGTATTCCATATTTTCATAACTTTCATGGCTGTTCTTGTTTATTTTACAATCTAAAACATAAAATTAGATTGTCCAGTTGCAAAAAAAAAAAATCCTGTTAACATTTTTATTAGAAGCATGGTAACTATAGATTAACTTAGGGAGAAATTACATTGTTATGGTATTGAGCCCTATTGAAGGACATAGTAGATTTTGCCATTTAAGTTTTCTATTATGTCCTACAGAAATATTTAATAAATAGAAAATGATAACAAGGTAGTTGATTTAAACCCAGTGATATCAATAATTACATTAAGTGTAAATGGGTTAACCCAATGCTGTCCAATGGAAATATAATGTGAACTACAAATGCAAGCACATGTGTAATTTATACTTTTTCTAGCAGCCAAATCTTTTAAAATAAAATGAAACAGGTGAAATTAATTTAATAGTATATTTTATCTAATGCAATGATCCAAAATGATATCATATAAGGTGCAATCAAATAAATATTATCAATGAGATGTTTTATATTCTTTTTCATGCTAAATCTTTTTTTTTTTTTTTTTTTTTTTTTTATTATGGGTAAAAATCAAAATTCTCACAATACATACAAACATTTGTAAAATGATATATAAATATATATGCATATATGTGTATTTGCTTACAAAAATGTTATTTTATATATATATATATAC
>JAKSZT010053883.1:45106507-45234396 GCA_026826555.1 Tolypeutes matacus
CCCACAGACACCTGTGGCAAGGTTTGACTTGGGTAAACATTACCTCACACAGCCAAGGAAAGAGGTTTTCCAATTGTGGCTCTGAGAAATCTGAACAGCCTTCCATTAACCAGCAATGTATGTCTTCAAGGATGACTTTAGAACTAACCCTAGCTTAGAATATTGGCCAACAAAGGGATTAAGAAGGAGCTTCTTCCACGGAATCTTCCCTGATCTCACGTGAACTTAGAATATTCCACATATGGAACAGGATGAATGCGGGCAGGCCACCTTTTTGAGGTCATAGCTTGATGTCTCCTCAGCATGACTTTTTTGCTGTTGTTTATCTGGACCCTCAAAATGCTGATTTTATGACTTTAAATTATCATTTAAGAATAGACATCAGTTGAGTTTGAGAGGCAATAGTAGCACCTTTAAGTACAGTTAGCTATGAGGCAAACATGAAAAATAGACCAATATGAAGACCTCCCTCTCCTTTCCTTGGAGAGATTCCACAACTGAATTCTGGTGTACAGGTGAGTTTCTCTTTCCAATTTGGCTCTTGGGTGTTGTGTGTCCCATAGTTAATTTCTTCTACCTTGGAGGAAAAGGTGAGCTGTTGATTGAGAAGGCAGCCTTTATCTCCAGTATATGACAGTGAACACACTATTAACCACAGTGCACATAATTCTTGGGTAGACACAGGAGTTGTGAAGACACTGCTATCACCAGATACCACTAGCAAGAACAATGCTGGATTTGACAACAGTGTTTGCTAGGGCCTATAGATCATAATTTCAGTTTTATTAAGTACTTATTTCCTTATAATGCAGTATCTTTCAAGTCAGTGCACATTTTATTTCTTAGGTCTATGAGATCCTAGAGAGTTTCTGACAAACAAGGACATCAAAATTAGGTGTAAGAATTTGTCATTTTTCAGATCCAGAATCTGATAATGTTTTGGGTTGAGTCAATAGCATGGGAAGGTTAGAAAGATAACAGTTGTTTAGAGTTTTGCATATTGGAAAGTTGTATTTTTTAATGTATAATAAAAGTTTTTCATGTGAAAAAAAAATCAGGTAGGGAAAGAGGTGTGCTTAGGACAGAACACACAAAAAGACTTTTAAGGTGGCTGGAAAAGGTCTATCTATTGAGCTGACTGGGGTTACAAGAATGTTTGCCTTATACTAACTCATTAAGCTATACATTTTTGCATGTGATTTTTTGTATTTCTGTATATTTTACAATAAAAAATATTTTTAAAGAAACATGTTTTTCAGGAGCACACTCTCCTGAATATATTTGGCACTGATACTACTCTTTCTAGGTAGCAGAGAAAGAGAGCCATGACAGTAAGTGGATCTGAAATATACACTGAGCTCAGGAGAGTGCCAATGGCTTCTTAGCACAATTATGGCAGGGTCTACTGTTCTAAAAGGTGCATAATTTTAAATATGTAATACATAAATGTATGCTAATAAAAGGGAAATGCTTTCCTTGGTAAATTGTGATTGTGTCCAAGAAATATTAATTCTCAAGTGGTGAGAAGTGATTACTTCTTGGGTAAACTAATTAGGAAATCAACAAAATAAAGTTATAATCATACATTTATTTTAGGAGCAGTCAATGGCCTAACCAAGTGGGAGCTGATGGACAACTGGGGCATTTTGTCTTCCATCAGAGAATATTAAGTGAGTTCCCAAAGAGGGAATGGGGGATTTGGAAAGGAATTGTGTTAAAGAGGAAAAGTCAAGGAACTCAAAAAGGGAAAGAGGTCACAATTATGGAAATTCTCACAGAGGCCCCTCTCCTTTTGAAAGCCCAAGTCTGAAAATCTTCCCTTTTGCTATAAAAGGAATAGCTGAAGATTGATGGGTTCCAATCTCTCTTTCTCTCACAATGTCCAGCTCTTGCTAAGGGTTATCCACATAAAGAACTTTTATACTTCTATTGCAGTCCTTCATTTGGGAGAGAATAGCAGGAAAAAACAGCCCAGGGAAGGATCAGACCTCATTGACCCACTAGCATCCAGGGACTCCAGTAGAGATGGGAATAGTAATTACAGTATATCCATACATAAATTTATGTTTTAAAAATTGAGATCTTGTGTTAGTGTATTGTTTATGCACTAATTTCATCACTTAATGTAATTCCACTAGAATTTTCTCGTGTTATAAAATATTCTTTGAAAATTTTATTCCTGTTGCTGCAAAATATCCATCTTGGGATGCATCATAATTAATTAAACCATTTCCTGTTTCCTGGATATTTAGGTCAAGCTCTACTTTTTTTTTTTTTCATTATAAATAATGCTGTAATGAACATCCTTGTGCATATATCTTTGATCATAACCTCTGATCATTTCCTTGGTTTGGATTTCCAGATATGTCATCACTTTAGGGATGAACTTTTCAAGGCACTTAAAACATATTGATAAATTGTTCTCCCTAAACACAGCATCCCTTTGTGCTCCCACTGGCAGAGTATGCAAGTACCTGTCACATGATATCCATGCCAACATTCTGTCTAAGACAATTAGCAGGAAAATGTTTTACCCAATTAGCCAGGTCACATGAAGTGATAGAGCTTAACCATCTGCTGAGAGGAAATTTGAGAAGTTTGGACTAAACGTGGAAAAGCTTATTGCACAGATGGAGCACCTGCAGTGAAAGGGGGAAAATATTTTCAACATTTTATTTCCATCAGGAGAGAAAGGCTGTGTGGCCCTAGGCCTCATACCTCTTTCAGAAAGGGAGCGTGTGGTATGAATTAGGTGTATTGGGTTCTTTAAGGTTTGATGAAGGAAACAATCAAGATCTCCAATTTTTTTCCCCACTCATGCCCTTAACTGACACTTGTTTGTGGGATACTTGGAAGAAGACAATGTAGAGTATGGAAACCTTAATGCCTATGATCACTTGATTGTTTAAACTTATTGAAGAACTAAAATAAAACTCTTGAAGTGAAAGGGCTCTGAGATACCCATTTTGCTAGACCCCCCAGTGTCATTAAGATTAGACTTTATTATTGATGTGACGAAATAGCTGGACACACTGAACTTGACACTGCAGGGAAAAAAACAAGGCTGTTGCTGACTTGTTCAAGGAAGCAAGGACATTTAGATAAAACAGGAGGCCATAGAATCTCATTTTCCAGTGCTCAGAATAACAAATTTCAGAAGAGATTCACAGGTTGTGATGCCAATGAATCTAAATTTCTAGAATTGCTGTTACAGTGCAAACCTAAGTATATGTCCAAATTAATAACCATTTTCCCTATTAGTTTTAAGAGGAAGTGACAATGTGAAAATTAACTATGTCCACTAAAGGATCACAGAATCCCAGAAATTGTGTATACAAGTATATAAATTGCAGAACTATCTGGAAATTTTTGGCTATGCTATGAAACACAAGTCCATGAGTTTTTTCATGAACATACAAAAAGAAAGCTGAATATTACCATCAGTGCTATGGATCTGGAATTAGAGATCTTCTCTGATTTAATACACACAATCATTTTCAAGAATAGTTAAAATCTGGTTTAAAAATATATATACTCACTGAATTGGTCAAAATAGATCAATAACTAATATTAGGCCTAAAACTATGTACTTTTGTTCTAATTAATAAATGTGATTACTTTTTTCCAAAACATTTTTATTATGACCTAACCACCCATATTTTTGTACAGCCTTGTCGTAAATTGAATTATGTATCTCAAGAAACACATGTTCTTAATCTTAATCCACGTTCCTGTGGGTATGAACTTAAATGTAAATAAGACCTATTGAAGATAATATTAGTTAAGGTGTAGCCACCTGAATCAGAATGGATCTTACTCCTTATTACTGGAGGCCTTACAAAGAGAACCCAGAAGTCACAAAAGTGAGAACGTAGGAGGCATCACCATGTGACGGGAATCAGAGATAAAAGCCAAGGGATCCCTAGTTTTGCCAGCAGCCAGCACCAGAATGCTACAGACTCCAGGAGAAAACAAGACTTGCTAATATCTTGATTTTGGACTTCTTCTAGCCTCAAAACCACAAGACAATAAATTCCTGTTGTTAAGCCCTAACCAGTTTGTGGTATTTGTGACAGCAGCTCTGGCAAACTGGTTAAGCCTAAAGATTCCACTTTGCATCATTCTGTAGTAGAGTGTGATAGGTATAAGTAATATACTACGATAAGTAAGAGCACGGGCTTTCGAATCCAATAAGTCTGGATACATATCCTAGTTCTGTTACTGGATAGCTCTGGATTCTGGGCTTCTAGGTTCTTGGCTTATGTTGCATAAAAGAATTTAAGGACACACCATAGGGGTAGGCAAGAGAATAAAGAGTTTATTAAGAAACAAGAAAACAAGAAAAGTATACAGGTTTTTCTCAGGGGGCCAATGGTGAGGCCTTTTGAGGATATCTGGGGCTTTCCCTTTCGTTACAAAATGAGATTATCACGACCAGGATCTTGCAGTGTCTTTCCAGCAGTCTTCTTCTCAGGACGTTTCTGGGCGGGGTCTCACAGCCATGTGGTCTGCCAGGCCAGCCACCTTTTCCCTTTCACCATACTAACCTGTCTCAGTTCCATCACCCCATAAGCTACAAGACTGGCCATAACACTTAAATATTTTAAGCTTTAGTTGTCTCAACCATATCTCATGGGGCTCAAGGGGGATATGATCTATCAAAAGTGCTTGCACATAGAAAGTATACAATAATTAATTCAAACTAAAAGTTATGTGGCCCTTATACATGTGTAGTTCTGATCATTGACCTATTCAAATGACTCTGATCTAGTCCAATCCTCCTCTTAGTATCTATGCCCCGAAAGGTAAAGCAACTTGCCTAAGATCACCCAACCAGATGTGAAATAGTGGTCCTAGAACCCAGATCTCCTGGCACAAGATTCTTTGTTCTTGTGACTACCTAACATTGCTATGAAACTGCTTGTCTCCAAGTGATTTATCTCATGCATTGAGATCCCTAGTATACATTATGAAATATTTTCCCTCCATGGAACTTTTAAAATCATCTAGAACTTTTCCTCCATGGAACTTTTAAAATCATCTAGAACTTCCAATTATTCAGCACATAAGGCACTAAATTGAATAAACCTATAGGGAAGTAAGTACTTCCTATAATAAAGTACTTTATTCAAGAAACATTTACTGAGCCTACTATGTGACAAAATTTATGCTAGACACTGGGAAAAGAGAGATGAACAAAATAAGATCTTTCCTTTTAGGACCTCACACAATCTACTGAGGGAGATAGAAAAGTGCACAATTACTAAAGGTCACGTACCTGAATCCTATCTCACCTTACCACTTCCAAGTCTACTATCATTCTTTTGCCTGGGTGACTGCAAGAACCATCCTAACTGACCCCTCTGCTTCCATTCTTTCCCTTCTGTAGTAAATTCTCACTCCTGAAGCAGGCAGACTGATCCTTTAAAAATGTAAATTAGTGCATGTCATGTCATGCCTTAAGATGTTTCAATACACTTAAAATAAAATCTAAAATTCTCTCCTTGGCTTTAAGGTGCTCCATAATCAGGTTAGGCCTGCCTTTGGGGTCTCACCTTCTTCCTACTGCACTGCTCCTCACTCACCATGTTCCACCACACAGGCCTCCTTGCTATTGCTCAAACACTGCAAGTTTGTTTCCCCTCCGTGGCCTTTGTTGATCCCTCTGCTTGGAAAGTCCTTCCTTCATATCCTCACATCACTCACTCTATCACTCCATTCAGGTCTCTTTTCAAACGTCATCTCCTCAGAGACACTTTCCCTGACACCTCAATGAAAATAGCTCCCACCTTCAGTCAATTACTATAGCATTGCCTTGCTTTATTTTCTTCACTATCTAAAATCATAAATTTTATTTAATTATTTGTCTGCTAATTTTCTACTCTGTTCCCCATTGTGAGCTCTATGGGAGCAAGAACCCTATGTTTTGTGCCCTGCTGTATCCCCAGCAACTAAAATAGCTTCTGACACAGAGCAGGTACTTAATAAATATTTTTGAATAAACAATTGAATAAATCAATAAACAAATGCTATGAGAACTCTATCTACAGGTTTGGGAGTAGAAAGAAGGAACATCTGATCCAAACTTGAAGTTGATGTGGGGTGCATTCAAAGGAGATTTCCTCAAGGAAGGTAATTTGTGAGCTAGTTTTGAAGGACAAGTAGGGGAAGAATTGAAGGACCCTAGGTCAAGGAAACCGTAAGAACTGTGAGGAGCAGAGGGTAAGAGAATACAGCTTGAATAGTCAGAAAACTGCAGATGATCTTGGATCACTCAACAATAGGGCAAGAGGAGAAAATGGTTTTGTTTGTCATCAGGAGGAGCTGAATGTACTCACTGAAGTCCTGTAATGATTTGAGCCCCGAAGGTGCTGATAACACCCTCTTTCTAAATGTCCCCAAAGGTGATCAAAATAATCTGGGTTTTCCAACCAGTAGAATTTCCAGTGATGCCGGATGTTAAAAACAACATTTATTGGAGGAGTCCTCTTCTTTAAAATCCCCTGTGTGTTCCCTGTTTACCTCCCTCCCAATCCCATCCAACAAATAAGATCTGAAGGAGACACAGGCAGCTACCCTTCAAAACATCCAAGAAGATCCGTAATTATAGACCAGCTTCTCTGATGGGATTAGAGACAGAGTCTGTGTGATGAGTTTATCTCACAGTAGCTGTATTTAATAATATCGAATAATTGCTGTTGTTGCTGTATGTGTCTTGGAGGATGTTTTAATTTGTAGTTCCCACTACTCTCCACCTCTGCCACTCCACAATAAACTGATTTCAAAAGATACTATTTCACATATGTATAGTTTTTAATGCTCCTACAATTGCCAATTTAAGAGCCACGTGTCCTCCATATTTGGAGAGAAAAAGAGTCTGTGTTGCTTTGAAGCAGGTGAAATGATCCAAACAAAAAACCACATCCATGCCCCAAGGAGTTTATGGTCCAAAAGCAAGAGTGGGCATGCTATGGAACACAACAGAACAATAGCCAGACAATGTAGGCAGATGGAGTGGCATATGGCCACCACAGCTGGAATGCTTTGTAAATGATCCCCAAACCACAACTGGCCTTTGAACACTTCCTCAGTTCAAAGTACAGAACACCATCTATTATCAGCACACTCTGTAAAGCCAAATGAGATGCTTAAAGTAGCCTTGAGTAAAGGTCATATTTCTAAAGTGTGCAGACCTAAATTAAATAAATAAATAAAGCTTTCTTAGACGTAAACTATTGTTCATCCATATTACCATCCACCCTCAACTGGGAACAGTCTTGACGTCAAAGGCAAATATAATTCAATGACATTTTCTAAGATGCTACTAACCAATGATTAAATGAAGATCTTAGACTAATGTCTTTTGAGGGCAAGTTGCAGGAAAGTGTTTAGGAATTATGTATTTGGCTTATGTTCATCAACCACTAAAACCTGGTACTGTTACTGCTGACGTTGTTGCTAACATTTGGGAATGGTAAATAGAGAGCAACTGGGATGTAGTGGAAAGAGTATTGGAACTAGAGTCAAATCAACTTTTTATTCCTAGCAAGTTACCTCTACTTTACCTAACTATAAAATGGGAGTAATTAAGTATAACTATTTCACTAGATCATCTTTAAAATTAAATGAGATAGTATATATTAAAGCATTTCCTATACTAGAAAGCACTGTACAGATATTAGAGCTTATTATATAGCATTCATTCTTTCTGTATTCTTCTAAGTTCCTGTGGAAGTTCTTCAAGTGACTCTACAAGCATTTTTATTTGCTGGGGCTTTTTAATTTGATTTTACTTTTTAGAACAGTTTTGGACTTACAGAAATATTGAGAAGACAGTATAGAGAGTTCCCATGTACTCCAACCCAGTCTCTCCTGCAATTAATAACTTACATTAGTTTGGCACATTTGTTACAATTAATGATTCAATATTGACATATTATTAACTAAAGCCCATAGCTTATTCAGATTTCCTTTAGTTTTCACCTAGTGTTCATTTTCTGTTCCAGGATCCCATCCAGGAAACCACATTAGATTTACTTGAAATGTCACCTTTGGCTCCTCTTGGCTGTAAAAGTTTCTCAGATTTTTTTTGTCTTGTTTGTTTTTGGTGACTTTACAGTTTTGAAAAGTACTACTCAAGTATTTTGCAGGATTCCCCTCTTTGGGAATTTGTCTGATTTTTCCCCCCTCATCATTAGACTGGGGTTACTGGTTTTTAGGAGGCAGGTAATAGGGGTAAAGTGCCCTTTTCATCACATCATATCAAGATTACATACTAGTGATATGATTTATGACTGTTGATGTTGACCTTGATCATCTGGCTGGGGTAGTATTTGAAAGGTTTCCTCCACTGTAAAGTTACTCTTTCCCCCACCCCTTTCATACTGCATTCTTTGGAAGGAAGTCACTATGCATAACCCACACTAAAGGAGTAGAAATTTATGCTCCCCCTCACTGGTTTTGCTTTTACCAAATAAAAGTATTATTTCCATAGGACAGAATTGGACCACTTACAATAGTGAATGTTGGGGCTAAAAGATATTTCCAAAGAGCTGGTAAGAACTCACTCATTTTTAGAAGAATGAGTGAGAAAAGTTTTCTATTCCATGCTTTAAAAATCATAGCCAGCTCCCACTTTTCAATCAAAATAATTAAAAACGTTTAAAAAACAAAATCTGCTTACCTTGTTAGGTTTGCCATTTTAATGCTTGTGGGGGTTGATCCTCTTTGTGTAGTCCTGTTCTCTCATGCCTACCTCTACTTTCTTGTTTTAGTTTCCTTGGATGCTCAAGCAAATACCATGCAATTAAATAACAAGAATTTATTAGATCAAGGTTTTGAGGCTAGGAAAAGTCCAAATCAAGTACTTTCTTCCCCAAGACTGGTGTTCTGGGGCTGGCTGCCAGTGATCCTTGGTCCCGGGCTCCTCTGTCACATAGCAATGCACTTGGTGGTCTCCCCTGGCCTCTCCCTTCTCTTCCTGGTTCTGTTGACCTTCAGTTTTTGCTTCCAGTGGCTTTCTCTCTAGCTGTCTGAATTTCATTACAATTATAAAGGACTCCAGTAATCGGATTAAGACCCATCCTGACTGGGTTGGGCTACACCTTAACTAAGGTAACCACATCTTCAAGAATGGATTAAATTTAATCAAACTTTTTAAAAGATTCACTCATACCACTGTGGAAATAGACTGTATGGGGCAGGGGGAGATACACGGAAACCTGAGAAAGCTTTGGCAGGAGGCTAAGCAGAGAATGAGGGAGGCACCAGAAGAGTAGATGCAGTCACAAAAAGGTTAGTAAGTAATAGAGCCATAATTGGCAGGTCCACCTTCTTCCAAATAGTGTGTTTTCTAACCCTTACATGTTACAATAAAATACTAAATATCTGCAATGAATAAACATAGAAAGTAGGACATTTGTGTTATAATGGGTGGAGTAAAATAATTTCCCCAGGGTCCAGCACTTAGGTTTCTTCCCAGCAACACAACTACATAGAGAAAATAGAGCACACAGGACAGTAGTATTTAGAAGAAACTCAGGGACTAAATACAGGATGGAGGAAAAGGTAGAGTGGTGTAAAGTGCACTAGATGGGGAAACTGGGGATCCAAGTTCTAGTCCAAACTTGGCCACATACTGGACCCTGGGGCAAGTCCCTTCTCCTCTGCAGACTACCCCCCATCTGTAAAATAACAAAGTGGAACTGCCTGATTTCTAGGGTCCCCTTAGCTCAAATGTTTCTCTAACTCCCTGTGTAAAACACATCTATGCCCTATAAAGGAAGAATAGTAACTGGTTTAGAGTGCAGTTTCTGAAGCTATAATAACAAGAGCAAACATGTATAAATTGCTTACCATGCACCAGGCATTGTTCTTAGTACAATATATATATATGCCTCAATCTTCCCAACAAATATTTTGGGCAGGAATTATTATTATATTATAATCATCAACTTCATTTTATAGTTGAGAAAATGTAGGCACAGAGATAGATGTTAAGTAACTTGCTCAATATCTTACAAACTATGAAGGCTAGCTCTGACGTATATGCCCTCTCAGGATGCCTAGGTTAAAATACTGGCTCTGCTATTTTCTAGTAGTGAGAATTTCTCTGCACCTAAGTGTTCTCACCTCTAGAACAGGAATAATAATTATTCTTACATAAAAGTGTTTTCATAAGGATTAACTGAGGATATACATAAAAATAATTAGAATAATATCTGACATTTAGTAAATGTAAGCTATTATTACTTGGTAGCCCAGGGAAGAATGGACATGTATATTCTGAGAAACTCTCAATGGCAAGTATGACTGATTTTTACTCCAGGATTTCATGGTGTGTCCAAGGCAAAAAGGCAAAGTTTAAACATGATTAGATTTACCTGCAGAGGAGACCTATTATTGACTGTGGAAAGAATTTCTCCCCATATATTTATTTTTAATTTATGCCCCCCCCCTTTAACATATGATAATAGAAAAAACATGGACATGGTGAATGAAAAAAAAAATCCATGTACAAATAAAGTATAGTTCCTATACTTCATTCAATATGATTCAAATTAGGTTTGGGATTCCTTAATGTTGTATTGAAATCAATTTATTGCATCATAACTAGCATTTAAAAGAAATGAAATAATATGATAATGTAGGCTGAACAGAAAACATCAGACTACATCCCAGGTAGTAAGGGTAAGTATTGTTTCATGAAATTTTTGTTTCAATTACATCTGTGGGAGGGACAATGTAAATTACATATTTTACCTTGGGTAGCAATTTTTTTAAAAGTTTGAATAATACTGACCTAGACTATTTATTTATTCAATAAACATTCACTATGTCTCATTTGTGCTAAGTACTCTGCTAAGAATGGGTTCACAAGAAATAATTAACAGAGTTCCAGCCCTAAGAAGTTCAAAGTGAAATGGGGAAAACAGTTATTAAAAAAAAAAAAAGCAAACTGAACTTTACAGATCCTAGACCTCTCTTCCTGGGAAAGGAGCATTTAGAAGGGAAGGAATGTTTGGAATTACTGAGGTGTCATGGGAACTATATGGTTGGGAAAGGGGTATCTATTCTATCATAGTCAGTGTTAGCTTGGTAAATTCTGTCTTTTAGATTTACCTTAATGTAAAAAAATCATAACGTTCATATGGCCAAGGAACAGATAAACCGTGAGGCATAAATCACAATTCATGTAGCTGATTTAATGTGTTTTCTTGCTTTCTGGCAGACATTTTCCTTTTCTCTGGAAAACTAGGAGGGAACATAAGATAACATGGGAGAACACTAGATCTCTACTCCTTCTCCTCTAGTTCTGCCATTATGGGCTGAAAAGAGAAGCTGTTGAATTGTGGGAACTGGATTTAGTTAATGCCCCACTGTAATTAATGCAGGAGCCCCACAGATTGTTAATGAGGCTGTTTGAATTAGCACCTGCTCCTGGAAGGGATGGGTGTGAGCTGGTTGACAGCCAGGTCTCTTGGGTCAGTGGGAGGAAAATCAGAATGGGGGGAAGGGGTTCATGTGCTGCCTTGTGTTTTCTGAGAGTTCCTAATTCAGTATTTCATTTTCTGTTTATTTTGTTCCATAAACTATATGCAAGAGACCAGACTAGATGTTAGAGGAGACATAAAGGTGAGAGCATAGCTTTTGTTCACAGGGAACTCACAAAGAAGGACATTTACATGGGGAAACAAGAGTCCAGAGCATATGTGGAGCAATACAACTTTTTTTTTTAAAGGAGGTACCAGAGATTCAACCCAGGACTCGTACGTGGGAAGCAGGCACTCAACCACTTGAGCTACATCCACTACCCCGTGGGACAATACATTTAAGCATGAGGACTCTGATCTTGGAGTGAATCATGGTCCTGCTGTTTTCCAGCTGTGTGATTCTAGGAAAGATCACCTAACCTTTCAAAGTCTCAGTTTCCTTCTCTGCAAAATCAGGATGATTGGATAGTCATGAGGAGTGGAGACGGATCACCATGAGTAAAGTGGTCAACAGAGCACCAGCTGCATAAGTAGAAGTACAGTAATTGAGTGGATTCTAAAATCATAGTGCCTGCAAAGAAATATCAATGAAATGTTTGTAGCTTCAAAGGAGAGAGGTATCATATCAGGACAAACTTCTTGGAGGTGGCATCTAAGATGAGCTTTAAATTGTGTCTGATTTTAAAAGGAGAAAGCATACCAGGAAGGAATGGCACAAGCAAAGGAATGGAGACAGAATACCCAAACTAGGAGACATGTTCTTTGCTGGGAATTATGGTTGCAAAAATGACTGTTAGCCTCCAACCTCAAAAAGCTAATAGTCTAGTGGGGAGACAGATACACAAACCAAAAATGAGAAAAGCAAAGTGACACTAGCTGTGAGAGAAGACTGTACAGAGGCTGTGAGAGTCCAGAAGAGGCCCACTTGGAACAGCCTGAGCTAGGGTGGGAATGTCAGGAGATGAAGAAGGTGAGGCAAGAGTGTAGTGTGGCAGGGAAAATGAGACCACATGACCACATGGATGAAAACATGTTCAGTAGAAATGCCAGTCAGAAGATCATAGTAGGCACACAGGATAGGATCTAGGTGTTGGATATTATAAGAATGAAAGCTGGTTTAGTGGCAGTGAGAGACTGAAAAAGGTGGCCAGAGAGGAGGTAGGAATCAGAGAGAAACCTGACAGAATTCTGGAACATACAGGTGGAGCCATTTAGTGCCATGATAAAATCTGAGGTCAGCTGTGAAGCTGGGGTAACTGAAATGGAGGGAAAGGAGTCATTGGAGATGAGGAGTTTAAGGATTAATGGCGTTAAGTGATTCCAAAGATTACTTTTGGGAGTGCATGTAGCTCAAGTGGTTGAGCACCTGCTTCCCATGTATAAGATCCTGGGTTCAATCCCCAGAACCTCTTAAAAAAAATAAAATTACTGTTGTCTGTCAGTGACTCAGAGGACAGTGATAGAAGGAGGGCCATGTGGAAGAGAAAATCAATGAGCCAGGTATAAAAATCACCCAGGAAGATAGGAGTGTGTCCTTAAGTACAGTAGATGGTTTGGGGGTTTAATATTAGCTAGCTACCACTGAGCACCTGCTTTGTGCCAGGCACTTTAGATTCATTATACTATTTCTAATTGTGTTGATTGGGACATTGATCAGGTTGCTGTGACAGGAAGGTCCAAAGTAACAGTGGCCTAAATAAGATAGAAGTAAATTCCTCATGTAAAAGTCTGAGTATGCAGTCCATGGCTGCTATGGCAACACACATTGTCATCAAGGTTTCAGGGTCTTTCTGTTTTGTTGTTCTGCCTATGTGTATCTCATTGTCTAACTTCCACCATGATATCTGCATTCCTGTCAGCAGGAAGGAAGAAAGGGGAGTGGAGAGCATAAATCAGAAGATGCACACATTTACTTCTGTTCACCTCCCATTAGCTAGAACTTGGCTATAGAGAGCTGCAAGCAAAACAGGAAATGTAAGTTTTATTCTGGTGGCCTTACACTCAGCTAAAATTCAGGGGTTCTTTTACTAAATGAAGGGGAGGTTATGAGCTGGAAGACAAGTAATATCTGCTACTCTAATATGATAATAGGTAATGTTAACTGAGCCCTTACTCTATTCCAGTTATCATATATTAACTCAGTTAATCTTTATAATGATCTATGAGGTAGGTATTATTAGCCCTATTATCTAAAAGAATCCCAAGGCTCATCCAAATTAAAAAATACATGTTGGCTACTTTAGAAAGGATAAGGCTGAGATTTGCAACCCCCTCTGCCTGACTTCAAAACTGGCATATTTTGTTTGTTTATTTTTGTTGTTGTTGTTTCCCAATTATACCATTCTGCCTCTTCCTTGGGATTAGAGCAGGGACTGCAGACACAGGAGATTGGCAGGTGGAAGAAGTTAACAATGAGCAAAGGGAAGAATGCTGAGGTAGTATATATATATATATATATATTTTTTTTTTTTTTTTTTTTTACTGGGAGGTCCCGGGGATCAAACCCGGGTCCCTCCATATGGGAGACGGACGCCCAACCAGTTGAGCCACATCCGACCCCCCTGAGGTAGTATATGTAATGAATGATTCACATCTTCTATTGGGAACAACCTAGGGTCCTGTGGCAGCTTGTACTTTAGCAAACCACTCAGGCATATATTAACTTATACTAAACTTTAGAAGTATAGTTGCTTAATTTTGACTTATTATCTCATGATCCCACTTAATATATAGACATTGGTTTTCTCCATTTATGAAGATTTTATAATGTTCTTTATTCCAGGTTTACCATCATCTTAAAAACAAAATAGTGCACAGGTACATGGATGAAAACAACTGCATAATACCTCAAGGTTTAGGAAGCTTTCTCATAAACATGTCAGCTGATGTTTAGACACACAAAGATAGGCAAAGTTAAGAGGTAACATTGTCTCCATTTTGCAGATAAGGAAACTGAAGCTCAAAATGGTTAGGTTACAACCTAAGACCACACAAGGGGTAGTTCTTTGGACTCTGGGACCATTATGATTTCTATTATGTCCCAGTGCTACATAACACACCACCCCAAAACGCAGTGGCTTAAAACACAATCATTTCAATATATCTTAAGAACACTTTGGGTTAGGAATTCAATTAGGGCTCAGCTTAGATGATTTTTTTCTCCTTATGCCATTAAAGGAGGTCAGTTAATGATATTCAGCTGGTGGGTGGGCTGGTCTCTCCGAAGCGGGCTTCACACACTTATCGGGTGCTCTGACCGGGGTGGCTGAAGGCTGAACTCAGCCAGGACTGTTGATAGAAGTGCATACACTTGACCTCCCCAGAATGGCCATCTCAGGATAATCAGATGTCTTATATGATTGCTGTCTTCCCCCAGAGCGAGCATTTCAAGAGAACCAGGAGGAAGCTGCTAGCCTATTCTGACCTAGTCTCAAAAAGTCACATAGCGTCCTTTCTTCTCCAATCTGCTGGTGATAAATGAGTCAACCAAAATTCAAGGGGAGTGAAATTAGTCTCCCTTCTTGGTGAGGGAGTAGCAAGGTCACATTGCAGAAGAGCAGCTGGGCTGGGAGATATTGTTGTAGCCACATTTGAAAAATACAATCTGCCACACATTACAACAAATGACCTTTAAAAAATGCTGCTTGGCTTAATGAATATGAGTAATTTGCAGAACAAATGGCCATGAATAAAATAGCTTCCATTTATTTATTTCATTAAATTTAATCCTTACTTCAACCCTTTAAGATAGGTTTAATTCCCACTCCCATTTTACAGATAAGGGACGTAGGTAATTTATCCAAGATCCTTGAGCCAGTTAATTGTGGAGCTGGGATTTGAACCTGTGCTCTTTCCTGGCATGCCACTGCCTCTCAAGAAGTATGATGCCAGAGAGAATACAAGAGAAAAGAAAGATTTCCTGCTGCCCATCACAAGACCTCAATAAATATTTGTTGAATCAAACTGAATTGAATCATACTTCTCAAAAAGAATCTTAGGAACAAAATCTGAAAGATTTATATAAAAGTAAAGTTAGCTTTGAAAGAAATACATTAACCAGCTAATGAAACAAGCTCTTTGTGAAGATCATTTCTTCACTCTCTGTTATCCATAAAACAAATATTTACTTTTAAAAATATTTATTCCCTCTTCCATTCTAAAAGGATTCCAGCCATAAGTATTAGATTGAGAATGCCAATAACATTAAATAATACACAGAGATTTGAGGTATCGTGTCAGTACTTTGGAAATGCCCAGTAAATGGTAGTCATTGCCTTTAGTAAGAACGATGAGCAGAGAGCCCAGAAAACTAGGTTCTAATCCTGGCTCTATTTCTTTCCAGCTGTGTGAACTTAGCTTACCGAGCTCCTCTGGACCTTCATTTCCTTGCCAGTAAAATGAAGAAGCTGATAACAATGATCTCTAAGGTCCTTTCCAACACTAAAACTTACATGACAATTGAATTCTCTTTTTCTTATCATTTCCTGAATATCATTATTAGCAAATAATTATCTTATCTGTTAAGCACAAACTGTAACTGTTAAAGAGCAACTAAGAATAATTAAAACTGTTAGAGCACAGGCTCCAATCAATTGTTTTTGAACATATGTTCACAGGCTTACTCAAGAACAGCACTTATTCATTGTTCCCATAAAATCTCATGTGTTGAAACATTAGAGAACATACAAATTCTGTTATATCTATAGTAATCAATAAGATTACAACATTGTTTCACTCTGATAATAATAGAATTATTACACAGAGTAGATCTTTTAAAAAAAAAAACAACAAAAAAGGATACCCTATCAGACTTTGATGTTTGTTGTCTTACCTTCTAACTCTTGCTTGTTCTTCAAACCTCAATTCTGGAATCTTTTTTTTTTTCAGGAATATTCCAGGATCATGCCCTCCTAACCCTCCCATCCCTTCCCCAGGCTGCTTTGGATGCTCCTACCCTGTGCTCCCAATCCCCTCTGCTTCTCTCTATTTTAATAGTTTGTACATTGTGTTACACTGTATTGTCACTGTCATTTTCTTGTGTGTTATCACCTCAGGAAGTGATATGCCCAAAGAAGACAGCTCTATTGCCAGTTGTTAGCAGGAAGCCTAGACTTAGTAGGTGCTCAATGAATAATTGCTGAGGGATTGGAGGCAAGGAGATTCCTTCATTCCCTTTCAGGAAATGTTGATGATGAAGACAATCGATGCATGTTCTATCTTACATCGAATTCCCAAATCCCTCAATTATCTATGCATGTGCCTATGCTTCAAGGGATGTGCATAGTTAGAGTCTTTCTTGAATGTGCCCAAATGCAGAGGGGAAAGGAGAAAGAGAAGCAAAGTGTATTAAGTGGTTACTTTACTTTTTCCATTTACATTAAAAATCATCTTCACAAAATCTGAGATAAATACTATTATTGTCTCTAATATTCAGAAACTGAGGCTAGGAAGATTAAGGAATTTGTCAAAGATCACATGGCTCCTGAATGATGGAGGTGGGATTCGAGCAGCAGTTGTCAGTCTCCCTCCAGTAACACAGTGCCTACTCAGGGAAGAGCAGGGAGGGTGGGTGGGGCCTCCTCTCATGCTTTGAAAACCTCTAATGTCTTAAAAATCGACCTATCTCCCAAGTCCATGCTAATTAACGCTGAAATTTAGCACTTTACATGAAGGTTCAGCAACTAGTGCTCACCCACCATAACTAATACCTCTGTTCATCCTCTCATTATTTGAGCTGGGGAGGTTGTACAGAAGCTATTGTTAAGTTGTTCTCATTAAAAGAGAAATAGGGCGGGACAGGGGAGGAGTGTGACAAATCAAATCCTCAGGCTAGACCAACCAGATAAACAAAGAAACACAGGTGCCCTTATAATTAAGGTGTGTGATGAGCATGTAATGCCTTTGTGTGAAGATTCGGGACTTTTAAAGAAAAATAACATTGCCCTTAATACAGGAATTGCCTTTCTAAGGAAGAAAGTAAGTTTCCACGCTCTTAAGAATTGTTTGGTTACATGAAGTTGACTATCCTAGATCCACAATATGACTAACTGACTTGTAAATATTTGACCATGTAGTTACAGCATGAAATTGTAAAATTAGCACAGATTGTATTTATGGTTTGTGGTGGGAATTAATATAATCCTTTACAGAATTTACCATATTTCAAAACACTTCTTTTAAAGAAAAGTTAATACTATCTGATAAAATTAATATTTTAATTATATATATGTAAGTCATATATGTGTGGTTTGTGTGTGTGCATTCGTCTAAAAGAGACCTTCAATTGATGAGAAATAGCATATTTCTTAATCCTAGGTAGCATGGCTCTTAATCCTATGATGATTTGGTCTTTTTGATGAGATTTTTCATGTGGTATTACCTTAAAGTATTTGATGCCTAGCCCTTTCTTAGGTTACCTCTAAAATATCAGTAATATAGACATAAATTATAAAATTAAAGATATATTATTTTCATCTGTGTGGAATTTTCCAATTGTTTTCGAAAGACCTTATAAATCAAGAGAATAATTTGCATCATTGAACACAATGAACTTAATATACAACAAAGTGAAGTCCTAAATATGCCAGATTCTTTACTTTGAAGAATTTATAGCTGAACTGATTTTGGAAAAGTTAAGACTGAAAGAATTAGCATTCTTTATATGACTTGTGTCTGGATTTAACTTCTGTTTTAGGAATATGAACACAAGTAAATGCTACATGAGTTTCTTTCAAATGGAGACAGCTTCTGCTGAACTCTGAAAGGTCGTGCATTTATACAACCTTTTAGGGTTAACTAACAACGTGTTCTGATATCAATAAAAGGAACACGTGTTAATCTTTACATTAGAGTATGACAAAGAATGTTAAAATAGTAAAACGTGTAATCATTTTTTAAAAATTCAAGTATACCAGGCATCTCTGTGTGTTAACTCATTTAATCCCCAGAACAGTCCCAAGAATCAGTTCTAATAGTATGCCTATCTTATAGATGAGAAAACTGAGGTATAAAGAGGTATAAAGAGGTAAGAGGTTTACCCAAGATACACAGCTGGATTTAAGGTGTCAACCTTAGTTTCCTCATCAACTGATGTGGGGTTGAGATTGCATATAGAATCCTTAGCACAATGCGTTTCAAAATATGTTAGCAATTATTATCATTACTACTTTTAGGCTTAGAAAGACCAAGAAACTTGTTCAGATGACACACCTGAAAGAGAGCAGAGCTAAGATTTGAACCTAGGTCTGATTAATAGTCTAACCACAGTGGTTAAGATTATCCACTGTGCAGTAAACTACACTGAATTCTTGCCTGCTGTCCCCTAGGACAGTGCTTTGCTCATTGTAGGTACTTTGATAACAATCGGATTTGGTGATAAATTGAAACAAATTTTATTTTATTTTGTTTTAATTCCAAAATAATAAATATTGACTAATGAAAAAATTTTAAATGCAGATAAGCAAAAAGAGGCAGAGATTAAAATCATTCATGATCCTACTTTCCAATATAACTGGTTACCCTTTACAAAAACAGGATCATTCTGAGCATACAATTTTGTGACCCGTTTTTCTCACTTTGAAATATATTGTGAACATCCTTCCATGTTGATAAATATTCATCAACTGTATCAGTCATGTTTGCAGAATTTTCCATTGTATGGATGATCAGTCTCCTTTGTTGACCCTTAAAGACATTTCCAATTTTGCTGTATTTCACACAATGCTACAGTAAACAATCATGGAGTCAAATCTTTGAACACGTTAATGATTGTTTCCTTATGAGGTTGTTTCCTTATGAGAAATTTATAAAAGTGGAAATGCTGTGTCAAAGTAACCGAGTTAGCAGAATTTTGAGTTCACATACCCCATCTGCTCAGGAACAAAACTCTTTTGTATTACATAGTCAAAGAAAACTGGGAAAACAGCTCTTACAGCCATCAGGAATTGTTCAGTTTTTCAGGCCAGACTAAGAATGAAATCATCTGGCACTTGGATTAAATGAGATAATCCATGGAGAGTGCATAGCGCCTGGCACATAAGTGCTGAAAAATCAGTAGCTATTATTATAATGAAACCAACATCAAATTTGTTGCATTTGTCATTCCAACTGCTTTTTACTACTTTAGGACTCCTCTTTAGTTTTTTGGAGTCTGTTGAAGGTCTGAATTGATTATATTCTTAACACAGGGAAAACTCGAGAATGCTGAGAGTTGCGAAGTGAAGCAATAGGTTAGAGGTCAAGAGAACTTTTACAATTTTTCCTCCTGATTCCCTTGTGACCTTGGGCAGGTCATCTCTAGAGCTTCTGAGCCTTCACCTATAAAGAAGGATCGGATGATGATCTCTTTTAACATTTCCATCCTAACACTCCATGAGTACAAGCTTACTTAAACCCGGTAATTTTTACTCATTTTTGTATTGACGTATTTTGAGTCAAGGTAAATTTTCTTTAGGCAGTAGTGGACATTCTCAACAATCCAACAGTTTGTGAATTTCTGAGCCCTGGAAATGGAAACTTTTTTTAGAGGAAAGGGAGAGCCAAAGAAGCCACTTTTCCATTTCTTATGATCATCACATTCCCTAGCACTGGACTGATAACCTATTTTTCCAACATCTAGTGTGGCTACAGAGTAACTGAAGGGTTCTCCCAAGTCATATAGGCCAACAAACATTTTTACCTGAAATTACAGCGCACAAATGTCTCCGTCATTTGTTTGGAGTTAATTGTTGTCAATCATTATCTACTTCACATTTTCCTTTAGACAAACCTTAGATGCTAGCCAGACCGGCTAAACATGGCTTGAAAGATCTACTTAGGCTTCTATATTCCCTGCTGCAGACAAGGCCACTTCCCTAAACGCTGCTTGCCCCCAAGGGTAAGATTTATTCTAATAGGTAATGTTTGTAAACACCTACGGCCTTAGTACAATCTTTTGCCAATAACGTCGGTCCAAATGATGTTGGTGAATTTGAACTGCAAAGAAGCTACTTCACTTAAATTTTAAGCAGTTTGGGAGCAAAAGGAAGATATGTATTCAACTATTTTTCTGAGCACGGACTCGATGCCAAATCCGGAGATAGGCGCCAAGGCCACCACTGCAATCGTACTCGCAAGGTTGGTGCTCCGCACCCCGGCCTGGCGCGCCCCTTCCCGCCTGCGCTAGGCGCCCCCTAGAGGCTGCGGTGGGGGTGGCGGCGGTGGCAAGCGTGGCGAAGCAGCAGCGCCGGGAGGGCGAGCGAGCTAGTGTGGTGCGACTCGGTGGACGTCCTCCCGCCCGCCGCGCCCAACCTCTCCCAGCTTACGCCGCCGCGGGCGGGACCGCGCCGCCAAGAAGATGCGCCTTAAGAACCAGGTAGCCGCGCCTCCGCTTCGGCCCCGCGGCCCCGACGCCCCGCCCACCCGCTGTCACGGCGCGGCTGCAGGCCGGGCCACGTGGCGGCGACCAGGCTTCTCCTGTGCTCCTGTGGTCTCGGCCACCGCGACTCCTAGGGAGGGGAAGGGGACCCTTGCTGCTGGGATTCGCCCCCGCACGCCCTTTGTCAGGGGTGTCCTGGTAATCCCCTCCACTGCTCATTTAATCGCTCTGGCCCCGCGGAGTTCCCATTCACGCTTCCGCCGGTCTCTAGAGACTTCTCGGGCTCCAGGAGAGACGAGTGAAACTTGGATCCGCTTGCGCCCCTTTCCCTGCAACAGACGACCCCGCGGCGGGAAGAAGCTGCCGCCCGGCGCCACTCCCTCTGCGTCTTTGCGGAGCCATGGGGTGGCTTTGCCCAGTGAGCTGGTGGCGCTGAGAAGTCCGGGCGGCTTCAGGGTAGCAAGACCCCAGGGTGCTGGGCCGGGCATACGCCGATCCTCTGGGGGAGGGCCTCTGTCTGTGTGACTCCTTAATTATCGAAAAGCAGCATTCTTCGCCGCAATTCCCTCCCTTATATAGCCTGCTGTGGACCTGGAACTAAGGATATTTCTAGATTAGGTTGAGAGGGAGCTTCTGTTGCACTAAACAGTGTTCCTATTTAAGCAGAAGAAAAAGGAGTCTCAGGTGTTGGGTAGGATATATTTATGTGTTGTATTTGTTGTCTTTTTTGGGGTTGGGGATTGTCCTACATTTAGGATTTAGTAAACACGGGTCCTGAAGTCTTGAACCTACCGGAGACCAATTTGTTTCTAAAGGGAGAGAACCTTCCCTCCCCCAACATATGTTAAGGGACTTAGGGAGAACGCAGGGAGACGGAGGGGAGGGACTTCTAGAAAACAACTCCAGGTTTGGGGGAAAATGAGTCATTTTGATTCCCAAGCTGTTAGCCGGTACCGCTCAAGGGTGATAATTCTCATAAAATCTTCCCTCTGGTGAATTAAATACCCACCTCCACAATACAGTTTGGCTTGATCCCTCTGGGTTCTGAATGCCTTCCCGTGCCCCTTCTCTAGCTGCTTTATTTTAGTAGAATCCCTTAAAGATGCTGCCTCACATTACCTTCCTGCATTTGTGTGCCTGATTTTACCTATTTTATAATACTTGCAAATTGACACGGAACAAGCTTCAACCTCAGTCACTTCAGAATAAGTTTGATGTTTTAAGTGAGATGTGAATGAAGCTCCATTCATGAGGGAAGTAGTCTGTGTGAAGTGTTTTGTAAATGTGAGTAGGTTGAGTTTAAAACACTGAATAAAATTAATGTAATGAGGAATCAAAAGGTTCAATCCAGATTTTTGCTGCTGTGTCTCCCCAATAAGGTGACAGTGCAGGTGTGCCTCTCCTTGTGGTTCTGAGGGCTTGGATAGGATGGACCTTGGCACTGTGGTTGACCAAGAACAACAGGTGACTGGATTTCTTCCATTCGTTTTTTAAAGTACTGATGGAGCTGTAACCTACCCACCAAGAGAGAGGAACTTTTCCCCTCCCTAACTACTCTGGAATTATATGAGAGATTTACTTGCAGGTTTTCAGTTGAAGATCTTGTAGGTAATCCTCTTTAGTTATCATTAATACTAGTCTCTGAAACCTTGCTTGCTTGTTAAGATAACAAGCTTATTGGGTGTGGATTGTAATGGAGGTGGGGTTGTGGGTTAGAGCTAGTGGCGGCACTAATTCCACTACTTTCTGTGTTTTGGCTTAACTCCTTAGTTTTTGTCTAGAGGCAATATCGTTTAGCTTGAAGGCCTCTAATTCAGACATTCTTGATTGAGGTCTGACCCCATCCACTCTGTAGTTATGTGACCTTGCAGAATTTATTTAATTTCTTGATCCTCTTCTATCTCCCTTTTCCCCAAAGAACAATAGGGATAATACAAACTTTACAAAGTTGACATGGGAATTAAATAGAATGCCATATGGGAACAGTGCCTGACATGTGGGCACTCAGTAAATGCTGTTGTTTAACCATCCATAAACAGTAGATGTTACCATCACTGCTACTATACTTACTTTAGTTGGAGAGGGAGATTGAAAGTAGCATGGGGGAGCTTGCTGGGGTAATGGGAATATTCTCTACCTTGCTGCAAGGGTGTATCCATTTGTCAAACCGTAGAATTGAACCCTTAATATCTGTGCATTTAATTATATGTGCATCATATTTCAATAAGGTTAATATTTATAATTAACCTCCGAATGTATTAAGTACATGCCTTTTGGTAGGTGGGAGCTGACGTATCAGCCCAATTCTGCTTAACCTGGTGATTCACTTCAGAAACCCCTCTGCGTAATGGCATATGTTCTTCATAAATTCATGTTGAGCCATAGAAAAGATAGGGAGAAGGTGCTGTAATTTTTCAGATTGTTTTCAGTAGTGATGGTCCACAGAGAAGAATGATCATTTGGTTTGTACCTAGATCATATTTAATTTGGAACTTGCATATGGCATTCTTTTTTTTTTTTTTTTTTTTAAAGATTTTTATTTATTTATTTATCCCCCCCTTGTTGCTTGTGCTTGCTGTGTCCATTTGCTGTGTGTTTTTCTGGGTTTGCTTATCTCCCTTTGTTGGGTCATCTTGCTGCGTCAGCTTACCGCACCGCACGGGCTGGCTTGCCTCCACCAGGAGGCCCCGGGAAACGAACCCGGGGCCCTCCATATGGTAAACGGGAGCCCCATCGATTGAGCCACATCCGCTTCCCTGGCATTCGTTTTTACTAGTAGATTTTTAAACCATATTAAAATGTTTTATATGATCCATTAGTGCTCATTTGCATAATATATCCAGCCAGTTAGCACAGTTCCTGAAAAGTCATGGTAAATGGTGAATTTGCATCCCCTTCTTCGAACTCAATAAATTCTTTTTTTTTTTTTTTTAAGTTTTATTTTATTTATTTACTACCTACCCCCCCCCCCCGCTGTTTTTGCACTTGCTGTCTTGCTCTTTCTGTCTATTCACTGTGTACTTTCTGTGTCTGCTTGTCTTCTCTTCTTGTCTTTTCTTCAGGAGGCACCAGGAGCAGATCCTGGGACAACAGATCCTGGGACTTCCGAAGTGAGATAGAGGCACTCAATCAGTTGAGCTACCTCAGCTCCCTGGTTTGTTGTGTCTCTCATTGCCTCTCCTCTTTGTCTCTTTTTGTTGCGCCAGCTGTCTGTGCGGCCCAGCTTACCACGCGGGCCAGTTAGCTTCCACCAGGAGGCCCCGGGAAACGAACCCGAGACCTCCCATATGGGAGACGGGAGCCCAATCGCTTCAGCCACATCCGCTTCTCATCAATAAATTCTTTACATGTGTGATAGTTAAGAGAGGGATGCATTCATACCTTGTTCTGTCATTTGAATTCTTTGTTTGACCTTCCAGGTATTTCCGTAACAAAATAATTATACTAATTCCTTGGTGCATATTTTCTGCATATTCAAGCCATGAATTTATGGATTCAAATTTCCCACACAAGCAACCTTACCTTTGTTCACTCAAACCAGGCTCCACTTCATGGTTTATTCTCTTTATCAGTTTGAAGTTCATGTCTTTTCCACATATTCATGCCTTGGAATGTAATATTTTGTCTAAAGAAAAGAAAAAATATCTTTAAACCTATGCTTTGCAAAACTGGCTCCCACATGCATTATGTGTGTTACTACCAGTTTGTGCACAGCCTCTGAACAACTGTCTAAGTGGCTAGTGTTGATGTTATATCTGCCACGGAGTTCCTAGTTGCTTTAGGAATTTTTACATTTTATTAGTGTAATGACAGTGTTTATAGTTATACACAGTATGTTAATTACAAACATTTATTATCTATAGTACCCAGCTTGATGCTTGGTTTTGTGTTTCCAATAATAGAAATGGTGCAGCTTTTACATTTAATTATAATGGGAATTAATCATCACATGAGTTTTTACCTATGAGCAAAAATTTTGGAGCAAATTATAGTTAGAATGAGGATGTTAGATTTAAAATGTAACACCAAAATAGCTTTCCTTTTTGGACTTTTAAAATTTCCATTAACAAAAGTTGCTAATGTCAATGAGCCTCCAGAAACCATTTTGTGTGACTGATTAGATGATGGATTGATTGATTCATTCATTCATTCAATGAATATTTGCTTACATAGTGCCTGGTATGGGCCTGCCCCAGTTGTAGGTACTTGGGGTACATCAGTGAACAAAACTAAAAAATCCCTGTCATTATGTTACTTTAGCAAGGGGAGATAGACAATAAAAATTAAAGTGCATTATGTAGCATTAGAAGTTATATGTGCTATGGAAAAATTAGAGTTAGATAAGGGAGATCAGGAACTTGGTAGAGGTTAATAGTCTTGACTAGGGTAGTTCTCATTAAGAGGTGACATTTGACCAAAACTTGATGGAGGTAAGGAAGTTAGCCATGTGGCTATCTGGGGAATAGGCGGAGGGAACAGCCAGAGCAAAGGCCCTAAAACAGGAGTGTGCTTGGAGGGTTCAAGGAACAGCAAGGAAGTCAGTTTGGCTAGAGAGGAATTAACAGGAGGAAAAAATCAGATGATAAGATTTGTATCCAAAAGAAACATTGCCATGGTTCATCATCCACCAATAAGTATATGATTAGCTCATATGCTAAGTACATAGTGGGTGCTCTGCAAAAGTTTGCTGAGTGTGTCTTTGGCAAATGATTTGGTGCTTAAAAAGTGGTCTTGAACCATACTGAAAAATGGAATAGGTTTCTTGAGTTGTTACTAATTCTGCTGTTGGTAAAGGTTAGAAATGAAGTTGGGAAAGAGGGAGCACAGCAAACCCACATGGTAGATGCTGATGTGTAGTATACCCTGCCTGACCATTTCACACCCACCTTGCTGGGGGAATTAATGTTCCACTTAGACCCAAACCATTTGGTACCAAAAATTTCCTTTTCTGTTTGGATTTTTGTCATAATGGTTTGAAGTTTTAACTTGAAAGAAAACATTCCAGCATAGGGAACACTCTTGATTTGAAAGTTTGAGCCCTGTCAATCCTATGAGACCCATCCCATAGATTGGCATTATTTTATCTTATAGGATAGATCTCATGATTACTCAATTTGAGAATTTTTTTTTACAGTTTACAAAGTACTTTTAGATAGATTATCTTATTTGACACTCACAGCAAATCTATATGAGGTGGGCAGTTATTATTCCTTTTGGGGCTGGTTATCTTTCATTTGCTCTCTAGATCTACTCTCTACCCTTTCTTCCATCCTGCCTGTGGCCTGGGAGGCCAACCGTCACATGTATTAGTGGGCTTCCTTGCCCTCTGGGTTCTGGAGGGAGTCAGTCACGGGAAGCCCTTGCATGATGTCCCAGACCAGAAGGAAAGTGAATTCAACCTGTTTATTCCCCCAGCTCCCTCCCTTCCTACTGGTCAGCAGTGGCCATGTAGGCCACAGCCCTCTTCAACAGCTATAACTCTATCTGGGTTCTCTTATGGTTTAAAGGTGGTAATGGATCTCCATTGCTGCTAGCTGCAGAATGCGTCATCATCCCTTGATGACTTCCATTCATTAAACCTTCCTCAAACTCCCTTTTTCCCATTGAGACCCTCACGGGACACAGTTTTAAAGATGACAACCTAGAGAAGTTGATAGACAGTTGATAAGTGACAGAGAGGAACTTGAACCCTGGTTTTGTGATTCAGAGGCATAATCAATTTTTGATATACCACAAATGAACCTATACCAACTGTTGAAAAACCTTTCTTCTTTGGTCTCCAATTAAAAGTGTATTATATGGGGAAAGTAGATGTAGCTCAATCGATTAGGCTCCCATCTACCATACGGGAGGCCCCAGATTTGATTCCCAGGGCCTCCTGATGAAGGCAAGCTGGCCCACCTGCGCCTGCGGAGAGCTGACAGCCTGCACCCGCAGATGGCGCAGCAAGATGACGCAACAAAGGGAGACAAGCAGACAGAAGAACGCACAGCGAATGGACACAGAGAGCAGACAGCAAGCACAAACGGCAAGGAGGGAGAATAAATATAATAAATCTTTTTTTTTTTAAAAGTATATTATGTGGGATATTATTTATTGGTAGTTCCTTAAATGTGGAAGGCCCTTTGGAAAGAGTAGGGATCTTTAAAAAGAAATACTCTGTTAGAGATTGAATCACATAGCCCACAAAAGACAAATTCAAATCCTTACACCAGGTCCTCTGGGCATGAACCCGTTTGTAAATAGGATCATTGAATATGTTATTAGTTAAGGTGAGGCCAAACTGAATGAAAGTGGGCCTTAATTCATTATTGGAGTCCTTTTGAAGAGATGACCGAGTGGGAAGAGTAGAAACCAGAGGAGGAGACAGAAAGAACCAGATTGCCATGTGAAGGAGGCCAAGATTGAGCCACAATCAGAATGCTACATACGTCTGAGAAAATATAGTCTTCTGATACCTTGGTGTTGGACTTCTGCCCTCCAAAACTGTGAGACAATTGTTTAAGCCAAACATTCTGTGGTATTTGTCATAGTAGCCCTAGCAAACTAAGATATCCCTACTCCCAAAAAACATCAAATATGTTATATTTTCATAGGAGAGTTATGGAGACAAAATCAAGAAGTAGTTAGACTTTTTGATTATTCATGATGATAAGCAGTAGGGACAGTGTGAATAGTTAATAATTTGTAATTTCCCTCTTTCATATATCTGCTGGTCTACCAAAAACCCTCTTTATTCTTTGCCCTACTTTCTAGTTTCTTGACCTCCAGTTGGTCACCAACACCAAATATTGTCTCTGAAAAATAGACCCTGCCATTTTCCTGTGCCCCACTGTCCACAGGGTAAAGTTCAAGCTTATTAGTTTGCTATTCTCCATCTATCTTCACTCTTACATCTAGCCTTATGGCCCTTCATTTTCTCCCATTCAAATCCTATTGTACGTGCTCCAATATTAAATTTTTTGTAGGTGACCAAGCATGCTTTGTATTTGTTGCTTTCTCTGTCTACAAAATCACTATCCTTGCCCCCAGCCCCATTCTGTCAAGGGAATCACTTATCTACCAGAGTTCTTTTGAAAACATCATATGAAGGATTTTTGGACTCCAAAGTCAGAGCTGACAGACTTGGGGAAAGAAACCCATCTCCATGAGGACAAAGACTGGGTCTTATTCACATTTGTATTCCCTGAGTCCTAGTGACCTACTAGGTCACTGGCCCCAAAGTGGTGTTACATAGAAGTCACAGTGGGCCATTGTCTGCTTTTATAGATAAGTTATGTTCAATGGGAGACAAATTCATAAACCAGAGAACAGACTTAATAAATTTGATTAGCTAAACTGGTTGGCCAGTACTGCAAAGACCATCATAATGACAGATATGAGACAGATTGACATTCAGCAGGAATGAAGACAGTTTAGCACATTTAGGAAGAAAAACCAAAATGCTGAAAATTAAGGTAAGTAATAGCATTATTATCTTATATTTGTAGAACACCCTTTCGCTTTTCTCTTACACTTTCCCACATAGAAAGGATGGTATAAAAGGAGGATGAAAATCAAAGAATGAAAACTGAAAAACTGGAACTCTGAGATCATTCTTTTATCATATGCTGCACTGGACAGTGTTCTTGTTCCTGTGTTCTTTATCCTGGTTAATGGAACAACCACTTACCAGTGGCCCCAGTCAGAAGAACCTTGGGCAATTATCCTAGAACCAACCCTCTACCTTACTCGGCATTCATTTACAGTCTCTGGGTCCTTGGTATTCAACCTGATTCTTTTAGTTAACCAACATTTATTGATTGCCTAGTATGTGCCTCATTCAGACATGTAGAACGATATAGACAAAAATCGCTGCCCTTGTAGAACATATATTTTCTTAAATACCTTATTTCTCTAATTCTAAGATAAGGTTTCTAAAATGAAAACACATTTTACAATTAACCTTAAAAACAAGTAAAATTTAGTAGTGGGTTGTGATGTGGTTGTCATTGCCTGTACATGTGTGAACTTAGAGAAGCTCATAGAAACTATCTGCTTAGTTCACTGTCACCTCAGTTGAGCTATTTGCATTTGGAAGCTTCATATGCAATTGAATTTTAACTTAAACTTGGATCCCTGGTTGTCATTTAAAATTTCTTTAAAAATAGTACATGTGATGCAATATTGAAATGAAAAGTTATTGTGTACCCTGAAGTTTGCCTGTCACATGCCATGCAGTGTAATTACAAACAGAATAAATTTGCAAATCTCTATATAGATCCTAGAATTTTCAGTTTAGAGAGATTGGTATGACCTTTTCATGTGTCATCAAGGTCTGTCACTTAGGAATATGACATCTCTATGTCAAAAGCTTGACTTGTAATAGAAGTTGTATGACTTTTCATGATACATAATTAAGCATAACAGGAGTTGCCGTATTCCTTTTAGACCAATATGCCCCATCCAAGAATCATGAGTGGTGCCATCCTTTGCAGCTAAGCAATGGAGCACTGGTGGCAGAGTCACATCTTGCCTGAGGTGGGTGGATCCAGAACCAAGAGCCAGAGTAGTGGATAGACTTTGTGAAGCAGGGTCTCCTGCTATAACCGTGTGGAGGAGGGCCTGGCAGGCTGTAGCTGAGAATATGCTTGACTGGGTCCTCTGCATGATTCCACTTGAAGACGTCCTCCCCCCACTGTCTTCTCCCATGTCACAAACAGTTCTCAGAACTCAGTGACACTATAAGCTCATATTTCCACACCCTGAGAACCTAGAATCCTGCCCACCCTCCTCCTGGCCACTTTTTAAGCCCTATACCTACTTTATTTCTTCTTGAAGTCTGGCTAGCAAAGCTTTCTGCTCACTTCCTGTGAGCAGATAACCTGAGTGCCTTCTAGCACTCAAGGGTGATTTACACTCTTCATTCAAGTTAGTTTTTCTTCTATTTCTCTTGGTGGAGAGGGAAAAAAAATAAACACAAGTTTAATCTACAGTGTCTCAGTATCTGCTTGGGGAGGATCCAGCAGAGCATCTCCATGCATAAAGGAAAAACAAATATAAATTTTGAATAACCCAATGCAAAAAAAAACCCAGTATTCCTTTATGTCTCTTGAGCTTTTAATGCCAATCCTAAAGTGTTGAAGAGGCCAAGTTCACCAGCATGGGTTATAAAAAGCAAGGTCCCTGTGATGCTGAACTATCAATGACCAAAAGTTCATGTGGAGAAGAGCTTCACATGATAGATTCTGTTTATTTCATGGAATTATATACAGCTGTAGTTCTCAGATTGACTCTTAGCTGGGCCTGAAAAATGGCTTTTTTTTGGTATTTTAAATCTGAATGTCTTTAGGCAGAGTATGTACTCTCTAGCTAGGCTGCTGAGACCATGGGCCCCCTTACTCCCTCTTATCTTACTTGGGCCAGTTAACACATTTAGGTTCTCTTGCTGGCCCCTGTAGTCATTTCAATTTGCAATTCCCAACATAGATGCAAACTTTGAAGAAAAATGTTGTAATTATATGGCTCTATGAAAGTAATATAAAATACTTCAATAGCACTGTTTTATCTGTATTAAGTGTTTTATCTGTATTCACTAATGGAATTGGAATCCTCATACAACCTTATTAGAAATAGTGTGGTTGCCATGTAAGTGCCCCATTCAGATCTCCCTTCAAGAGAGAACTTGTGTTTATCTGCAAGAAGCACAGTTAAATGATAGCCTGCAGCTGCAGTGCTTTTAGGCCGTGCTCTTCCTAGACAGCCCAGCTAATGACTGAGCTTGGTAGGGGTAGTAGGACTGGTCAGTTCTGCCCAATTGGGGAACTCCTTTAATGGGAAATCTTTGCTCCAGAGCTCCCATTGTGCTGGTTAAGACTTTGTATGATCTACTTCATGGTCTGAGGTTCTTTCTCTCCAATTCTTCTTCCTCTCCTTCCCTTTTATTTTCATAATATACCAATAAATCTCTTGCACTCTTAACTCTATCTCAGTGTCTGCTTCTGGGAGGATCCACCTGAAACAGGTAGGTACTGTTCTTATCCTTATTTTACAGATGAGGAAACCGAAGCACAGAGAAGCAGTGCAAGGGCTCGTAGCCAACTGAGTTTCAACTCTCTTAAGGATGTTCTTAACCATTATGCTATGTTGCCTCATTCTAAAATTCTTGTTTATACAATTTAAATATCCTTTGTATCCCAGAAACTCTGCTGGGAATACAAAGATGAATAATGCATCCCTACCTCAAGGAGCTCATAACACAGTAGAGAAAACAAGGAAAATAAGCAGTTTCAGTCTTTGCTTTAGATGCCATGATGAGATGTGCTCAGGGTGCTACAAGAGTCCAGAGGGGAGGAGTTTAATCTGTGTCATTTCCCATTCCTTCCACCCCTCAGCATGAACCACCTTCCTCCTCTTGTCTTCCTGCCTGATGCCATCTTATTCATCCGGGATGCCTGTCCTGTGCTCTGACCCCCCAGCAACAGGGGTGGGCATGACTGCTCTGTATTCCCATAGAAACCCTCTGCACTTACCATACCACAATCTTCACAGTAGATGTTTGCTGGCCTGTCTCCTGCTTGTCTGGGCCTAGTGTTGTGCCCACCTCATAGAAGGAGTTCAGGAAATGTTTGTTGAATCAGTGAATGATAATCATTTGTTTGCCTGGTTTTTAAACTCCCGTTAAAAACAAGCCTAGAGCCCTCTAAGATGTGAGTAGACAAGAGACTGCAAAGAGAATTTATAGGAGGGGGATGATGGGGGTCAAATGGAGTTTACCTTCCCCAAGGGTATCTCACTTTATTTCCCACTGTCATCAGGGAAGTTTTTCTGCCCCTATAAAATTTTGGTCCAAACATTGAAAATTGCTTTTTACCTTGTTTCCCAATGATCAGTTATGTCAAGCAGATATCTTTGTCCGCCCATCCATCCATCCATCCATCCATCCATTTGTTTTTTTGCTCAACCAACACATTTATGGAGTGTGCTAAGTGTGTCAGGCACAGTGCTAGGTATTCATACAGTAGTGAACAAGAAGTGCAGTCTCTGACCTCATGGTGCTTTCATTCTGGCAGGGGAATTGGATTCTAAACAAATACAACTCAGATGTCCTCAAGACACCTCCAGTTCATGAATCCTAGATGAGATCACTTTAATTGTTTGTCACTAGGTCCAGTAGATCTGTATTACCCCACATCCCAAACAGCATGCCATCAGCCCTGCCCCTTTTTTAAGTCTCTCTGGATTGTCCTCAATGGGCATTTTTTTCCTTACAAATCAAGCAATCATATTATTAGCTCATGCTTGGTAATTGAGTAAATCCTTTCTATATAGTGAATATTATCGTTATTAATTAATATAATCATATAATATGTCCTAATACTAACACTGTTTCTTTTCCTCTCCTCTGGTGTCTCCCTCACCATATTTCTTGGCCATTGTCCACCGTTGTTCTACTTGTTGCTTTAAAGTTGCCTCTACCTAGCCACTGTATTACTGACACTGTTGGAAACACCTACATGATCTTGCTGACTTGCCTGTTACCTGCTGGTTTATCGGCATTCTCTGTGGCCACTGTCTAGATCTCTGTTCCTTTATCAGCATCCACCTTCATCTACTACCATCCCCACTCCTTGGAGCATCTGCTCTCTCTCCTTCTGTCACTTGGAATTTCTTGCCATTTTTCCTACCTCCAGATAGCTTAGGTTCTCCTCTCTTCCCAGTCATTAGTGAAGTATTTTCCTTTTGTTATATGTTCATCTGCTTTGTTGGGGATCCCATAGCATTGGGGCTTGGGCTCTGAGTGGCAAAGTTCTTTCATTCTTTATCGCCTAGTCTGCCTTTTTTCAGTATGCGTGGTATACTTAAAGGACTGTTAAATGTGGCTTTCAGTTAGCAACTTCCTCTGTACCTGAGACTACTGATCACATCCCACATTTAGGTACTCTGTACCAGCCTTTTCCATCATTTATGGTATTTTTTTTTTCCTCAGGGCTCCTTGTTTTCCCTCTTTGCAATCTGGAAGTTAAATTTAAACTAAAGGCTGAGGGAAAAATAGGAACTAGCTGGAGGAAGAGGGGAAGCAGGGTTGGGTGGGGTGCATAGAGGAGATGAGAGATCCAGTAGGAGGGCTAGCCTGTGCAAAGCCCCAGAGGCCAGGAGCAGCAATGGGGGTGATAGAGAAAGGTGTGTTGAAAAATTGCAAGCATTTCAGTATGGCCAGTGCATGGCAGAGTGCAAGGGCTTAGATGGCAAGAGGTAATGCTGGGAAGTTAGATTGTGTCAGATCTAGGGAGGTCTTTCCTGGACACTGAGAACAGAAAGAAAATAACCTGGAAATGAAACTGGCTGAGTTTACCCAAGTGCATGTGTTTTACTCCTCGTAATTTTTCCCTGGCCCCCAAGGGCTGGAATACCAGCTGCAGACATTCTGCATGCATTGTGAGTGGCTTGCATTTCTTCTTTGTCTTTTTCTCCATCTCTTTTCCTTCCCCATAGAAGTGGTCCGGGTTTATTGTCCGTTTCTGGGTTTGTTGATTGACATGACCTGGTCATTACTTCAAGCTTCCAGGCTCTAATTATCAGCCCTGCCAAACTCTGGATATGTTGGGACTCTCAGATGAGTCTTTTTTTGCCCACATACAAGGAATTGGCCTTGTCCAAACACCAGATTTGAACAGTAACCACATGAATATCTTAAAGATATGATCACCATGACAACCCTAAAACAAGGATCACACACCTACAGCAATGGAAGGCTGTGCTTCCATAGGAAATCTACCATCCTGTGCATCCTTCATGGGCCCTCCCTTGTGAAGCCTTGCCAGGCAGATCCAGCCCTTGTTTCTCTCCTTTAAACTCTGGAAGCCAACTGATTTTTCCAGTCATCTGACAATTAGCAATGCATTACATCTCTTATTATATCATTTAGCTTTTTGTGTATTTCAGTCTTACATCCACAACCAGGTTGTGAGTTCCTTGAGAGCAAAGAACATGGATTTAACTACGTTGGAGCCTCCCTAAGGTAAGGAGACACAGGAGACATTTGGTGTATGTATATTTGGTGATTGAACTCCAGGAATGCCTTGGAGAACCTGGTAGTTCAGAAAAATGGCCAGGCCGCATTGGCATAGGCTCTAGAGTTCTCAGACCAGAGCTTACAGCCCAGCTAGGCTGTAATGACTTAGAGAGATGGCTTAGTCTCTCTGAGCCCTTTAGTCTCCTCTGTAAAACAAAGGTGATGATACAAATACAAGTTGTTGTAAAGATCAACTGAGATAACGTATGCAGAGTGTTTCAACAATGAAGTCACTGCTGTTATTGTTGTCACTATTATTTTTTCAGAGAAATGTCCCTTTGAATGGGAACAGTTAGAAGTGCAGGGAAAGGTTAGGGATAGATTATTTCTCCTAGATAAGCCTGGGAAAAGTTCCTTATTTTTTGGATGAAATAAAGGATCCTCTTCTCGGATTGTGCCGCTCTGGAGTTGGACTGCCTGATTTGAATTTTGGCCCCATTATTTGCTACCTGCAAAACAGTGGGCAAATTAACTTAACCTCTGTACATCACTTTAATAATCTATAAAATGAGGATAATATTTACTGCATAAAGTTATTGGAAGAATGAATGAAACAATCCCTGTAAAGTCCATATTACTACAGTGTGAGGCACATAGTAAGGCTCCAGGTAGGCTGGTTTCTTTTTCACAGTGTTTATTATTTCTCATGAGTGTATGGGTCAGCTAGACAGTTCTGATCTCAGCTAAACTCATGAATGCTTTTGCAGTCAACTTTGGGGCAGGTAGACAGCTCTGCTGATATTGCTCTCAGCAATATCAATGGTCAGTGGGCTGTAGGCTGCTCTAGGACAACCTTGGTTGGGCTAATTATGCTATCCTCCATGCTATCCTGCAAGCTCTACAGGATAACCTGAGCTCATTCACATGATGGCTGAGCAAGATTCCAAGAAAGAAAGTGGAAGTAAACAAGGTGTCTTGAGGCCCAGGCTAAGAACCTACACAGTGGGATTTCTACAGCATCCTTTTTGGCAAAGCAAATCACAAGTCCAGCCCAGATACAAGGTCTGGGAAAATAGATTCCATCTCTTAATGGAAAGATCTGCAAAGTCACAATGCAAAGGGATGAATATAGGGAAGGTAAAGATTGTGGCTATTTTTGTAGTTGCTATATGACACTATCTTTTACATTCCTTCTAGAAATAATAGAAACAAATATTTATATCATGCTTTACAGATTACAAAGAACTTTTGCCAGTAGCCACTGACTCTTACAATGAGTCTGTGATAGAAGTATTTTTGAGTCTTTATTATGTGCTAGATAGTATCCTAGGCACATACTTCTATTGTGAAACCTTTTTTTCACCATTCTAGTACATATTGACTGCTCATACATGGACAGTAAGGTTTCCTCCTTAGCCTGCTGCTTTTCTTATTCTTCAGGGGTCATGCCATTCACTTTCATGGTTTCATGTTCCACTTGTATGCTAGAACATTGGTACTCCAGCCTAAACCTTCTCCCTGAGCTTTGTTCTTCTGCCTAACTGCCTATTGGCTAGCTCCTCATAGTTGTCACCATGCCCAGATGTGTTATTATTTAAAAACATAACTAGGCTGATAATTCCTAGGATAAAAATGCTGTGAAAATATAAAGTATGTGCAGTAATTGTTTGGCCTTTCCAAGACCTTTATGTAGTATTCCACCTTTAACTCCTTAAAGTTTGAAAGACGCTGCAAATGGCTTTCTGTAATTAACATTCTTAGGAAAATACTCTCTGGACAAAGCATTTCCTATGTGGACTTAATCTTAGGTTGGTAGGCAGGGTCCTGGATGTAGACTGGGTAGCTAAGTAGCTTAGGAAATTTCAGTTTTTATTTAGGGTTTTAGAGCTACTAAATATAGCATGTCCCATTTTTCCTTTTCCCTCAAACTGTCTCATTGATGTAACATGAAACCAAATAGAACAGTGTCAAACAGCTTGAAAGAGTGAATATCATGTGTTGAAAAGGAATATCACAGTATCACCTGATAAAAATAGCTTGTACTCACAACAAGCAGAGATCGGTGCACTCTGGTAGAGTGCCTGTTATTTTTAAAGATTTTATTCACTTCCCCCCACTCCCACCCAAGAAACTGATGTGTGTTTGCAAAAGCCCCACCAAGTAAGAAGTTGAGGGGGAAAAAAAACCGCCTTTAAGCTTGGTGGCCAATTAATTAGCTCTGAAAAAGAAGCAGCAGAAATGTGGTTAAAAGGGCCCTTTACTTTTCCATGTTTTCGATCAAATATTTAAGTATTTCTGAGGATTGAAGTAGAGTTTTGACAAAGTCAAGATAATGAAGCCTGAAGCAGAATAAGTAAGGAAGAAAACATATCATTTATTCATTCAACAGGCATTAACCAAGGAAACACTCTACCTTGGGTATCTAGAGAATACAAAGGTGAAAACAGAATGGGTTCTCAAGGAGTTTCCTATCACGTAGGGAAGACGTATTTATGCATGTAAATATTATCATTTGGAAGGGGATAGGTGAGTAAGAAAGGTATATATAAAGTGATATGGCATTTGTATGATCTGTCATTTATTCTGACAAAAATTGATTGAACACCTACTACATCCATTGTGGTAGGTACTGGAGACACAGCTTACATTCCAACAGGGTACACTAATAAGAAGTAAATAAACCATTAGATAAAATAATGCAGTTTCAGATGAACATTAAGTCCTATGAAGAAAATAAAGTGTGTTAAGGTGAGTAGACCTGGGAAGTTTGTTTTAGGTAGAGTGGTCAGGGATATGTAGAGATGGAGGTGGGGAAATTAAGATTTTCCTGAAAGAAGGGACTAGACATAAGAGAACAAAGAGTGTTTTGGGAAAACAAGAGTGGTACAGTTCAACTGGTTTGGGAGTAGGTGAAATGGGGGTAATAAGGCTCAGGAGAGTTGGTGAATCTTCTAGTTATTTGAAGGGCTCTCAAGAAGAAGAATGCAAAATCAAGCCTGGACCAAGCTGTGGGCTTTAGAGGTGAAAGTCTATGCTGTCTTAATAGTAGAGTGTAGAAGGGCTTTGGGCACTGTGTTGAAATAGCACAATTAACTAACTGCCCATGAACTCCATAGGAGTGTAGAAATGGTGTCTTTTTCATCTCCATATCCCTGTTGCCTATCACGGTGTCTGGCAGATAGTAGGTGATCAAGAGTTGATTTTTGAGTTGTATTACTGAACATCATATATGTGTGGTTGTGTGATCTTCTTGCAAGTTTCTGATGAGACGACTATGGATTTAAATGGGAGTCTACAGATGATAATTTTTCCCAAGAAAAGATGGCCTATGTTGTTTCAGCATCCTTGAATGAAATGAATTAATAGTGATCCCTCTTTCATTTCTTAGTCATTGTTTCTTTCTAGAATCACAGAGTGTTTTAGTTACCCATAGAGTTGTACCTGATTTAAACAGGGTATAGTAATTTAATTTCTATGTATTCTACCTATTCAACAAACATTATTTTGGAGATGGTAAATAATTTACCCAGGATTTCATAGACAGTAATCACTGGTGCCTTGCAGCTCTAAGTCCATGCTCTTTCTGCTACATCCTGCTGCCTTATGTGAAATATTTCATTTCATGCAAGCTCTGTTTGTGGATCTCTGTCATATTTCAATTTCTTCAGCAGTAACATCATTTTACCAGCTATGAGGACTGCCCTTTCTGAATAGAGACCTAGTCATTCTGATGACAAGGACACCTTACTGTCTGTCCCCTGGTTAATGAAGCCCTCCTAGACCTCACTGGCCCCATTATTCTCTCCTGTTTCATACCTTCTCATGCTTCACTTGTTTTCTTATCATTTCTTCTGGTTAAGTCTTGTCTGCCTACACAGGATATATGTTCTCCTAACCCAAGGACTGTGTGTTAAACCAGAAGCTCCTTTAGCGTTTTGTGCAACACTAGACATGTGTGCTTGTGAGGTACTTGTTTGATTCCGAACTACTCATGGGTGAAAGGAAAATTACAATGAATTCCTCCAGGACAGGGGATCATATCTTCAACCTTAGTTGGATAATTTTTTTTTTAATGTGTGGCCTTGGTTCCCTTACACCCTTGCAATTTATTCTTGGCATCTCTGTTTGAAGCCTTCCTCTTGGTTCCTGGTGTTGTTTACCTCACCATCCCTGAGGGAGTGTGAGGCTTATTTGTCTCTGTAATATTGGTAATAATAATAGCAGCTTGTTTTAGAGTCATTACTCTGTGTCAGCCATTACAATAAGTACTTTCCATGAATTATCTCAGTGAATTCTTACCACCACCCTCTGAACCCAGGCAGTCTGACTCCAGAGCCGGCAGTCCTTACCTTAGCACTCCAAGGCCCCTGTAGTCCCTGTGCTTAGCCCGTGTGAATTTCTGGTGAGGGTGGATTGAAGGTATTACCTGTTTTATACATTTCTCAGTCCTTTCTATTTTAGTGCCAGGGCTGTTGTTAATATCCTCTATGAAATTTTGCCGTTTCTTTTCTCTCAGGTGGATTTGCTAAGTATAGAATTATTGCAGGGAATAGTTAGAGTAGGCTGGAATGGATGTATTTCCTGCCCTGAATTGGCCAGTCAACGGAATTCCTTTTTTCCCAAGCTTTCTTGGCACTGTTAATGTGCTTGGACGTAGAGGGATCTGTGTGATATAAATAATGGTCACTGGGATGGAGGGGAGAGTGTTCTTAGGACAATGCTTCCAGCCAGAAAGATCTGAACACTGCGTTTATTTTCCTGAGTCCTTTATCGTACTTCTACTTATCTAATACTATTTGAGAGTGGTTTTTGGAAAAAGCATGGGCTCCTCTATGGGGCTTCCTTCCCCATAATTTTCAATTTCCTTTAAACTGGCCCCTGCTTTCATTCGATAGCAAGAATATAGAATATGGAAACTCTACCATTAAATGGTGAGGTTTCATCAGGGTGGAGAAAATTACATAATCTTTTTAAGCCTCAATTTCCTCCTCTGTAAACACCACCTACTCCAGAGAGTTGTTGGTGGAATAAATGAAGTTCAAATTCCTAACCATGGCCTGCAACATCTGGTATTATCTTACCCCTGTCTGCCTTACTGAACTAATCTTGGATCACCTTCAACTCTTACCCACCCCACTGCAGTTTTACTGACCCTTTTGCATTTCTTCCAGGATGGTCAGCTGGCTCCTTCCCACTCTACTTGTGCCTCCAGACCCTCACAGCTTCCTCCTTCAGGCCTCTGCTCAAATGATACCTCCTTAGACTGCCTTCCTTAACCCCTGTCCAGAAGTGTTCTCCCTTCCTCCTCTCTTCAGTCTATTCCCTTTATCTTCCTTTATTTTTTATACCACTGTATTATTTTATTTTTTGGATGCTTGTCCTAGCCCCTCTTAAATGTAATCTCCATGAGAAGCAGGGACTTTGTCGGTCTTGTATCCGTGTCTTCTTGGCCCCTCCAATGGTGACTGGCACACAGAAAGTACTCAAATAGTATTTCTTGCCATATATGTAAATGTGCCTGGCACTATCCACTCCACAAGGAATGAATATGTTTCTTAATTTCAGCTTTATACCAACAGCTTTCCTGGGTTATGCATCACTTCTTTTTACTAATTTAACTAATAGAAGTTTATTTGACAATTTGATTACAGAGATTAAGTCAACATTTCTTTTGGAAATTGAGCAAGGTACAATGTGAATTAAACTTCCTACTGGACTAGGTGATTGCCTTTTATGGTAGGGATGGTTAGGTGCAGACTTCTTGCTGACAGGTGATGTTGAGAGAGGCAACTAAGGTAAGATGGATGGGAAGAGCAATGACCTTGGAGTCAGAAAGAACTGGATTTGAGTAGATAAGGAGAATGCCAAGACCTTTCTCTGAACATGAGGGTGCCTGTAAGCAAAATGAACAGGCTAGGGGTACCAAGGGCCTTACTGACTGGTGGTGTAACCTTGGTCAAGTCCTTTCACCTCATCTGTGTTTTAGTTTCCTTGTCTGTAAGATAAGGCTCATAACTGGAGGAGGGAGGAGAGAAGGGACTTCCTACTGCATAAGTGTTATAAAACTGTTAAGAGAATGTATGTGATAACAATTTATAACTATCGAGTGGCACTCACATAAATTGACATAAATGCATATAAAGTGCTTGCCACCCAGTAAGTACTCAACAAATGGCATCTATTATTATTTATATTGTTAACATTATTAAATTGCTTGGAAATTATTTGAAACACTTGTAAAGATTTGGATGTCTTACTGGTGTTAATGATTAGCTTTCTTTGAAATTTAAACAAACTTTTGGATTGTCTTCTGCTCCTTGTTTGCATTTAGTAAGCATAGGAGGGCACTTGAGTATAGTTAGTACACTGGAATCAGACAAAAATGAGTTCAAGGCATGGCTTGAATGAATAAATGAATAAGCAAATGAACAAATGCCCAAACCTAATCTTAACTCATGCAAGTTTCAATTTCCCTTCCCTCTCAAATTCCTGTCTTTCATTTGAAGGAGACACTGTAGCCAAAATGCCAGGAGCAATAGAAATAAACTGTTTTTTCACAGGTGCCTATTGTAACTTTGCATGAATGTAAGCTGCTCTGAATTCAACCCAGCAAAGGCATTGACATGCTAGGTCCACACAACCCCATTGGGCCAAGACCTGTCAGAGTGGCAGCACTTCACCCCCACGATCACTGGTGAATGATAGGAGACCTGAAAAAGAAAGGGTATGAACAAGTCATATTCTCCATACTAGTTCACTAAGGGGGATCACAGAACCTTCTTGTCCCAGTAGGTAGACTCCAATGTACCTTGAAGGCCCCTCAAATCTGTGGTCTTGGCAACTTCTGGGAATGACATAAATAACAACTGTGATATTAAGATCAGTTGAGTGCTTACTAAATGCTAGACATTGTTTTCATTCCTTTACCTGAATCCTTCCACAGCCCTAGGACGTGTAGGTATTATCATTATCACCATTTTACAGATGACGAAACTAAGGTTTTGTGAGATGAAAAATCTTGCTCAAGGTAGAAAGTGGAGGAGTTGGGATGTGAACCAAAGTCATCTCACTCCAGAACCTGGCCTGGGTTCTACACTCTGAGGTTGTCTATTGACTCTGCGAGATTGTGAACTCTTTGGGAGGAGGGAAAGACCTCATTCCCTTTAGTCCTCATCCATCCCAGTGCTGAGCTCAGTCAATGGTTGTTAAAATGAAATTTAGAGATCTCTTTAGTGTGGATGATGCCTTAATCAGTTTCTCAAGCTGCAAGAAGAAAGAAGGTGCCTATTTATGCATATTGGTCCTTGCCTGTGCATTCTAATCTACCCTTTGCTCAGATATACAGTCTGCCTTGAGCCTTACAGTACCTGGGGGTAGAGACTTTTTACTCCATCTTTACAGAGGAAGAAACATTCTCTCAGTCCTCCTTAGTAGCACTGGAGTTGCGATATAAATTCAGGGTTCCTAACTTCATATTTTATCATTTCCCCTCCTCTGTATCCTTAAACTTTTAAGAAACTGAAATTTCATGGATAAGGGTGAGGAGACTTGACAAATTCTCTTTTATTACTTTAAAAAAGCTCAGTTGTGAGTCAAAAGTTATTTCAATCTCTAATACAGTTTTTATTATCAAGTTTTTATTTTTTTTTAAAGCAAGGTAAAAACCCATTCCATTTTTTTGGTGAATAGTCATTATTATGTGGGTATTGTGGTTTGCAAGATGCTAAATAAGGTTTCTAGCTAAAAAGATTTGAAAAACTATTTCAATGCAAAATCAATAATATACATGAAAAATTTATTAAAAGATGAATTAGGGGCAAAGTAAACTTACCTTTTAGTGAGTACACTCACACTTACATATATGAAACATTAACATGAAACATTAACATTTGGTCATCTGCTGGGGTTTGAGATGTAGTAGCTTTGTACTTATCTGAATATAATGGCGGCTGTATCCCAACTGTATCAGCAAGGAGTACCAAAGACCTTCAGTGCTTTAGAAGAGTAGAGCTCTAACACAAATCCAAATCCCAGACTTCCAGGTAAGACTCCTATTTATCCGATTGCCTTCTGGACATCTTCAGTAGACCATGTGAACAAGACTAAGCTGGTATTTGACTGGTAATGGCTGCAAAGCATGCTGGGTCTCCAGCATAGTAGGTAGGAAGAGGTGAATGAATTGAGTGGCCAATAGTTCAGATAACACACTTTGAGAAGTTGTAAAGCTCAGGATCAAGAGTCCTGGGGCCATGGCTATGCAGGTAGCATAGCCTGATGATGCTGTACTTCCCTAATTTGTAGCTGAAACTTAGACAGCTTATAGCCCTTAAGACTTGTATTATAATTATTTATGTTCTTGTCTTATCTTGCTATGAGTTCCTTGAGGAGCCAGTCTCTGACTAGTTCATTCAGTGTCCTTGTTATATACACTATAGGGCAGGCATTTTGGAAATATCTGTTGAGTGAATAAAGGAATGATTCAAAAAATATTCACAGGAAGTTCTAGTACAAAAATGGTAGTACAATAATGTTTTAACAATAATTTCTACCATTTGTTGAATGCCTGCTATATGCTGGGTGCTTTGTACACATTTCTAATCCTTACAGTGGCCCTTTAGGTCAGTAGCCTTTTGGTTAATGTCACTGGGGGCTGATTATGTGCCACACTTTCTGCTGGTTCAGGGTTTTTCAAGGATGAAAGGGGCCCAGTCCATGACCTTGAGAAGCTCAAAGAAAAGATAAAGGGCAGTTCCCGTATAGAGAGGTCTTCATATCCTGGGTCAACTAAGCATTGGATGTGGGGTGCCCCAAAAAAGGGGAAGACCTTGGGAGATAGGATCTCTTCAGCCAAGCCAGTTCCGAAGAGAGCTGACAGCTTAGGGCTATCTGGGGTCTGTCAGTCAGTCCTGAAGGAGGATCTGCGGACACATCACAGCCTCCCCTATAGAAAGTACTTCACAGGGTTATTGGAAAGCTGATTCATGTAAAAGCATACTGTAAAGTGCTAAACAAATGTAAGGTTTCAGTTGTTTTTGTTACTACTAATGTTAATTTTATTGAGGCTCAGTAAATATTTCTTCATCTGAGTTGAATCTGTTTTCTCTGAGCAGCTTCTCAGTAAGAATCATGAAGTCAGTACATACCCTTGTTTTCATTCCTCTCACTTCTCCAAAGAAACCCTTTCTCTTTTGTTATTAATCTCATCTTAAAAGTGCTTATGCCATCCTATTTTCAAACCTCTAGGGTTGGTTTGATTTGATTTCCTTTCCACTGAAATGACTGTTCTGAACTCTGACCTTAATCCGGGATGGTTAGAGCAGCTGGAAGCACTTTCTTGACGATCTATCTATCTTCACCCTTTATATTCTGTATAGGCTTAGAGAAATTCTAAGTCCACATGCAGTTTTTAAACATTGCTAATGTTAACTATTCCTATCAGTTAGGTTAATTGAACACCAGCCCTTGCATTCCCAGCTTGTACTGACCTTGGAGTCAGTTATGTAGGCTTGTAGGGCTCACACATCAGAATACCTGGGCAAAAGCTGTCAGTGTGAAAGATGAATGAGTTGGTGTTCCAGAGATCAAGAATATTGAGCAACTCTGAGTCAATTCCAGGGACCAGCTGCTTACAGAAAAGAATTGTGTATGATGGTTCAAAGGTGTAATATGTTGTTGATTACACACATGCATGTGCGTGCACACACACACAGAGTGATGTACTCAGGCAATTTTTCTGTGAATTTCATCATCATATGATTTCTCTCAAATATATATGTATGTATATTTATTTCTAACTCACAAATTTCTTTGTGTCACTGCTGAAATATCTTCTATGGCTACAGCTCTAAGATAAAATCCAAAGTCTTAAGCAAAGCTGTACATGCCATTTTACTTTTCTCAGAATGCCTTCTCACTGTCTATGCATCCTACAGGTCTTGGTTCAAATGTCACCTTCACTGGGCTGCCTCCTCTGGCTTCCCCACAGTGACACTTACCACTGGGTACTGCCTTTCCTCCCAGAGGATGGAAGGGAAATGAATGTGTGAACCTTTTGGGGAGGAGGAGGTTGCAGGGTAGAGAGAGAATGAGAGAAGTTATATGCAAAATTTCTCTACTTAAAGCTTTTATCTTATAGAGTCAATACTCAATTATATGTTTCTTTAAAAGTGTGATTTAATGAATTTTATATTTGATTTTAATCTTGGTTTTAAGGTCTTCTCTCATCCAAGGATTAGAAGAGCTTTTAATGGGAGGCTTTCTGTGACTGAAGTAAAACTTCTTTCCCCTTACTGCCCTCTTGTGGAGGTGCTAAAAGAGCCCAAAGATGATAAATCTATAAAAACCTCATAAATCTTGTTCTCTAGGTGGAGAGAGCAGTGTCCTCGATTGTCTGTTGTTCTGGTTGGTCAAACTACCATCTGTATAATTACAGATTTTTTTTGGAATTTAAATATAAAACATCCCCAAAATGAATTCTCTGGTGAATCAGTTCTTCCAGAACACAGACTATTCAAAGTCAAGGTTATGAACAGCACTTAGAGAAAATCCATATGTGATTAAGAGAGGACTCTGTATTTTATGCATGATTTTTATGTAAACCTACAACACCTCTAATAAAAATAAAAAAGAAAGAGAGAGGTCTTTGGTGGATGAAGTGCTGCATGTTCCAGCTTTCACTACACATCTTAACTAACTGAAGAAAGCACAGTTAAGCCAATGGCAAGAGCACTTTATGTTCTGTTTCTGCTAGGCAAGTGGCTCTTTCCATGCCCAAGAATCACCTGCTGAGCTAGTTTAAGCACTGCTGAGTCTCTCATCCAGATTCTGATTCCGGAGTTCTGGGCTGGAGCTCAGGAATCTGCATTCTAATAAGCACCTTAGGTGATTCTAATGGATGTAGCCCCCCACACACACACACAATTCACAGTGTGGATGGGTTTTATAAAGCCAATTACAGGACTTTTCCCTGACTAGGGTAGCTTTCTATAGAAGTCATGATTTCAGATATTTTGAACTATTGTCTCACAAGAGCACATCTTTTAAACCTCATGTCTGTATTTTGGCTTGAAAGACATGGTCATCATTCCCATGCATAGGATTGGTAGTTAGAATTAATCCTTCTCTTCCTCCCTGCTTTTCTTCATACCTACCTCTTTGTCTGACTATTTACCTATGTACCTGTTCATCTACCCATCAATATTTACAAATCACCTTCTAAGCCCTATGTCTTTGCCCACTGAACCAAAGTGAACCACAGGAAAATCCAGCCTTTCGGAAGAGTGACTACTATAGGACTTTGTCCTTCCTGGTGGGGAAAAATGAAAGGAACAGGCCAGAAAGTAACCTCCCTTAGAGAATAATAATACCAGCTACCACTCGTTGATGACCTACTAGATTCCAGGCACTGTACAAGACTACTTAGGTACATTATTACTAATCCCACAAAGTGGTTCATAGGTAAGGAAACCTGAAGCTCAAAGAAGTTATATAACCTCCTAAGTCACCCAGAGCCATTGAGATTGAACTATAATATGAACCCAAGTATGTCTGACTCCCAGAGCATCCTGTTCCCTTTCATTGGATGAACATATCTTTAGTTACTTGCAGGTGGACACCAAAGCTTATTAGCCTTCTCTAGATCCAGTAGTTTTGTTGTCAATAAATGTAGAATTTTAAGAGAAAAATCCATATTCAAGAATTTCTCCAAGCCACTGCCACTAACATCTTCCCAGTTTCTGGGAAATTTAAAAATAAGTCATATTGAAGTAGAAAGCAGAAGAATGCTTACTGTGAGCCATTAGAGATTTGTGAAGGTTATTTTAGGACCAAACTGGGTAGCCATGCATCATAATTTTGTATTTTGTAGAGAACCTGTGACATTGTTGATATCCTAAAAGGTCAGTAACAACTTGTTTGATATTTCAGGTTAATTGTGAATCTCTGCGTGTTTGCATAATGGAATCTTTATTGCTAAAGGTCCCTTATAAATGTTGTATTGCCTTCAGTTTTCATTGCTGTCTTGAATGCCTTGTATGCCAGTGGAAATGCATATGTTGCATTGGAAAGACATTTGATTTAACACAGTGTAGCTCATTTTCCTTTAGCCATCAGAACATGTTTTAAAATAAAGTTTGTATTTTTTATGATTATGAAAGAACACAATCAAATGTTTTTTAAAAAATTAGGCAAACATACAACAGTATAAAAAAGATAAATCATCCCAATCCTCTTATCCAAGGATAATAGTAGTAAATAATAAGAGATGCTCTTTAAGTAAGACTTGTTTACCATGTGTCAGCCACTGCTTGTAAGGTTGGTAACATAGTTCTAATTTTAATAGATTTGGAAACTAAGGTTTAGAAAAGTTAAATTCCTTGTCCGAGGCCCTCCTAAGTAGTAAGTAGTGAAGCCAGGATATAACATGCTGGTTTTTCTAGTTCCAAAGCCTGTACTCTTTTTTGTGCCTTGCCCACATAACCAGTGTTAACATTCTAGTATGTTTCTTCCAAGTCTTTTTTTATGCATGTATTGTCATGGCTGAGATCATACTGTGAACACAATTTTTGACCATCCTGTTTTCACTTAACATGATGGCAAAGCATTTTCCTTATATGATTTGTCTCTGCTTCCCTCTCTGACTTCATCTCATACCTCTTTCTGTCTTGCATGTCACACTCCAGCCACATTCTCTTTGTTTCTGGAACAAGTCAAGGATGTTCTTGCCTTGGGACATTTGCATTGGCCTTTCCCTGTGCCTCACCCACTCTTGTCTCAGCTCTCAAATGGTTAATTCCTTCTTATCACTTAGGCTCCAGGTTGAATGTACAGACTTTCCCCTGAATATCTTATCTAAAGCAAGTCCTGTTCTTTTTCTTAGCCTCTTGTGGTTTCCGTAGCATTTGTTACAACCTACCATTAGTTTATTTTATTTATTTTTTTACTGTGTCCTTGTATCACCTTCATCTTTGTAGGTCTGGGCCTAGCAAACACCTATGCATGGTGTTGCTCAGAATGTTTTTGTATGTAAAACACTTTATTATTATGATAATTTCATAGCGGTTCAAAATCAAGGTCAAAGTGTGGGAACATATTTAAGGCACTTGTTCCAAATTGCAAAAATTTCATTCCAATATCCCAAAGTGTAAACACCTGCGAGCAGTGTGTCAGGATGCTGGTATTACTGCACCCTGGCCAGCGACCAGCATGATCAGTTTTAAAGTCTTAACTATTTTGATAGGGTGTCTAGAAGGATGCCTGCATATAGCAGGCACTCAGTACATTTTTGTTGAGTGTCAAATAAATGGATCTCATTTGATAAGGGGATGATATAAAATTGATATGGAGCCAGAGTTCCAAGAACATCCGAGTCCTTTTCTTGACCTCTTTTCCTTTGAGATCCCAGAGAGAAATATAAATGTAGAGACAATAGCAAGCAAAGGAGCAGGGTTATCTGCAGGCTCCTTGGTCCCTTTTCAGCCCTCTAAATCTGCACTTGTCCTTGGAAGAAACAACTTTTTCTGGGCCTAGAGTAGGCCAGATCCTAAAATTGAGGTTTGTCTTTGTCCATTTTTCCCTATGTCTACACCTGAATGATGAGAAAAGACTTGTTCAGAGTCAAAAAAGAATACTTACCTTCTTGTTGCTGGTATAGACCTGTCCAAAGGTCATTTCAATGTCATCTCCTTGGCAGGCAAGGTATTTTTTTATTCACCTATCAAATTAGCAGAGACTTTTAATTTGGTAATATTTAATATGTGACATGGTAAAAACTTTACCCTCTGAGTCTGTGATCCAATAAAAAGCTTTTGAACCTAACTGGATTTATAGCTACAAACCTCTTCTTTAGGCAGGAACTGAAGAGGGACAGAAACTGAGACCTCCTCTTAGTATTATTTTAATATATGTCTTTTTTTAACTAGTTGTTAAGTTAGACAGTTTTTCATGTGATTGTTAACCAGTTGTTAAACCCTCTTTTAGGTAACTGTTCATGTGTTTTGTCTGAGTGTATATTGATGTCTTTGTGTTTTTTAGTAGATTTATGTCAGTGCTTTAAATAGTCCTTTTTTATATCTGTGGTAAATATTTTCCTTCCCTGTTTGTCTTCTTTATGATTTTTAATGTTTTGGACTTACTGAGGTTTTGAATGAACATGTAGTTAATTCTTTCAGTATTTTTTCTTGTTAATCATTCATAGCTTTTAAGCTTAGAAAAGTCCAAGATCAGATAAATGGTTACTTATATTTTTTCCTAGTAATTTTGTGGTTTAATAAGCATAACAGTTTTAAAAGCCATTTTTAATTGTATCAAGGGCCCAGGAAACAGTTTGAGTTGTATACCTTGTTCTGGAGCACCTTCCCTAAAATTGGTGTGAACTTTTTGCGATTTGGTATTGAAAAAAAAAAAAAGTAGATTTCATAATGAGGTGTAACTAGATAAGCTTTAAAGATATTTCTTTGTTTAGTTCCTTGGAATCCATTCAGCTTTTTTTTTTCATGTTCTTCCTGCTCTCCTGGAATAGTATACAGAGGAACCCTTTAGCATACTAATATAATAAGAATGCTTTTTATGGCTTAAGAGATCTTGGGAATCCTGGGGAAATTGTTCAGTGACTCTCTGCAACAGAATTAATGTTTTTAAGCCAGAAGCCTGCATTCTATATAATGGATACATTTTCAGAGCAGGTTTTGCTTTGAGAGCTCATGACCCTACCCTCCGCTGTCTAGGGAGTAATGGCCGCCCCCCCCCCCCCCCATAATTGAATTGTGGCCAGTGTTCCTTTGTTGTTTGCTTTCAGAGAAGGGAGGTTGTGTATTATATTCTGGAAAGGATGGGGCTACTGTAGTGTGTGTGCATTGTCACTGGAGCTCTGCAGACCCAAAGCTAGTTTTTCACTTCTGGGCCCCTCAAGTCATGTCACATCATTCCTTCCCCTTGACTGTTCTTCAGGTAAAGGGAGAGATTTCCAGATGCTGCTGGTTGTTCTCACTATTTTACTAAAGGGAGAATGCTAGTACCAAGGAAGAAGGTAGGCATAGAAGATCAACCAATTATTTTGTGAGCTTAAAATGAAAAAAAAAAAAAAAAAAGAGCCCATGGTATAAAAATATTTATTTTATCTTCCACTGTTTTCCTTATACATCTCCTTTTTGGGTAAGAGGTTCTTTTCCAGGTCACTGTAATGATTCGGATCCCCAAAACAGCCAACCAAAAGTGGAATTCTGAAACAAGGTTTATTTTAAATTAATGTTTTGGTTTTTTTTTTTTTTTCTTTCTTTCTTGTTTAAACCATCTTGGTGTAATGAGGGAACAGGCAGCTAGTTAGTGACAGAGCAAAGATGCATGATGTTCATGACTTCCACTGCAGTACTTTCCACCAACTCTTTTCTCACAATCTCCAGGGGAGTAGATTCTACAACTTAGGCTATGAAAAACAGAAAAAATCTCCTGGATTGTGTTTTTTTTAAAAAAACCAACAAAACTCTTGGCTAAAATAACTCATTGAGTATAAGCATACTTTGATTTTTATGAGTTTCACCTTAGTGTTAGCACTTAAATGTAACCACCGTAAGTAGACCCTGAGCATTCTATGTGAAAGTTTTGTTGTCTAATTAAATTTTGGTCCTGAGACCCAGTGGACCTGCAAATGACAAGACCATTGAGGATCACTTTAGAAAAATTGTTCTGATGGTTCCTTTGATGCTCTTGATACCCTTTGTTTGTTTGAGTCATGAGAGCTTCAGAGTACTTGTTTTAATTTTAAGAAATAGCTTATTGTTTACTGGAAACATCCTGACCTGAAAAATTGAACTGATGGATGGAAGGTTGGTCTGTCCTCTACTGAATCAGGAGTGAAGGATGCATTAGCATCACCCTGTCACTATGGTCAGAGTCCTTGCTGGATTGGGAGCCCACTTCTGGATTCCTGAAATCACTTAACTGTCGGCAAGTGCACATAATACCTGAATAGCATTACTGTACTTGTGTTGTTTTTCCTGCTACACTAAGTTATTCATTAACATTTGTGTAAAACATTTGAATCACAGAATCCTTTTTAAGAGATCACCCAGCTCATCCCTTCTCTCTGTAGACCAAATTACCCACAAGCATCCCTAACAAAATTCTGAGCCTCTCATCTCCCCCACTGTAGAGTTGATGCTCTTACACTGATGGATTCAGCAGGTGTAAAAATTGGAAAAAAATATTTAGCAATGCAGCCTTGAACAGGGTATTAGAGCTAAAAATGTACAGCCTCACAAAGTACTTGAAATAAACATTGTCTGCAGGACTGAGCAGAGTGGTATAGCCAAATGTCCTCCTCCCTCAGGGATGGACAGCTCCTTAGAACACTCAGGGCACTAGAAACGAGGACACAAGAAAGGGCACTCACCCACATAGCCAGCCAGCATCCCTCATATGCTCCCACAAATCCTATTCTCCAAATGCTAGCCAGCAGAATAATCAGTTAGACTTTGGTGAGTGGTAGGGCCACTTCAGATCCATTCAAATGACTGACTGTATATGGTTCCTCCTCAGGGTTGGCAATTACTCAAGCAGGCTGGCTGCAGCCGTTGCCCTATTTTATAGCTGATGAAGCTGACCCAAAGCAAGTCTTGAGGATTCCACAGCAAGGGAATCTGAGCAGCTCTGGACTAAGAGCCACTCTGAAAAAGAACCAGCTTCTCAAGGATTATCTGGCACACTGTTGGGCACTGGGATGACGAGGAGAGCCAAACATAGTCCCTGACCTTGAAGAGCTCTCTATATAGTGGGAAAGAGATTTATAAACTGATCATTGCAGTGTTAAAAGTGCTGTAATGGTGAAAAGGAAGCAGAAGAGGCTATGGGATCAGAGAGGAGGGCATCTAATGCAGATTCTTAAAAACTGTTTAAGTTAAAGAGATAAAGTATTAACTTGAGAGGTTATCCTTTTAGATTCCAAGATGATCTCCATAGTTTCTAATTTAGTTTTTTTTTTTTTTTTTTTAAGCTTTTGATATGTTTTTTGAAACTTTGATTTACTTTTAAGTTTCTCTCAAGTGTTGGCTTTTTAAAAAGTCTCGTTCTCTGCCTTTTCTGTAGGGAGAATGAGCTAGGGGGTGGCATTTTCTCAGTGGATGGGACCTGGGCCACCTGGGAGGGAGAGGATGAGGACAGGTACAGCGAGAATACAGCTGGTCACTAAGGCCACCTGCAGAAGAAAAGGGGAACCCAGTGTTGAAGGGCTCATTTATTTTAAGAGTCACATAAAAGCCTGGCATTTGGGGGTGTCCTAGCATGTAAAGCATAGCAGCAACAGATATTCTGAGATTGGTGCTTGGACATCCAAGAGGAAGATGGAGGTTTTAAGAAGGTCTGTCCATAGGGAGCAGTTGCTGACATCAGTGGGAAATGGTAGAGGCCAAGCAGACTCAGTCAAACTTTATGTATACCAATCTGTCTGAGACTGTTTTCTGCTGTGTACAATGATGATAACTGTATCTATCTCATAGGGTTGTTATTAGGGATAAATGAAACCCACATACGGTAGACTGGCAGGTAGGCCCTGGAAAAAATGTGGCCTTTTCCACCTCTCCTTCCTGCTCCCCCACAGCCTTTTCACTTTTCATGAGCAAGTACATAGAGAGGGCTATACTAAAATGTTCTGTTCAGATGTGTGCTACTAAGGCTTCTAACAGAGATGGTGATAAATTAACTTCTAAAATACAGTCTAGTGTCACTATTTTTTAAAAATTGAATCAACAGTCTGTGTCAGTAAAAATAGGCCAATTACTGTAACAAGCAACCCTCAAACCACAGTGGCTTAGCATAGTCAGGATTATGTTTTGGTCATATTATAGTCCAACATGGGTCCTCAGAAGTTTGTGATTCCCACAGTCCTTGAGGGACCTAGGCCTCCACCATCTACAGTTCTGCTCTCTTTTAGGGTCTTGGAGTCCTCCATTGAATCTGTGTATTCTTGGTAGGCAAGGAAAGAGAGAATGAAGATGGAGGATCATATAGAAGTTGTTTAGGGACCAGGTTTGGAAGTGATGTGCATCACTTCCACCCACATTCCATTGGCCAGAACTCAGACAGAAAAGGAAACAGGATTTGGTGAACACATGGCACTCCCTGCCCCATAATCACAGATAGCCCAAAATTGGACAGGTTATTGAAAAAAAAACAGTGAATGAGCTCTCCCTCTCACTACAGGTAGGTAAGACAAGGCCAGGTGACCCTTTGTTTGGAATGTCCTGATTGGGGAGGGGAGAATTCAAGTTAGAGGAATGCAGAGGACCTTTATATCTCTGAGATTCTCTGATTCAGTAAAGCCACAGGAAAATGGAACCGAGTTACCCGGCTGAATTTCCGGTGCCTTAAACTGAGTTCTTGGAGTAGAAATAGAACGTTGAATTTCATTTTATAAATTGTTCTTCCAGCTTGACGTATTGGAGATTTTTTAGCACGCACGCTCACACCTGGCTGCCCGCCACCTTCTGCCATTGCAGATATGCTTACAGGAAACAGTAAGTGGATCTGCTTTTGATGCTGGCAGCATCTTACTAAAATGCTTTCGCTGGCATCACGGAACAGGAGCAGAATTCAGCTGGGACCAATAATGAGGCTATTTAGAAAGTTCTCTTCTCCACCCCCTGACAAGGCAGATGTGGTGGGGATTTTTCCACTCCCATTCTGTCGATGGTGGCCGAAATTAGTTCAAGGCCATCAAAAATGTTTAGACCTTGAGAGTTGAAACCCCAGACCCATAAAGAGGACAAATCCTCTTTCTCCTATCTAGTAAAAGGAAAAGACACTCCAGAAACTCCCAACATAGAGGTTTGTCACCTGTTTGTTCTATTAGTAGACCTAGAAAAATTACAGCCATGTGTCAGTTTGGAAGGAAAAAATATATTGGCCTCCATTAAAAATATCTCCAGGTCACATTACTATGGCAGATGCTTTTTTTTTTCTGAAATTGCCATATTGAAACATTTTCTTCTAAATAGTTTCACTTCTGTCATCTCACTTGAAACTTCCATCCATCCTGTGAGATAGGGATTTCATGCTTTAGCCCCATTGAATAGATGAGACAACTTGAGGCCCAGAGAAGAGTAAGTGACTTACTCAAGGCCTGTAAGAGATACATTCAGGGTTACGACCCAAATTGCTACACTTCCAAATTCTTTTCACTAGACCACATGAGGTTGCATTGGCTCATGCTTTTTAATTTTTTGTTCTTTTTGGCTACTCCAGCTCATTGTCACTGACTCCATCCATCTGTTGGTCCATTCATTCATCTGTCCATCCAGAAACTCTGTACCAGGCATTGCATTTGAGATACAAAGAGCTCAGATCTGGGTCTTTGCTTTCAACAAGTTAGCAGCTAAGTAGAGGAGACGAACATATAGATAATAAATGATGTATATACACAAGTGTATATATATAGACAGGGTATGATGGGTGGTTCTATCTGGGGGAGGTCAGAGATGATGTCACAAAGGAAGTGACCCTTGAGCTGAATCTTAAAGGACTTAAGAGATATATAAGAGATAAAGGAACATCCCAGGCAGGGCTCCAGCTTATAAAAAGGCTTAGAAACTTGAGAGAATATAGTCTATATAGGGATATCCCGGCATATTTGGGGATGATTTTGGAGAGTGGTGAACCTCAGCCCCTTGTCACCACCACCCTCACCCGACAGTATTGCTGGGCTAAAAATGAAGGATGATGTGGTATAATACTTTTGTGTACCTATGCACTTGGACTCAAGTGATACATATCTTAATTTTCTGAACTTTGGGACTGTTTTGAGTCTGCCCACACAGTCTAGTCCTTGACTGTGCACTCTCTTGTCTTGTTCTGTCCTTGTTCCTATCCATCCGCCTAGGCTCCCTAGGCTAATGTAAATGTTCAAAGACCCTGAATGTATCCTTGCTGCATCCCCCAGTACCCAGCCCAAGATGGTAAAAACATTACATTTTACATGCCAGGGACTTCACAGCGATTTGAAAATATTCAGAAATCAAGCAGTGAGCACAAGGGAATGTTAACAGGGTGTGGCATTCTGAGAAAGAAAGCATGTAGCTTTCAATTCAATTAGATAAACCCAGCCTCCTGCCAGGCATGGGAGACACAGATGAAGAGAGATTCTTATGCTCAAATTAAAATCACAGACTCAAGTGAAAGGTAGACATGGAAAGCAGTAATTACAATTCCTTGAGGATTAGGTAAATAGAGGAACAAGTTCTGTGGAAGCTAAATTAGGGACCCACCAATTCTGTCTGAGAAAAATTGGGAAGACTTATTGTTTGCTCCCACTCCAGTGAAAACTCCCAGGCCAGGGGATTTTGCCTGCTTCCTTACTGTTGAAACCCCAGTGTCTGGCATGTAGTAAGAGCTCAGTAAGTATTTACTTAATGAATGAATCTATAGTAATCCATTCTTGACCTTGATTTTGAAGAATGAGTAGGTTTCACCAAGCAGAAGAAGCAGGTAAATTGTGTTTCTGAGAGAGAATAACTTGTAAAAAGATAGATACATGGGTATACATTTTTATTGACCTACATGTTGCTCCCCTAATTCCAGAGGAGAACTTTATAGAGTATAAATAGCAAAGGGATTTCTGGATAATGAACTTTCTTCTTTCTGTTTTTGACTGAATGCACCCCACACATTGCTGTGCTAGTGTCTTAGCAAAGCTGACAACACTGCCACATATTTACCCAAAGACTTTGTCAACTATGTCCTTCTGAAACCACCTACATTAGGGTGAGCGTTGCTCCACCTGCATCCCTTGCCCTCATTCCTTTGTGGAAACCCATACATATGTATCAGGTGAGGTTGTTCATAGTAATGTGACCATGTGACCTCGTTTGCCTTGGACAGTCCAGTATAATTATTAATGGAGCTTCCTTGAAGTCTCAGAAGTTTCTAGGTTTGACCAAAGGAAGGAGGGGTACCTTCTCCAGCATCAGTCGTGGGAAGTGATTGATGCAGAAATCTCCACTACCAGATATCAAGAGCACTAATTCAGCAGATATTTACTGAATGTTACTCTGTTCTCAATATTCCAGGGACCCTTAAAGATGAAAAAGACACAGTCTCTCCTTGAATCTTATTTCAAAATGATGATTGTACCTATCCTATCATTCTCATGGTTGTGAAAATAGAACAGTAGGCACTCTGTGTTTGTTGAATGATTATAAGGAGTCAAATGATGTTTATTTAACCTCTCTCTGCCTCAGTTTTCTTCATCTGTCAATACAGGTATAATAATATTAGTACCTACCGTATAGGGTTATTGTGATGTTAAGTGAGTTAATGCATGTAAAGAGCTAAGAGTACTGCATGGTACAATAAATACTCAATAAACAGTAATTTTATGTGAAAGCACTTTTCAAATGAAACAGAGCTACCTATAGCTTTCTTCAGCTTAAAAATTAGAAAAGAAACTGTTTGAAAGCTTTGTCTAGGGATGGTTCATCTGTTAATTTATTCAACCATTATTAATTATGAATAAGATATGAGCCCCACCCAAGGAGCTCAAGCCTAGTAAGAGAGACAGACATGCAAAAAAGATTATGAACTTACATTTATATCATGAAATAATGTCCTATTAATTTACGGGGTCTGAGAAGCTTGCTAAGTACCCTTTCACAGACCACTCCGTGAAAATCTCAGAAGAAAGTGGTGGACATTGAAGAGCCTCTGCTTTCAACATTTTCATCAACCAGTCAATATATAACCTGTTTTATGTGTGTTTCTGTTTATATATATATATATAGTGTTGATTTGTTAACATTGAACTCATGGCCAACAGCACTATAATTCATTTCTGAAAGAAACTTATCTACCACATGTATTTTATCCATAAGGCACATCACAGCCTTCTTGCACTTAGGAACACTAGACAGCACTTCAGCATTACATTTGGGGGCCATTTTAAACAGCAAAATCACCAACAAAAAGTACAAAAATTCAAAACACATGACACTAAATATACCATAAAAAGGGCACTTGTTTACAGTATGAGAGCTTAAACAAGAAGACATCACTTTGTTTGTCCTCAGCTGGGAATATGTGCATTGGGTAACTCAAACTTTTTTTGCCACTCTGTGCATAGCCGAAAGTGACCATAAAAGCACCTCAAAGTATTGATTTGGGGGTTGCAAATTAATTTTAGTGAGCAGGTGAATTCACAAATATGTAATCCACAAATAATGAGGATCAATTATACATATATATATCACACTTGTATATATATGTTTGTGTGTGTATATATATACAGTAACTTTAGTTAAATAAGACTTAACATACACTATTAACTGTCTTAAGCACTTCCTGTTTTACCAGAGTCTTGATTGCATAAAGCATGGGGATGTGGGCAGATGACAAATTCATACCCCAGGCTGCTACATCAGCAGTGCCCTCCTCTTTTCCATACCTTCCACAGCATTCAGAACTATTGGAGTTCTCTGTGATTGAGGACCTCTCCAGCTATAAAAGTATAAATTCCTTGTGTAAACCCTCACATTATATTTATGAAATAAGGTGGCATCAAGAGCATTCCTACCTCTAATAATAAACAATGTATCTGTTGAAAGCTCATGGCTTCAGCTCAATGGATTTGTCTTGAAGAGCTACTTCCATTTTAGAGTTTCTGGCTTAGTCACTTGAAAATTTCTAGGTGGAAAAAGACCTTCCTTTGGCAGAAATTTCTCACATCAGGAAAATGATTTTGCGGAAGGGAAGATTCTAAAATTTAATTTTTTTCTTGAGTCATCCTTGGGATTCATCTATTTTTCATGTATTTCTAAGAAAGACCATATCTCAGCCTGCTATGTGAGTATATTCACTTTACTTTTGCAAATATTTACCAAGTACCAACTATGAGAGAGCCACTGTGCTCAGCTGGAAGGAAACAAAGACAAATAAGAACAGTGCTTGCCCTTTAGTACCTTGAAAACAAGTGGGGGAGACAGACCTGTAAACAACTTGTGGTAATACTGTGGACTGAGTTCTATGGAGGCAGGAAGAACAAACTGCTATAAAAGCTCAGATAACCAAGAAGCTAACTCTATTTAGTAGGGTTGAGGCCTTGAAGGATAAGCATGAATTTCCAGGGAAACCAGCCATTCCAGATAGAAGGAAGAAAAGGAACAGAGACATGGGGTAGAAGGGCCAAGTGTTATGAGGGAGTAGACTGGCATGTCTAGAGTGTATATGGAAGGGAATGTTCCAGAAAAGTCAGGAAGCTTAAATGGATTTTAAAAAGCCTTGAGTGCCCTACTGAGTAATTGGACTTTCTATAAGCAATGATGATCATGGAAGATTTTTTTAAGCAGGAACGATAGAACATAAGTTGAACCATATGAAATTGATAATATTTGACTGCTTTTGACCTATGAAAACAATTTCATGATTAACATGTTTGAGTACTTAATAGCATGTTATACCCTGAAATAAGGGCCTTAACCTTAGGCATTATTATAATGTAATAATAGTGATGAAGATGAAGATGCTGAGTATCTTTGAACTTGCTCAACATCCTGGATCCTGACTTTTCAAAGCCCATGCTTTTAATGATTTTAACCAACCATATCCAGTTCTGTGTTTTATTAAAATAACTCTGGTGTTCAGAAGGGTTATTGCAGGAACATGATACCAACCTGGCTCTTCATTTGAGACAGATTATAAGATATCTGTTCTCCTTCAAAAGTTTGATTTTCCTTTAACCAGTACTCTTACACTGTAAAGTCAGTTGACAATCTAAGTTACCTGACTGAAACTTTTCTTTGCTAATTCAAAACCACTTATTTATAGACTCTGACATATTAGAGCTGGCAGAGACTTCTAGAATCATCTGATTTCATTTCTTATTTACTCAAGAAGATTCTGGTCCTGAGAGATTTGTCCAAGGTCATAGAATTATTAGTGGCAAAGAGGAAACTCGCCTTGGGGGTCTCCTGGCTCTCCTTGTGTATTCCCTAGTGATTTAAAATGGATCTTACTTTCACAAACACACATTCAGCACCTACTGTGTGTAAAAGCCATTGCTGTAGGCACATTGTTCAGTAATACTTTTACCCATGGACATGTATAAAACTTCATGTTAGGTAGATGGCTCAGTTTAGCTATGTACTGGATATAGGGGGACAAATCTTTTAACTACCCGTGTCTTGGAATTGGCACTCATAGATGGTAAAGTCTTACTTAATATTAAATTTTTAACAGTGAGGAAGTCCATTGAGATTACTGTTCTAAGCCCTTGGGTGTTTTGTTTCCTTGTGGTCCAAGATACCATGTGCTAAGAGACAATAAAAAGCAAATATCAAGCAGGAGTATACACATTATTTGAGTTGCAGAACCTTTAAGATGACATAAGAGCTTTGGAATTCTTAATCAAGAATGATAGGCATGACTTAAATGGCATACACACTTTACATTCACAGCATTTTTGAAAGCTAGCAAAACCTTTTGCAAGCAACCTTATTTCACTGAAATTAAAAAAAAATCAAATATTATTATTTTATTATCTCGTGATCCATTTTATGATAATAGAGTGAGCCAGGTAGGTATGAAATAATAAAATTAATAAATACCAGGTTGGAATAGAGATGGAACTCTTTTTTTATGTTTTTCAACTGTTCTTAGAACCTTAGTTTATATATAACATAGTTTATAAAACCCTGACATTGGTTTTAAAAACCTTGATATTAGTTATACTTCTCAGTAGGAGAGTGAACTGAATAATGAGGTCAATATCAATAACCTTTTTTAAATAACTTAAATTATAACTTCTATAATAACCTAGGATTAATGGTGACTAGATTTTTTTAAAAGTTACGTATTTGTGAATAATTTCAGTGTAGGATCAAGACTTTTCCTGGGACTGAAATTTCTCAGGAGCCTTGTGTCTTTACAACATAAAGGAAGGTTAGCATGAAATAGGTATTTGTAGCCTATAAGGCTTTGGGGGTTGTAATGTTAAAACTTCTGTTCAAACACCTTACATTAAAAAAATGCTCATCTTTGTTAAGGATGTGATCCTTTTCAAGGAGGTATTTTGAACTTGAAGCTGCCGTTGCTAAGGAGTTGCTAAGGGAAATGAGCCACTCAGCACTAATGTGTAACTTTACTCTTCTGCTTAAAAGTAGTTAAATCATTCCGCCAGCTTCAGAGTCAGAATGGGGAAGAGCTAAAAAGGGCCAAGTGAAGAGTTGCCTTTTTCTGACATTAATATAGCATGACTCTCGTTTTTCACATTTTTTCTTCACATCCCCTAGAGAATAAGAAAGCAACCTTTCTGGGCTAAGAAGGTCGAAAAGGTAAACTGGGCTACTGAGCTGAGCAGGGCTTATGATGAATGTAGACTGTCCCTGGCTAAGGCAGAAGGGAGTGCCTGACCACTGAGAGAAAAGCAGCTATGCACAGCTGTTTAATGCTTCTGCTGATGACCAACCTCAGAAAAGGGCTTCTTATAATAACCTAGCATGAAAGGTGACTCAGTAAAGAAAGTTATGTATTAGTGAATAAAGTACCAAATAATTGTGCCCTAAGCATTTGGTTCAAAAGTTTTTCTAAAACATTTGGAATCAATAATTTGTGTGCTTTTTTTTGAGTGCTCACTATATTCCAGATACTAATATTCTATGCGTTGGGTAATGAGACAATTAACATACACTTTCTACCCTCTAAGCTTATGGTACAGTGTGAAAATAACAATGATCTATAAGTCATTGAATACAGTCTGTAATAGAATTGTTTGAAAATAGTTGAAGTTTAGAATTCTCACTTTTTTTTGAACTTTTGAAAAATAAAATTTGGAAAATATAAGATAAATTAATGTCTTTTGGCTTTAGTAGAATATGCCATCGGTAGATTACACACTCTCTCCTCCACATCTCGGGGAGGAAATACCATACATAAAAATAATAGCAGGCCAAACGTGAACCTTGTAATTCTCATAGGACCAGAATTCTATCATCATCTGGTGGTGAAATACTGAAATTGCAGGCATAGGTTAGTTTTTGTTGTTGTTGTTATTGTTTTAAATGTCAGCGAATGTCAAAGACATTATTTTGAATGCTAGTTTCTGAATATAGACTAACATAGAAAAAATATAGAATTTTTATATGATCTCACTTTTCTATATAGGCAGCATGTTATTGTGAAAAGATTGTGGACTGAGGTTGAGCATATATAGGTTTAAAACCTAAATTTACCTCTTCAGTAGCTGTGCGATCTTGAGAAAATCATTTAATTTTCTAATCTTTAATTTCATTACTGAAATTCTTAGAGTGGTAAAATTAAATATTTATAGGCAGAATCCTAGAGCAGTGTTTGACACATAGTAGATGCTCAATAAATATTAGTTCCCTTTCCTTTTATAAAAGTACTTATTGAAATAAGATGTCTGTTCTCCCACAGTCATCATAATATTCCACTGTTTATAGTTTTTAAGAATATGAGGTTGGAATAAATTCAGAGAAGACCTCAGAGAGGACCTAAGATCATGTACTAGAGTCCAGCTAGGCAGCCAATATCCCTTCCCTTCTACTCACCTTCCTTTTTTTCCCTTTTTTTTAACAAATAAATTTTATTGATACATATTAATAAAGCATAAATCCATCCAAAGTGTATAATCAATGGTATTTGGTATAAACACATAGTTTTGCATTCATCATGCCTATCATTTTTAGAGCATTTTCATTATCCCAATAATAATAATAATAATAATAATAATAATAATAAAAACAAAAACCAAACAAACAAACAAAACTTATCACCTCTCAATTTCTCTATGCATCCTCTGCCATATATAGCTCCTATTTCCTTTCCTTCTCTCTAGTTTATTTGTATTTATATTTTGTAAAAAGTCTTATATATGCAATATCACCCATATTCGTATTTTACATGAGGTTTCACTATGTTATACAGTCCCTTGTTACATTTTTTAGCTTTCCTTCTAGTAATGTAAATGTCCTTATGCTTTCCCTTTCAACCTCCTGCTTTTGAATGAAATATCCTGCATCTTTTTAGCCAAATCCTATCATTCTTTAAGCCTAGCCTCAATTCTACCTTCTGCCATAAAGCCTTTCCCCATCACTCCAAATGGCATCCCCCCATCGACTATCCTGTCGTACTTAATTTTAATACTATTCTTTTTCCATTCTTCCTTACACTGTCAGGATTCTTGTATAAAAAGGGAAGGTTCTTTCCCAACCAGATTGTAAGCTACTTGAAGGTGAGAACAATAACTTATATTTCCTTTTATTCTTCACACTAAGAATTTAACACTGAGCTCTGCACTCAGCACTAAGTAAATGTTTATTGGCAGCAGGCATTTGTTAGAACTAGAACAAACCACTTAGCTTCATTGGTATTATTGTCTTATTCTATAATTATTTTGAGAGTCTTTGCATCTTATTTTCCTCAACAAAATTGATTATCTTGAAGTTATATACTTAATCATGCATTTTTTTCTATTTTCCATATTAATAGTAATAATAGCTACCATATAGAATGCTGCTTCCACCAAGCCTATGTCTCTGTTAATCTTGGCAGTGATACTCAAGGGAAGTATCATTGTACCCATTTCACAGATGAGGAAACCGATGTTTAGGGAGCCTAGCATATCATTTTCCCCTAAGAAGGTGTTCAGTGACCCCTTGTTGAATTGAATGAAATACGTTGTGGGATAGTGTTTAAGGTGATGATGGGTGAAACTTGCTCTTCATTAATTCCCCAATGAATTAATACTTCCTGGAGCCAAGTTCTGAGCTAAAGGGGCTAAGGACATAGAAATTCATTCAACGAATGATGGCTGAGCTGCTACTCTATGTAAGGACTTTAGCCAGGTCTAGAAGAAGGAGTGGGGGTAGGGGTATAGAGCACATACAAATTTGCTTCTAGGACTTTTTGCTTTCTAGCTTTAAACCTTTGTATCCCCCCTCCCCCCTCTGAATTTACAGCCTTATCATAATGATAGATTAAATGAGACAAATCTTCAGGACATACCTAGCTAAAAGCACAAAATAGAAAAATCTCTTGGTCATTTTTAGTTGAGACAAAAATGAGCATACCTTCCACTTTCTCTTTTCTTTTCTCTTCTGGTCTGTGCATATCTTTCTCATTCCTGCAATAAATATTTTTCTAAGCATGTTCTTCTATGAAATGATAGTGGGAAGATCTTACTTGTAGATGAGGAAAAGTTTCTAGAGTATGCTTACATATAAAACTTGTCACTACTGTGATGTTAAATGAGATTGTGCATATCAAATGCCTAGTGCAATGTTTGGTATACAGTAGGCTCTTGATTAAAGATAGCATTTTTTTATTCACACATTATATTCCTATATTTTCTCTATTTCTTTTTCCCTTCCCCCTCCACCACTTCTCACCTCCACATCACTTTCCTTTCCTCCTCTTCCTTCTCTTCCTTCCACAGACATACCTTCCTTGACTTTTACAGTTTATCTATTCTTTTATTGGTAGTCATGGAACTATAAATGAATCCAGAAATTTTTAAAACCCCATATTGAATTATTTTCAAAATTGTATTAAATTAGTTAAATACTATATCCTTTAATAATATGAATAGCTACTCCATACTTCATCTGCACAGTGGCCTTAGACTTATAAAAATTTATATTTGTTTCTTTGGTTTTCACTTATTTTAGAATTTTTAGTAAAGTTCATTTGAACTGAAATGAAAGGCATCAAATCGCTTAATGCAAGGATCTTCAGAAATCCCTGTGTGTTTGCATGTGGACCCTGCTGAGTTTTCTTGAGCTATGATGAAAAATATATCAGTGAAAAGTTCAAAGAGTGACTCCACCTAAATTAGATTGCTTAGATATATGTGTATTTACCTTTTTTAGAATTTTCTAAGTAAGGCAGTTTTCCTGTCCTTAAAATTTTCTTTCCCAGAAAGACATCCTGCTGCTTTACGAGTGCAGTCAAAGGCACATTTGAAAAAGTGTACATTGATTCTGGAAAGAAACTTTCTGCTTTCAGCTGCTGTTCTAGCATAGGCTTAGGAGTATGAAAAGAAAATGGGGGAAGCGGATGTGGCTCAAGCAGTTGGGTGTTTGCCTACTACATGGGAAGTCCCGGGTTTGGTTCCTAGTGCCTCCTAAAGAAGACAAGCAAGACAGCGAGCTGACATGACGGTCTGGCACAGTTAGCTGATGCAACGAGCTAATGCAACGAGCTGACACAACGAGATGATGCAACGAGGTGACACAATGAAGAGACACACGAGAAAACACAATGAGGGCACAACAAGCGGGTAGCAGAGGTGGCTCAAGCCATTGGGTGCCTTCCTCCCACATGGGAGTTCCCAGATTCAGTTCCTGGTGCCTCCTAAAAAGAAGATGAGCACACAATGAACAGATGCAGAGAGCAGACAATGAGTGCAAACAATAAGGGATGGGGGGAGAAATAAAAAAGAAAAAAAAAATATCTTTAAAAAGAAAAGAAAAGGAGAAGACCAAGTGTGAAACTACCGTTAGGTCAGTTTAGGTGCACAGGTGAAGACTTAGCAATTTCAGAGGACTAGACATCCATTTATCACTTTTCAGTAGCATTCTTCTAGCCCTTTCCCACAATCCATGCTAGATGAAACTATTTAGGAAGGAGAAAGACATCATACGGTCAGGTTGTGTATCTCTAATAGAACATCGGCAGTGAATTTCTGATCCTTCCTTCTGGTAGACTCTGTGTCAGTCTGGTGCATATTTCTTTCCTCTGTGGTATGTTTGCATTTTCCTATAAAAATTTGATCTAATGTTTCTACAGAAAAAAAGGACAAAAGCTAACACAAGAACCCAACAAAGGAAAATTAAGCTTTAAATTTTATATAAAGCCTTTAAACATAGTATACTATTGTCTGGGTGGGCTGATTGTATTTTCCTTAAAGGAAGAAATGCCAGGAGTTTAGTTTTATTTTTCAAGGGAAAGGGAGAGGATAAAAAGAAATTGAACCACAGGAAAATGTCAGGTCATAGTCACTGGTGATGCTATTTAAATGGTGAGCCATAATCATATTAGGGCAAAACACGTGGAATTCCTGATTTCTGCGTGATAGTGAAGAAGGGCTAGCAATTATCTAAGTGTATGTATGTGGATATGTGAGTGTTCATTCTACCTTTCCACCCCATTTTGCTAATTCAATTGAGAAGCAAGAAGAGGTAATCCAGACATTCAGAACAGGAGAAAAAGGTCTGCAGCTGTGCTCGGCGGAACTGGTGTGAAGAGAGGTTCAGTCTGACTTGGAGTTTTGTGCTGTTGCACGTGAATGCTCTGGAACTGCCCTAATCGACTGAAAATGAGCCGGGTATGGTCATATGGAACAGGTCTGTTTAGCCACATCGCTGGGTAGCATGGCAGATGGTAGACTGTCAATGGGTGGTATTGATTGGCTGGATTTGCCCTAGGGTAACAAGACTATCGAGTCCTTAAAAACGCGCTTTATCTTATTTTCCTTTGTGCAGCTACGTACAGTAGTGGTTTTCTCTTCTCACTGCCCCCAACCCCCAATATAATTTTTTTCCCTTTTCAAATCAAAAGTCTTCATTGGTAATCAAAATAGAGAGGTTACCTTGAGATAAACACTCTTTAAATTATCACCAAGGCAAGAAAACTCAAGAATATTTTATTTACTAGGCTGATTACATTTTAATGTTTGAAGAAAGTGACATTTTTTAATTAGTGTTTAAGACATATGGTGAGTGTACAAATTAGCTTGTTTCATACAACCAGAATTTGATGAGAGCATCTCCTCCTTCTCACTCCCCAGTTAAAAATTGTCACTTGAAACTTAATATATGCGAGGAGGTTAAATGATATTAAGTGATGCAGCCTTGACTTAATAGATGAAGGAGACAAGGCTGTGTTGTGTGTGGCTAAATGTTGCCTGGATGGGCTGGAAAAATACTAGTGTCGACATCTGTGTTTTCAGGAGGAAGTGGAAGTTCCAGGGCTTTAATTTTGTCCAGCCAAGAAACAAAATCCCAGGTATCTGTGTGTGCTGGTTTCTGTTTTAGACACGTGGGAACACAGATCGTGCATGCATGCTTTGTAAGTAATAAGACCCTCCTTAAAACCAGGCCATAAAACAGTATCAGTGATATAATTTCTTTTTGTCCAGGTGGTTCTATATCCTTTTAACACCTCCCTTTTCCCTATCACTTGGAGCTTTCAACTTGGGACATTCTATTTATTCCTGGCAGAGGAGCAGATTAATTGGAATAGCGTGGTACAAAGGATACGCCAAGTTAGCTATACATCCAAAATAGTATATGCCAGAAATGTTCCCCTTTGAGGCAGATCTTAGGGGAAAAGAACAGCACTGGATAGAGATATGTGATTGTTTTGCTGTTGTGGTTGTTATTAACTATTCATGTAATTGTCTTTTAAAAAAGAGTTACTTAAGATTTTATGTTTTTTCCCTAGTATCTTTACTTTCAAGCTTTTGATTATTTCCTTCCCATGAAAGATCTAATGTTTTATTCAGAAGAAAAAAGTTGCACCCTTAAACTCTTGCCTCCATCTTATATGTGGTACATCCATATGCACACTTTTGAATTGGGTTTTCATCACATATGTGTGAATATTTTTATCTTTTAGCCAGAGGAAAATATTTCGATGGGTCTTTGGTTTGCCCTTTGCTCTCCTTACTCTGGGCTGATTGGATTTTCTTGTTCATCATTTGCTGAATGAAACAAGGCTTGTGTGTGTCTCATTCTTCACAGTTCTTATTAGAATTGGTGGTGATGTTTTGTTTTTTGTTTCCTCGCAATAAGGCAGGAGAAGGAATTTTATTTATTTTGACAAGATACAGTGAGAGACAATCTTGCTTGTTAGGATGCTGGCGTTTCTCATGTCACATCCTACACCTAAAAGCTATTCCAAGGGGGTTGGGGGTGGGTAGACAATCTTTTAAGACGGTTCATTTGAATCTGTGCACTCTACCCACCTGGTGGTTATATAGAGAACTGTTACTTTAAAGAGTAGTTTAAACACCAGCCATGTTTGGGGCAGGCTGCTCTTGCAAAGAGAGCAGTACATATAACAGGAGTCTACTGTGTGTGAGATAAGGGGAAAATTCAGCTCACTGACTAGAGGTTTTAATGTGCGAACTCTAGGGAAATAATATATTGACTGTTCCGTGGTGCGCAAGAAAATTGAAGAACCCTTTGCAGACGGAGTGCTTTGCAAAGGATTCTTTCTGTTTCTCTTAAAACAAAATCTGTGGCAAGATGTTTGAAATCAGCAGGACGCTTAATGCTGCTTTGTTAAATAATGAGGTAATATTTTGTCACTTTTTTCTGGGCAGCATCTGGGTTTTGTTTTTTGTTTTCCTCCTCTCTCCATTTTTTTTCTATGTTTATGAAGGATTCTTTTTTTTTTCCCTCATGGAAGTCAGGGAAATACAATTCACGCTTCCATTTCTGTTCCTTCCTTTCAGTGCTTTTGGAGAATTTGGTTGTCTTTTTTTATTTGTAGCATCAGCCGGCTGCTGTTTCCTAGCCCATTGTGCCACGTAAGGCTTCTCCACTGCGCGGAGTAGGTAGTTATTAACGCTGAATTGGCTTCTGGTACAGTCCATCTGGACTCTGTATGGGAAAGCTGGCTGCCGGCGACTGATGCTGAGATATCTGCAACCTTTGGGATGTGTGCATGGTGGCGAGGGGTTGACTGATATGAGATTACTTCTTTTAAGGGAAATTGTTATTAATGAGTCAAGAAACTGCTCATTTATGGTAAGAGGGATACAGCGGCACTGGCAGCCCCACAGATCTGGGATATCATTTTTAGGTTACCTTAACTGCTTGAGTGAGACAAGTTTCTTTCTGTGGTGGTAGAGGATTGTGGTGGGAAAAAAAAATCATGCATGACTGGGAGACTCGCCTGCCTGATTCTTGAGATAATATATTGAGAATCTGTTGCTTTACAAATGTCATACAACTGATGTAGTGGTCAGCCCCTCACTCTGAAAGATGAATGGTACTATTGGAAATGCAATAATAAGGTTGACTTTTCCCAACAATAGGATCCTGCCTTTGTCTTTAGAGAAAAGGCCTCTGAGGACATTTGTGCGTTTGTTTGAGGATTCCCTTGAAAGACTTCAGCGTGGAGGTTTTTGGAGAAGTGATCAATATACAAAGTGCAAGGAATTTTATTTTTTAGCCTAACAAACACTGCTAATTATTTATACTCTAAAATATAGTCACTATTTCGGAAAAGTGGCCAGAAGATCTTTTGATAGACCTAATGTTAATTTATAGCTCTCTAAGTGTTCTGAGGTTAGTATGGATGGGAGAAAAGCTTAAAAATTTCTGTCTTTTTAAAATCAATCTTCAAAGAAATACTGAGTAAACATTTTGTTCCAAATGAGCTGTTTTTATTTGTGTGTTTGTCATCATTATGTTAATGTTTACTTTTCACAATATTTTGATATTGGTGAGCTCACACTCAGAGGTTCTGTTGTTGATTTGGGGCACATGTACTTACTTGCCTTGTATACATATTTTGAGCCATTTAGAATATTTAACCTGTGAATTCATCCTTAGTACACAGCACAAGAGGTACTGTAGAACTACTTGGACTCATAGGACTTTGTTCATTTGTTAAAGAAAATATTTTAAAAGTTTACTTAATTCAGTGTTGCTCCACTTGAAAGAGTTATATTTTTAACATTTCTACTTTTTCTATTTCTTGTATTTTCATTTCTAATAGCTGAAATTATTTTTATACAAGTCTAACAGTTCATGCAGTATACCGAATACATGTTATATTATGGTGTATCTGTATTTTTGAAAGTATGTGTGTGTGTGTGTATGTGTGTATTTCATGAAATTGTAGCTTGGAGAGAGAATAGTTTTACTTTTTAAAAATTAAAAATTATTTTTTTTTATAATAAATTTTCACAAAACAATTTATTCTTGGACTTTGCAGCCCAGAAGTGTAGCATATTTTTCGGCCTGTATTTCCACACTGCCTAGTCCTGTCTCATTGTCAACTCCAACCAAAGATTAAAGAATATGGTGAATTATGTCTTTGATAATATCTGTTACCTCTATATATTCATTGGAAACAAATTGATTAAATTATGAATTAAATAAATAGTGATACATTGTAGCCTTTTGAGTAGGTATAAAGAATAAACTCCTCAGGTAAGCCAAGTAAAAAACAAAACAAAAAATATACTACTGAAGGATTGGTTGCATAGAGGTTTGAAATGTATAACATAGGCAGCAGACAGTTTGTGTATATCACCACACATTTGCTAAATGTCTCTTTAAAAGGTTAAGAGACCAAAGGAATAAAAGGCATCCTTTGAAGGAAAGAAGCAAAATCATTTGTTCAGTGAAGCAAGAATGGCATTCTGCACAGATTATGAGATGAGACTGTTGTCAAATCATGCTTTACCTTTCTCTATAGTTGTAAGGTAAGCAAAAGGAGAATGTGTTTTAGTGGATTTTTTAAAAATCCAGATCATTCCCCTAACCCAAGTTGAGAAATAATTTCATTTAAATAAATCATTTATCATTTTCTAATTTGAAAAGCTAAGACAGAGGCAGAAAGGTAGAGGCTGACAGCTGCCCTCCCCACCCCCCATTGTTTTCCTTTTTGTTTATTAAGAAACTGTTTTCTGAGGTAAACTTGTGTGAACCTACTTCACTGAGCAAGCGCAATCTCAAACTTGCTTCCTTTTGAAACGCTGGCCATGGTAGCTGCAGAAGGAGCATTACTTACTAAAAATCAGCAATATTGGGAAATAATAAAGTTAAAATGTAGATGTATTAACACATTAAAGTGCTTTTGTTGTATCTTTAAGCCTAGAGGCAGATCATTAAATATGCATTTCTCTAGAAAGCAACTGTCGAGAAAGATAAGGTGGTTCAAAATATTCTGGACCGGAAAAGCCCTCCATCAGAGATGGGATGGTGCAGCCCTGGGGACACAGGAAAGAGAGGACCCTCCCACTGTTAAAGGTTTGCAAGCCGCCAGTGACCTGCAGTTGTTACAGTACTTTTGAGCTGGGAGGAGGGAAATGGTAAAAATACAAATGTGGCTGTTGTTACTTCAGCCGGGCCTTAATTACCAGACACAAGAAGCAGTTCAGAAATCTGGTCTCTGTTGTTGTAGAGGTCACCAAATCATTAACATCGTCAATCTGGCAGTAGCTAATTTAAATAGCACCTGATGTTGAAACGCCTCCCTTCGTTTCCCCAGCCAATCAGATCCTGCCTTCAGCTGACAGATGGTCCCATAAATGGATGTAAAAAGGGGAAGCTTCGAGCCAATTTCAGCAAGGCTCTGTTCAGTTGTTCTTATCTACATCCTAGAATCGGGGGTTTCAGCTCATTGCTCCTTTTCTTTCCTTCTTTTTTTTTTTTTTTTTTCCTTTTATCTCCCCCTACCCCCCAAAATAATTGATTTACTTTATAATCATCCACATTGTGTTTTGTGGATCTTTTATATATATATATATATATGTATATATAAAACAATAGTAGTCACTTAAAAATTATATTCTGAAACCTTTGCAAATTTTAAGAGAAGAGTCGAAGCTCTGCGAGACCCAATATTTGCCAATAAGAATGGTTATGGTAGGTATGACTAGATTTATAATCTGTTGTTTGTGTTGCTGGAGGGAAGAAAGGCATCTACACCTTGGCCAGTCTTATGCTTGCACAAGAGTTTAGTTCTCTGCTGCTGTTTGGTTCCTACATTTACTATCTCTTTTGTGTAGAGAGTGCGGGTAGGTCCTTTTATTGAAAAGCATTGGGGAGATAGATTGTCATTTTTTAAAAGGTTGTTGTCAATTTTCCCTTCAAAATAAAGGCAGAGGGGGTGGGCTGAAATAATTGCTTGTTTTTTGAAAGGTTATATTACGTGAAACCAAATGGCAAAAGAAGGGTTTTCTTTTTTGGAAAGGGCGGGGGGGATTTGTCTACGTGCCCGGGTTTTGTGGGGCTGGGGGTGGATGCAGCAGGGTTAGGGATCTCTCCATTTACGTGCTGGAAATTTAAACCTCGAGAGGCATCTCCTGGATACTGAGCGTTGAGATGGGCAGTGGTGTTTCGGGGGACTGCGCAGTCAAAACGGCAAAGAGAGTGATTTATTTGGGCTTCAGTAAATGCTGCATCTTGTATTTCAAAGAGTTTCCTGTCATGACCTCATAAAAAAGAGGAGGCGGCTTGTATGTGTAGCGGTGCCTGGTGTGTTGAGTTGTTGCTTCCTTCTCTGGGCAGCAGCTCTGTAAGAAGGAATGTCAGCTTTTACATAACGTTCCTTTCTGCTTTTGACACACTGTGTGAGGGTCCATCTTCTTCTGATCACAGATGGAGTGGAATGGCTTGAAGATGGTAAGTGGAAAAAAAAGGAAGGCAGCTTGGAGGTTCCAGCCATGGGGGTGTGTGTGTGTGTATCTGTAAGGATGGTGGACTGTGCATCATAAATCACTGTGCAGATCGTTTGCGTGTGTGTATGTGAGTGTTTATTAGTGTTTCTCTTTTCTGGAAACCAGAATACATCTCCAAATGTAATGGCACTGCGTGCATGCACGGCAACACTGCCTCTTCCATCTAACACACATTTTAGCCAAGCAAGGTTCATGTCTTTTTTGACAATCACAATGTCACCGTCACTGTTGGCTGCCGTGTCCACCGCCTCTGCGAGCCTTCAATTACACGACTGTTAAAGTTAAAGGCACATTTCTTTTCAGCCTCATGCTAGGAGTGATGAGGAAGGCAGGGAATGAAGGGTGGAGGAGGTGAGATTCAGTACCAACAGATGCGATTGTGAAACAGGACTTTTGAATGTGGAAGGGGAAGTGGAAAACCTTTCTGCCAAAGTAGTAAATCTATTTTTAGCACCATCTTTTTCTGAAAAAAGAAGCAGGGGAACTCCTTGAGTGCCGCTCCTGTTGCCGGATGTTGACCCTGAAGATACGGCACAAAATGGCATGATCAAACGCCACGAGTGCCCACTTTGACTTTGAATTTTCACTAGGCAGTAGCTTTCACAGGGGGTTCGGAGCTGGGTATGGGGGTTAGGCTGTAAATTCATATCCATCTCGCTCATTTTTCTCTAGAAAAGTCTGGGGAGGACTTTTCGCTCTGCATAGATGTTATAACAAAGCTGTGGTCTTTTCCCCCATTCTTAGAGGATTGCCTTTGTCTGGCTGCTTGTTTTGATGGGTGTAAAACAAATAAGATTAGACCGAGCAGCCCAACTGAAAGCGATAGCTGGGAGGAAAACCCAATGAAAGGTTGCCGGGGAAACGAACAGAGGAGAAGCCGAGTAGGGAGCAGGTGGCTATCATGAGAACACACTGCAAACAGTGTAAAAAAGGGGGGTGGGGGGACAGGACCTCGATTATCTCTGCTGTTCTTTGTGGCTGGCCCAACTTTAATTATTCTTTATAAATAGGTGTTAATTACATTTCTGACTCTGGTTTACAGTGATTTTTAGAAATCTATTTTTAAGCATCTGTTCTGTCTCCCCTGTTTCTTTGGGGGGGGGGGGGGTGCTGGTGGTTAAAAAACACACACAGAGAAGGATAGGGGGAAGGGAGGGTAAGGAATCTTGCTTTTTTTTCTCTTTCCCCCTTTTCCCTGCTGTGAAATTGTACGTGCGAAAAATCGCAAGGAATCCTGCGAGGCCATTTGAAAAAAAATGTAAATTATATTGAATGAAGTTGACGGAAGCATAATAGTGAACTCCCACAGCTGATAGGTTCTGCAGATAATTTCTTAGAAATTTCCAGCAACTATCCATAAGAGAAATTTAGATAGAATAGATTTACCCTAAGCAATGATTTTATGTTAGGTGATATTAGTATTTTTACTAAATCAGAGGTTGGTACTACAGTTTTGGGGAGTTCGTTGTATCTCTCATTTCATATGCTTAGTAGAAATTACTTTAAAAAATAATAAATGAAGGCTGTATTCTTGCCTATTGCTTTGCTTCCCTCCTCCCCACTCCTCCAGCCACAGGATCCGTCAAGCTGTACCCTTACAACCATTGCTTTCCATTAGGTATCTTGGCATAAACTGAGTGAAAAGCTGATTTTTTTTTAGTGTGTCTAAATGTCTGGGACCCACACGTGCTCTGGATGACGGGCATCTCTCCCTTTTTCTCTGAGCGTGGTTTGCGAGTAGTTTCTTTTACCTATGATGATAGGTACCAGAAGGACTGAAAGGTATAGTACTGGGGTAAACAGGAGATAGTGTAAAAGCAACTGAAACAGTGATCTGTCATGGTTCCTTCCTGAGAGACAAAATAGATACATGATCAGGTAGCTAATTTTAAGTCTAAAAATTAGAGATTAAAAAATACTGAATTATGTTAAAAGGTTAGGAAATCTAATAGGCTTTATTGAAAGTACTCTTAATTTTTACTCTCTGCATTGCAAATCTTCAGCTACCCACTCCCCATTCCTTTTTCCTTGCAGATGCTTCTTTTTGCTTTGTCTTCTTATGGGGGGGATTTTTGAAATTTGTTTTGGACAAAAAATAAATAAACTTATCTTTTGTCATACATTTGAACCTTGCTCTCATATTGCTAATGCTTAAACATACATTGCCTTTAAAAATAAAACTGTTTCTTTGAATATCTTTAAAATAGTTTCTTTTTATTTTCTGAAAATTTTTCAGTTAGGGGGAAATAATTGCCATAAGAATTTTCATCTTAGTTCGGGTAGTAAAAAGAGACATGTGGTTCTGCTGCTGACCTTTCTGGCTTCTTTGTCTTAAAAATATTAATGCCTACTACCTGCTTGTGGAGGTGTGCCTTTGTGGGCTGAGTGTGCATTTAATAGGAAATGAAGCTCTGATTGGAAATATTTCCACAAAATCAACCTGACTGCAGCTCGGTTTTAACGTGCAGAATGTCCATATATTTTATAGTAATATAATGGCTAAATCATTTAATATTTAAATTTTTAAAAGAGTAAAATGAACAAGATGGGGAAATCGCTGAAAAATTGGTTTGAGAATCAGTGATTTACAAGAGCTATTTTAATACCTCATTTTTAAAAAACCTAACAAACATCTTAACCATTCATTTGTGATCTCAGTCCCATTCATTCCTAACTGCCATTCATTCAAGTCATCCTCCTGACCAGTTATAGATGGGCTTGCTTCAGATTGATAGTTTGTGCAAAGCCTTAAAACTTTTTTCTCTCCCTCTAGCCCTTCCTTGGTCCTTTGACTATTAAAGGATTTTGTTAGGAGAGTAAGGCCAGGGTGTTGTAAGTTTAATAACAATGGAATGCTTTTTTTAAAAGAGAGAGAAAGAGAAAATAAGCTACGTGTTTGTACTGAGGTTCTAAACTCAGTCTCGAAATGGGATTTGGGGCAAGTTAGGCTTCAGATATTTTAAACTTAGCATTTCTATTGGGGATAATCTATTTGAAATTTAAATCTTGAAGTCATTGCATGAGTGGTGCTGTGTGTATTTCATATCTGTAAAATAATTTGTTGATGAATTGAAGTGTTTTCCTTCAATTTGGAATTACTATGAACAATGAAGGGGTTTCCTTGGGGTAAGTTCTTTTCTTTGGTTTGATTTCTTCCCTTTGCACTTATATCCTTATTTTGGGTGGAATTTCCGAATTTTCTTCCTGTATGTGGACCAAATACTATTCTTTTCATGAGGCGATATGATGTTTCAATTAGTCCTTGGCATCTTAATGCCTTTAAAAAAAAAAAACTGGAACAAATTATCTGTATGTATCAAAAATAAGGAATGGCGATCTTGTTAGAGGTCATTGTACATGGACAGAGGTACTTTGGCTTTGAAAAATTTCTTCATCAGTTCCAAGGATCTGTGGCCACCAGATACTTAATTTATGTGACTGAGCACTAGATATGTACATTTGTTGCTGAGCTAAGCCAGTGGATGCTAGACAAACCAGTATGCGCTGGCAAATGCTGCAATGCAGTACTTTTTTCCCGATGTCATTGGAGTTTTGGGGGGGTAGGAAGAGGCATAAACTTATATTCTCAAGCTTTCATCATACTATTTTCCAGTCGTTGGGCCATCTTGTACAGAATTGGCCAATTCCCCTTTTGAAAGCAAAGTCAACCTTTTATTGCTCACTGTCCATCCCTCCATCCATTCGATAGATTTATAGAGAGTGTACATGTGTGTGAGAGAGGAAGAGAGACTGTGTGTGAGTATGAGTATTAGTGTATGTGTTTCTGGATTTCTGCACCTGTCCTTATTTGGTATTACCAAATGTGTATATATGCTTACTTGCAAGTACATGTGCATATATAAATGGAAAGAAAACCAAAATGGACCAGCTTCCCGTAAGTGGCTTCTCCTCTTCACAGACTCAAAGAGTAATTCTCATATTAGAAAAACACAAAACTTCCAACATTGAGTCTGAAAAAAAAATTCAAACCTTGCAGACCTCCATTAGTAACCAAGCACCTTTCCCTTGAGAAAGCATAAATGTTGTGCAAATCCATAACAATATTTGTGAGCTAGAACCAATCAAGGGTTTGGTTTCAAATTAAATTATATGTGTTTATATGTGGGGGAAGGGTTGTTTTTTGTCTTTGAGGGCATTTGAACTATTATTAAACCATTGGTAAAAACAAGGAGGAGGTAGGGTGGCTGTGTTAGTATCCTGCGCTTTGTTTTGTGAGAGTATGTGTGTGTGTTAGGAATATCCTTGTATTTTTGAAATCTCAGCATATTTTAGGGTTTAGAGGGCTTTTGTAGGTCAGCAATTTTCTAAGGGTAAAAGGAAGGGGTTATCTGTGGGTGGGAGTTGTTTCACAAGTAGTAATTGTCTTAAATTAGCTATCTAGAAATGGAAAGGGAAAAAAGAAAGGCTGGAGGACAAGAATGGAGAGGGGTACCAACATGTGGACCTGCACCTTGCCGGTACAGGAGATAATGAGGGATAAATTTGCACTGGTGTGATGTGGGATGCCCGATAATTTCTTGACTTTGCAGGTTCATTACTTCCTAGCTCACTTGCTCACACCTTTAATTATATCCAGTTTGGGATCCTAGCTTGGGGCACTAAAGATGAGCCATTTTGTTTGTTGTTTACTTTGTTAAGTATTCAGACAGTGTGTTCATAATGGCTTTGTAACATCAATGTTAGGAATCAAACACTTTGGAAATGGAATTGGTACAAAAGAACAAAAAATAAGAAAGCAGTCGGATAGTCGCATCTACTCTGCTTAATGGTAATATTTATGCTGTCCCTTGGACCTTCATTAAGAAATAACTTCTGCAGTGTCAGTGCTCCTAATAAGCCGGTAGCTGTTCTCTCTTTCTCTCGACCCACTCACCAGCCCCCACCCCCTAGATACACACACACATACACACACACACACGCATACATATGGTGAGAGTCTGCCTTTTCCCAATCCATTTTAGAACTGGCCATTTTTGCTTTCAGGAGGCTCATTAATCAGATCCTTATTGTATCTAACACTAGAGATATTTTCCCCCGCAATAAAAAAGGTAATCAAGAAATGCTGAGAGCCATAAAGAAATCCTTTAAATAAATTTCAGTTAAGAAAGCAGTGAAAATGGTGAAGAAATAAGGTCAGTGTAATTGTTGCGCTTGCATTTTTTTTGGAAAGCCTTATTTTTAACTGCACAGTAAAATGCAACACTAGCATATGTGACTTTAAGAAAAAGAGAAAAAAAATTACAAGTCACGGGGCTTTCCTGAAAATAACTTTCCTTGGACTCTTGGTTTGGAAAATAGCATTTGATTGCGGGTTTAATTTTTTAATTATGTATTTTAGACTATAGAAGTGTAATTCATAATTTTTTCTTCTATAAGAAGTTTAGTTCTTCTTTCAGGATATGGGGAAGGAGAGCAAAAATTCCAGCCAAGAAGGCACATTCTGAAAAACACAACACAGAATGGTGAGAAGGAGGTTTCACCTCTCTTTACATTTTGTAGCATTGAATCCTCTCCTGTTCTTTCTATAAATCAGTTACTGGCCACTGTTGTCTACTCTCTTGTAACAACTAGTCTTTGAAGTTGTTTTGCCAACAGTGTTCATGGTAGAGGCTAGCCCCTCATTTGTTAGATGAAGATGCATTTGTTGGGGACTTACTATGCACATTTCTTTAGAACATGTATTCAAGGTCACCTTTTCTTTTTCTTTTGATGCTGATCAAAAGGTATAATTAGAGGATAAGTTCCCTGTGATTGAGGATAAAATAGGCGTGAGGGAGTTTCAGGTTGGACATTACACAATGAGGTTTGTGTTAAATTATGAGAAAAGGTCTGTTGGAACATTCAAATATATGGAAGTTTTTCCTTTTGTATTTGTAAGAATCTAGGCAAGACTCTAACCGATAGAAATAAAAGATCCTCTGGATATTCTTGTCTGTAAGATTTTATGTCTCCAAAGTTTGCTCTCAGAAAGAAGGAAAATTTGGGCAGTTGGGAGGAATTTGTCTTTCTGTCAGCTATTTTGTGGAGCTCTGCTGGAACTTGCTAATTTTACAGAAATACTTTGATTCTTACCAGGCTGGCTCCTTGAATACCTTTTCCTGGGTTACTTTCTAGGGAGCACCTGAGCATGACCTTCTTGGTGTGCCTCTTGTGCAAACTGGAAGTTTGCTGGTTGAGCAGAAATCACAGCCTTACTTTGTCAAACCCACCTACATATTGTGTATGCAGTGTGTGTGTAAGTGTGTGGGGTGTGTTTGTGTGTGTCATAAATAGACAGCTGTGGTTCCCCGTGTGCCCTGGGATGTCAATAATGGCTTTTCAAGTAGTTTGTCTTTTCCTAATCTGCCAGCCTAAACCTTTTAGAGTTTTGTTTTCTAATTTGAGAAATAACAGGCTGAGTTGAAATTTTTTTCAAGTGCCCCCTTTGAAATTGCAGCAGTAGTAAATACAGCTCCAAAGATAAACTTTAGCTCTAAACTTAAAGACTGTAGCAGAAAGGCCGAGAACGTGCAATCTTTACTAATGAAACTTTCATTAGGAGAGTGCTCACTTAAAATGAATTAAACAACTAAGTCCCTACAATTTGTGATTTTGACCAGATTTGACTCATCCTTTCTTATGTTACTTTTTGTAATGCAGCCAACTATATCTAAAATGCTGAGTATTGTACGTCTTCAATATTAATTATCTCTGTCGATACACTGGGTACAGATAGTACAATTCCCACAAGTCCAGATTCTTACTGTAACACCAAAACAAAAGTGATATTTATGAAAAATATTGGAATAGTTGTCCTCATAGAAACAGTTCCCCAAAGGAAGCTTTACATAAATGTACACTTTTTAAATTCAGGATATTAAAAGGGAATCCTTAGCTTTTGCTTTTTAATTTGGGCTAAAATATGTAAACTGGCTCTGTTTTGGAGTTGCTTCTGTTTTAGGTGGCTTTGGGGGAGGATAACATCCTAGCTTGATTATATTTTAACTGCCTCTGTAGTTGAAAAGTTCCATTCCTGAAAGCGACCTGGTTACCGTGATTAGGACCCAGAGGGCCAGTGTGCAGATTGGGCTAAAAACATATTACTTTCATTTGTACACATGTAGAAAAATTAGATTTGTTTCTACGCAGACACCACTATTATCACATCCTTTTTGAGGAAGCCAGCTCAGAGGCCTCGAAACTACGAGTCTACTGAGGGCCTCGGAGGACCCTCATGGGCTACCTGTATAAGCAAGCCTCTGGAGAGATTGTTCTTTGTCTTAAGAAACCAGGATAGAGTCAGGGAGACCTGGGTTAGAACCCTGGCTTCCAGTTAATAGCTGGGTGGTCTTGGTTTAAATGCTTTGACTTTGAGTCTCGTTTTTCTCATCCTTTAAGATGGGGATGATAATAATGCCTGAGTCATTGGGTTTTTGCCAAGATACGATGAGAAAAAAGTATTTGAAGGCACCAGGCATACACAGCACCTGAAAATTAAAATGCTTAGAGGATGTGAGGTCTCTTTCAGTCTGTCAGTCTTTCTGTCCCTTGCAAAAGGTGTCCTAGGGAGACATGGCAATGCATGCTCCCCTCACAGTCTCCATCCTCTCCCCAGCACTCAGTGGGGTGCCACACAGTGTTTGTTTGTTTGTTTGTTTGTTTGTTTGTTTGTTTGTTTTTAAGTCCTCAGTTCTTCCCTGGAATTGTGTGGCTTTAAGTTTTCTGCATTGTCCTCCCTTGGAATTATAATTAGCTTGGGACTTAGCAGTCAAAAGAGAAAAAAAGTGAACATATGATTAATGTTTGTTAGTGTTGGTTTTTTATTTTATGAAAGAAAGAGCCTGTTAGGAAATTTAGAAGTCAATCAGAAAGAATATAAAAATAGTTTGAGGTTCGCTGATACGGTCCCAACTTTGCTGTAGAAAAGCAAGTGCTGAAACCTGAGTGTTTTTTTATTTGGGTCCCAAACCAACTTATTTGGAGCTTTATCCCCCCTTCAACACCTCAGATTTTTTTTCCCTCTAAACCCCTTGTTTTCCCAATAAACTGAATTTTGAAGTTCTATTTCTCAAGGAGTGGTGAAGAGGTTGAGGCAAAAAAGTATCTTAATGAGATTTTTCTAACTTGCCATCATTTTTCCTTCTCCTGCTTGGTGAGACAGGATGATGGATGGCTTTGGCAGTGCAAACAGTTCTAGAAGTGATCGGATTGACTGAAGTGGTGTGCAACATGTGAGCAGAATTCTGGCCCCCAATTTATTACCATTCCATTTGAAGTCAGTGATGACCATAGGCGGAAAAAAAAGGAGAAAGGAGAAAAATCACCACCTAGACCTTGACATAGTTGTTGAACATACACACTTGGGAAAGGATGGTGGGTGGTATCAGTACTGGTGATAGATCAAGCCTAATTTTGTACCTTTTTTCCAAGACTCTGAAGGGAGGAATAAATAGGCACATTATATAAATTCACAAATTGTTCTAAATTGGAACCTGTTGCTGTCACTTGTGAGGACAGAGAAATAATACAAGTCGCTCCTGAAGGGGCTCAAGACTTGAACTGAAAATAATCTTAGAGTGTGTTTTAATGTCATGGGTTTTGAATTCCACTTCGTATGATCATGGGAAGTATGTGAAGGGGATTCATTTTCTTTTCTCCAATTTATCCTTAAAATTAAGTTATAAGTTGTCCTGATCCCCCAAGTGCCGTTTTGCAGGCCTTAGGCTTTTTGAAAATATGACCCTTTACTGTGAAGCAGTCAGTAGAACTTTTCTCTTTCTACTCAAATACATTTCAAGCCTTTACCAAGGTTCTAAGGATTTTGTACACAGTCTTGTGTGTGTGTGCATGCTCTCTGGAAGAAATTAGTTGATTTTAGAATATGTTTATATGGGCAGAAATATATCTGTGAAAGAAAGCATGCTGAATTTGGATAAAAGATGGCATAGAAGACATTTCTCCATATTTTAGGCTAGAAAAATCTCACACCTATTAGTGAAGGACCAAAAAGAGATGATTGGGTGAGTGATTTGAGCAGAGTAAGTGGGCAGGATAGAGAGCAGGTTGTATGATAGTCTTAGGACCTTCTTGCTTGATAGGTGTTTTTTGTATTATTTAATAATTGAAAATTCATCCATATTTAAGCCAATACTTGCATCCCAAATCCTTTACATCTCTGGCTTAAGGCTTTTCACAAGAAGAAAAAAGACTTCGAGGTTAGAAGCACTTTAGTAAAAACTCTTAAACAGGTCTCCAGTTAGTGAATTTTAGTGACATGGGCTCACGTTTGGTATAATCTCAACAGTACTCTTCCTGAACTATCAGTTTGTGTCTGTTTTCCCAAAACAGAGGAGGAAGTTTGCATTCTAAAACTTTCATTGTTCCCAGCAGAGTTCTGTTGTAGCAGATCTGTGTTGCAGAGATAATCTCTCATATTCGCTTAGTATTGTATAATTTTTGGCCTATGGTGTCAGTGTGATCCCTTTAATGTGCTTAGGGCAGTGCTATAAACCCCTTTCTGTAGAAAATAAAGCTCAGTTGCTTGCCTAAGTTTACCTATCTAGCAATATCAGAAGGGCTAACTCCCAAGCCTTTGGGAATACATTTAGCTTGGCCAAAGTTTACTTCTCTAGGAAAAAATATGGTAATTCCTTTTCAAATTCAAGTTTCTCATTGTGGAATCAGCAAATATATATTGCATGACTTTTGCATATAAACTACAATGTAAGTGTCTTTTGGAATGTCGCAGAACTTAAAATATATTATAATATAGAGGGTATGGACAATGACAGGCAGAATGTGAAGTGTCTCAGTAGAGGAAGTACAATGCACAGAAGAGGGAGACATTAATTCCTGTTTGGAGAATGAGACAAGACTTCATGGAGGAAATGCCATTTCAGTGGAGTTAGGAAAGATGGGTATACAGAAAAATTAGGAGTAGAGCTGAATTCCACGTGGAGGAAATAGTATGAGTAAAGGCATTGGGATGGGAAGATAAAGGGCTTGCTTAAGGAATGATCACTAGTCTGGTGTGAATGCAGCATGGGATGTGTAAAGATAAAGCTAGAGAGAGAGGTAAAAGCCATAGTTAGAGAGGTAAAAGCTATGGTTCAAGAAGGTTTTTAACTGTTCATGTAAGTGTTTTGACTTGGTTTTGACTTTGGATTGGTAGCTATGGAATGTCTTAGATCAGGGGACCAGTTTCCTGATTGTTTTGCAGGATCAAGTCCCTGTCTTTTTTGAGTCGTGATTTCTCAGAAGTTGAAATCACCCTAAATGCGCTTCTAAATTAGATATTGATTATTTAGAGGGAATCAACATTAGAGCACTAATGTGATGTTATGATGTTACTGTTCACTGGTGAAGTCACATTGAAGAATGCCTTTAGGGTTACAGAAAGCAGTAGGAGGAAAAATATCAACTATATTTCAGGATGTAAAGAAATGTGACATTAGAGGAGTGTGCTGGATTCTCTCACCAACAGGTACCAGTGCTCATTTTCTGGGTAATGTGTTGCAAAGAGAAGATGGGGATAGGTGGGCTAGTCTGTGCCTGGAGGACAGAGATCATGTCAAATGCTCTTGTATCTCAACATCTGGCACATTGTAGATACTCATTAAATGTTTATTACATGGAATTGGGTTATCAAAAGATGGTTTTAAATAAGAGCCTGAATCACAGAGTTAGAAGACTTGTGATTCTTGAATCTGTCAGGAACTTGCAGGAGTTTATTTAGCCCAAGGCACTTAACTTTTCTGAGCTTCAGTTTCCTAATACATAAGATCAAGTTAATTTAAATTCATGCCTTTAATTCAAGGATCAGTTGAACTGTATCCATGATACACTCAAACAGACAGGATAACAATATAAATACATTACTAGGTTCCGGTTTTGCTTACAATCATTTTACTGGGTTTTGACCAGCATTATATAATAAATAAATAAATAAATAAATAAATAAATAAATAAATAAATAAATAAATAAATAAATGGAATGAAATAGAAAATAAAATATCAATGGATGGTACTTAATAAGGATAAGTGTTATTTCATGAAACTTTTGTTTCAGTTACACATGTTCTGAGTTGTGATATGAAGTTGCTGTGTTAAATGTAAACCTACAAAGTATTAATGACAATAATAAGTAGTAGAGGTAACTAGAGAAAAGACTAGAAATAATGAGAATAGCTTGCATTTCTTGAGTTCTTATCCATGGACTAGTTTATAGATGAGCTAACCAAGGTATAGAGAGGTAAATCAATTTTCAGCAATTGGTTGAGCTAGGATTTGATTGAACCCATAACTGTCTATTCCAGAGCAAAATTTAAGAGATTTATTTGGTTCCATGAGAATTTATTAAAATGCCTACTGTGTGTTAGCACTGAGATCCTCTCTGCCTGATGCTACAAAGATAAGTGGTTTCTGTCAGTCTCTGCCTTGAGGTTTTACTAGCTGCGCTCCACATTTTACTGTGTAGGAAGGTGGGTAAGATATGACTCAATCACAACGGAAGATAGGATAGATGCAGAGAGTTTCAGACTGTGTGTTTTATTTTGGAAGTATTGAGAAAAGTGCCTGGCATATAGTAGGCTTCAATAAAGATTTATTGAATTGAAGTTGGATTAATTCTTTACCTGGGAGTTGGGGAGAGAGTGGCAAGAGTATTAGAGAACCTTTGTGCTAGAAAATCACTGTGCCTAGCTACGTGGGTGTCCAGCTGTCCTAAAGCCTTTCATTCCCTTTTGGAGCCACTAAAACTGGCAGCAGGGAAAAGCCAACCAGAGTTCAATAACTCAAATTGTAAACTTTAAGTTTCATTTAGCCAAAGAGGACCTGATTCATCCTAGTATGTGGCACAGACATTTGGAGAATGATAAATGGAGGATGGGCTTCCTTACTATTGAAACTACCATTGTTGTTGTTGTTATTGCCATGCCACTTACTAGTCTTATAACCCCAAGCAAGTTACTTTACTCCTCTGAGCCTCAGTTTCCACATTTGTAAAATGATAAATACCTCTCAGGGTTGTTGTAAGGATTAAAGAGATTCGTTTGATAAATATTTATTGAGCATTTACCATTTTGTTGATCTCTAAGGATTTCGTAGTAGAGAAGATACAGCCCTTGTGCCCTCAAGGAGTTGAGCAGCTGGTAAAAGTGCTGTTAGCAGTGGGAGTCAAATCCCACCGACGTTCAAAGGCCACCGCTCTACAATCTGTCTTGGGGTATGTGTGTTATTGTCATGTACATGTCTCTTTTCTATCATCACAATTTCAAGTTTATTGAGGATGAGGGTGCATTCATCTTTTTATCTCCTCCTACCTCTGAGCCCCAAGCTTGCCTGTTGGCAGAATGTTATATTATATAGTAGTTGCTCAGTGAATCCAGCCCAGTTCAGCAAATATTTATTGTGTTGTTCAGGGCATTGTGCTAGGGAAGGGCAAGTAACTATGAACAGCGCTGAATTTAAAACTACTTTAGGGCACAGAAGGGGAGCAGTATTATGAGGTGCTAATAAACTATACCAGTACATTTTTAGTCTGTGATCAATTTAGGAAGAAAATGGGGCTTCAAAGAAAATTTAGCAGTAAGCCTTAAAAAATTGTGTTCTTTCTGTTTCTCAGTGCCTTTTTTTTTTTTTTTTTTAAATTTCATGAAGAACCAGGTTTGTTTGTTTTTTTGTGTTTTTTTTAATTTCATGAAGAACCAGTGTATTTGCCAAAGGCACACATTGAGATGAGATCTCCAAGATGCCTACTTAACTGATTTGTGACTCACGACCAAGACCAAGCCCAGCCGCCTTCCCAAGGCTCAGGAGACCCTCTGGGGCCTGGTCCCAGCCCACCTCTCCAGCCTCCCAACCTGCAGCTATTTGTCTTCTATTCATGCTCTACTATGGAATTGCAACATGCTCTTCTATATCTTTGCTCAGGATGATCCCTCCTTCATGAACACCATTCTGCTTTTCTTCACCTGGCTTCATGAGACAAATAGTAGGTCCATGTCACCCAGGAAGCCTTCCCTGACTCCTCAGGCTGGGTTGGAGCCTCCTCTGTTAGCACTGCCAATCTCCTCTCATTATTGGACTTCCAGACTGTGTAATCAATTGTTGATTTGCCTGTGTTTCACCACCATCTCCACTTTATCTCTGTAGCACCTAGTAAGTGCTCAGTAACTAATTGTTAACTGAATGGTGTAGTTGGATGTTGGTTAGATTGTCCATAAATGGGTTCGCATCAGGTGTGCTATTAACCTCTAGCCTAAGTGAAGGGTATTGGATGAAAAGCCCCTGGTCATGAAGACTGGTTTTGACACTGCTGTTGCTCCCCAAACACAGTTCTATAATTTTGAGCTGAAGATCTTGAGTATATCTGTTTACATGAAACTCTTCCTGATCACCATGACTCACCTGTAATTCCTCAGGAATTATTCTTTCTTCTAGACTCTTTTATGACACCTGCTCTCTGTACCACGCAATTAACAGTGATACATCACAATAATAGTGACCCTTTATAAGGTATGTGTCAGACTTGGCAAAAAGAACTTTACTTGGGTTATTTCATTAATCCTCCTGACAACCCTAGGAGGCAGTATTTTTATTCCTATTTTGAAGAAAGAGCACCATGTAACTTAAGTAACTTGCACAAGGTTGCATGGCTAGTAAATGTCAGACTTGGGATGCAAAACTCAGTCTGTTTGATTCCAAAGCCCATATTTTGTCTCCCATTTTGTATTTCCCACTTCTAAAGAGGTAGGGCCAAACAACAGGCATTTAACCTGGTGTTTTTTAATAGGAACTCTGGATCCGTACTGCCTGGGTTCAAATTCTGGCTTTACCTGTTTCGACCCTGGGCAATTTGCTTACCCTGCCTATGCCTCAATTTCTTCATCAACCCGTAAACTAGGGTTGTTATGAGGAGAGGATTCAATGGGCTAATGTACATAAAGCTCTTAAACAGCCTTTGGTCAGTAAAGTGATTGTGATCGCCATCATTATTATTGTCATCAGATATTAATCTGTGTCCCATTCTTCAAATACTTGTTGAGTGCCTGCTGTATGCTAGACACTGTTCTAGGTGCTGGGGATACAGTGGTGATCAAGACCATCCCTGCCCTCATGGAGCTTTTGTTCTAGAGGGAGAAGACAAACAATAGCATAAGTAAATAAGTAGATGGCTCCCTGCAGGACCCTGGACCTAGTAGGTGGGGATAGTCATTGGCATTATCATCAGAGTCTTCATTTCCATAAGAGTATTCTTATGCTTAGGAGTAATGGCTCAGCACTTGGCACATAGTAGGCATTTAATAAAGGAGATTTTTAAAAAATATTTTGAGCCCTATAGGGGATTGGTCATTTATTGCAGGGCTCACAAGAAGAGAAGTTTTAGATAGAAATATGAGCGCTGCTTCTCATTGTATAACCTTGAAAAAGGAGAGCAGATAATTTCAAAACCAAGGATATATCCTCTCAGTAAAGACTGTGGATGCCAAAGGAAAATAAGACTGGATTTGCTCCAAATCAGCATGATAGAGACTGGAATAGCCAAAGGTAGGTTGTCTCCTTTCTCCCAGGGTCTCAGGCCTTTAGAGACCTGAAACTATGAAAAGAGTATTTGGTAAATACTGAGTTCAATTCCTGAATCTTCTGCTTTCTAGTTACAAGTTAGAGTATTTACTTTTTTCTTTTCATTTTTTTTATTAGAGCAGTTGTAGGTTTACAGAAAAATCAAGCAGAAAGTACAGAGTTCTCATATAACACCCCCCGACACACACACACACACACACACACACACAGTTTTCAATATTATTAAAAATTCGTATTAGTGTAGTACCTTTACTTTTGAGATGGGGTAGATGGATGTGATTTGATTATTTTCATAGCTCAAAAATATTCAGGCAAGGGCTAATATACTAACTGGAATTGTATGTAAACCTTATTTGATACTTATAAGCACTGGAAAGTACTGGTTTTAGAATATAGAAATAAACTTTTATGTAATTTTCTTTCCTCTCTCCATTATATATACTATTCCATAAAATTAGAATAAAGACTTAAAGCAACAAAAAGAAAGAGAAAGAAAAATACAGTTTATTCTTATCCCAAATCTCCTTTGTTTTCATTAGCAATGTGTAGACTTAAAATTACTTTAAAAACAAAAAACAGAACCTCCATCAAACGCGTTTAACAGTAGAATAACAGTTGTCTGGACCTTTGGCAGTGCACCTTTTGTGCAGAGTACTGGATGAAGTCTTAAATGTTTTCTTCTTGTTGTGGCTAGTTGCATGTTTGTATTGCAATTCTCCAAGAATTTGACACCCTTGACCCTAGTTCACATTTGTTTTGATCTTGATACCTACACTCATCTAAAATAGAGCAGGAAGAGTGAAGAATAGGCTTAAGAAAAGGATTTTTAAAATATAGAACCACACGTTCCTCTTATGATTTTCTCAGCACACTGCAGAGCAGTGGGTTAGGAAAAAAGAAACCTCCTCCAATGTCCCGGTGTTCCCACCATCCAAACTCTCTTGACACTCTGCACTTGCCTCTGATCACTGTTTCATTCACCAGGCATTGATTGTATTCCTTCTGTGTACAGCATGCTGTGATAAAAAGTCGACCAAGGTTCAGGCCAAGGAGCTCTCAAGGAGTTCTCAGTCAAGGGGAAGATTGGGAGGTAAATGGCCAACTGAATGCTGAGCCGTGAGTGCTGCAATAGAGGAGAGAGGGAGGTACCCAATGTGGGGAGAGGGGCTCCAGCCAAGTTTTGCAAGATAGCAAGATTATTTAGATGGTGATAGGAGAAGTATTTCAGAGAGGGAGTGGCATATGCAAATACACGGAAGCGATACACTGCATGAAGTGTTTAGATTATGGCATCTCCTCACTGTCTTTTGAAAGCTTGTCTATTTACTGATCTGTTTACTACTCCCCTAAGACTGAATTTTTAGAGTGCAGAGATCAAGTGCCATGGAATTTAATAATCTAATAATACATGTAATCTCTGCCACATTCCTTTGAACCCTATCAACATTACCCTATTGCTATATTCCATGTTCCATGTTACACTTGAGAAAACTGGCACACAGAGTAGTTAAGTAACTTGCCCAAAGTCACCCAGCTGAGAAGAACCTGAGGTGAGATTTGAATCTGGGCAGTCAGACTCTAGTGCCTAGTGCCTGTGTTCCTTTTTTTTTTTTTTTTTAGGCAAAGTTGTAGGTTTACAGAAAAATCATGCATAAAATCCAAACTATTACACTATACAATAGATATTAAACAGATGGTTTTTAATTGAGATGTGTTTAATGGATATGGAAGTAATTATATGATCATTAATTCATTATTTGTTTGAAAAGAATAATATACCAGGCATGCCCAGGTCTAATAGTTGGTACAACCAATGTAGAAACTCTCACAAGTAGGAATGTTCTGTGGTGCTCTTAACCTCAAGATGGTACTGCACACGTCAGCCAGATTCAGATCCAAAGCGAAAATGAAATTTGAGTTTAGGGCTGAAACAGAGGAGCGTGGCGGTGGAAGGAAAGAGGCCGTAAAGACTGCCTTGCTCAGAAAATGCAAGGCTGCTGGCCTTGAAAATAGAGTCTTTGGGGACAGTTTGAAAGAAGATAAGGCAATATCTCTCTAAAAGATGAATGTACTCCTATTTTTAAATTGATTTTGAAGAGGAAAGACATGAGAGAGGTTTATGGTGAGAGCAGAATGGTGGGAAACAGAGCAAGGAAAGCAGGCATGGCTGTGGACAGGAGGTAAGGATCTAAAGAGTCATCTATTCTTTCATTTATTCTACCAACAAAACCTGCATCTCTGAACTGGTCCCTGGGATTACAAATGAATCAAACAGCCCCTGGCCTCAAAGAGCTCACAGTACAGTGATAGAGACAGACAGGAAGATGGAGCGTTTCGATGCTGTGTGGTAAATGTCCCTAATGGAAGTGTGTGCGAGGGTCAGAGGTGGGAGCCATGACAGGGGGCTGGGCAAGGGCGTGTTAGACATGATGGCAGAGTGAGGAGGACTTTCCAGGCCAAAGGGAGAGCTAGTGCAGAGTGTGGCGCCAAGGGACAGCTGGTGTGTTCTAGTTTGTCTCTGCCAGCTGCGGGAGGATGCTGCCCGGAATGTGTATTCCAGGCTTACGGAGGTTTGCAGTGGGTAAAGGAGGATGGTGGGAGTCAGTGACAGGAAGCTTCACTTTACCCCTGTTTCCTCCTTACCCTTTAGTTTGCTTGTCTGTAAAATACAAGTGATTGGGGGGAAAACCTCACTCATTTCTCTGAGTTTTCATGAAGATTAAATGGGGTAATGGATGTGACTGTGCTTACAAAATCCCCTGAGTCTAGCATATGATGTAATGAATTCTTAGCAGTGGCTTTGAAAGGTTTAGTCTTGTTTCTCCAGAGGGATAACACTTAATGTGTTATCTCTGCACTCCTCACCACACCTTTCTGATTGTGCCCTGGAAACGTCTCTTGAAGTGCATTGGATCAAAATAGCTCCTCCTTGGTCCACAGGAAGGAAGGAGCAGTTCAAGTCGAGGTGGCCCAGGAACAACCTGCGCTCTTTCACCCTGAGCAGGTCCAAATGGAAAGACAAAAATGCCTTTTGCTGTCATGCACTGTGGAAATTTTCTGATAGTTCCCTTGAAAACATGGGGCTTTTCCTTGGAGGAAATCAGAAACCCTAATGAATGTGCTTATTACATTTGAAGTGTCTTAACTTTAACCCATTCACATTTTGAAAAGACAGGGGACACCAGAAATTGTGTTTCTAAGTGTCAAAAAGAGTAGTTTTATTATTCATTTTTAGAGTTAACTTAACCCATTCCCCTTTGCATGTATTTTCCTGACTGGCATTGTTGTGAGAACTTATTAGTTAATGTTTGTGAAGCATTTTGAAGATGAAGGAAATAGCTATTGGCATAGATGATGAGTAGTAACGTTTGTAAGTGTTCTTTTCTATTTCAGAAATTAAATTCCAAGGATACATCTTATCGGCTCTTAGCATAATCAACTTTGCCACCTGCACCATATTTTAATGGATACATATTTTCAGAATGTTTAAGGCAAAGAGGATGCACAGGTATTAAGTTCTTACTGAGTGCTGAGCTCTGAGCCAGGTAACTTCAATTTCTTATATTTAACCCCTACAAGGACCTTGCAGTGGAGATAGGATTATTCACATTTTTCAGATGAGTACATTCGAATTGCACCCCAGAATCTAAGTGGCTAAACCAAGGTCAAGGTTGGAGCTATGTTTTCAGGCCCAGGTCAGGTCAATTCCAACCCTCATTTTTTACCATTACACCATGTAGAATTTTGTATTAAGATCTTTCCTGTAACATTGATTTATTTGGCCGTATGTGCAGACTAATAGACAACAGATACATACCCTAGAATGGTTTTAAATGGCTTTGATTGTTTACTTTCTCTAGGACTATGGGGTTCCATTTTATGGTGATAGGAACTTTTGCCTCAGACTTGGAGATTTAGGAAAGGGCACAGAATTTGGTTTCAGAATTGCATTCAAGTTGCAGTTCTGACTGAGTGTCAGTGGGCACTGTCCAGAGCCTTATTTTACCGTCATATGTAGAGTCACTTCACTTCTTTAAGACTCGGGTTCCTCATCTGTAAATGAGGGAAGAAAAGAATGACAATACCTACTTTGTATAGTTGTGGGAGGATTAAGGGAAGTGATGTATGGGAAGGCACTCATCACCATTTATTATGTGCTTGCAGTTGCTAGTGTTGGAAGGAAGTAATGGTAATTGCTTGAACTAAACATTTTCCTGTATAACCCAAAGTACTTTTTTAATCAACATTATAACAGAATTTCCATTATGGAGCCTTTGCCATTTTCAGGACAGGTATTTTGCTAGGCACTTTGTATATATTTCTCCATCAACACATTTAGAATATTATATCTTTATAGTGATTACTTATTTACTTATTTATTTACTTCCTTGCAAGAAGGAACCCCTTCTCTCTCCTTTATAATTCCCTGGATCTAACACAATGGTTTCTGGCCCATCGTAAGAACTCATTAATGTTGTAGAACTTAGCTTGGCTTTTGTTCTTCTGCACTGCTTTTCAACTTCTTTTAAGAGCATGCTTCATTGGAGGGAGGGGCTGTTCAAATGAAGCACTATATATCATCATTAAATTTTGACTCATAACTTGCTTTAAAATATGTTTGTAACTAAAGAAATTTCAGGTTGCACTAGTTTGACAACAACTGATTCTTAATATTTGTGTTAGCTTTTCACGTTTTTAAAAGGTAAATTTTGGTATAAAAAGAATATATCAAGAGTTGGAAGAGTTTGCCAAGCAAATGTACTTTGTGTCTGTGATTTCAAAGGACGTGGTTGCCCTGTTCAAAGAACATATGCTTTTTGTATACCTTAGTATATATGCAGGTATCATATCCAGATTATTCTTAGGAACATATTAAATAGGCCATAAAAGGGCCTTGTCTGAGAATTATATATTATGCAGTTTAAATTATAGTATATAAATATAATAGTTTTTAAAACATGTTTTTTAAAAAGTCTTATTATTTCTGAATTTTAAAATTGCCAATTTGACTTTTGCTCAATTAGTATAAATTAGTGACGTTTCAAAAGAGGTTTTGAAAATGGTAAACATTAATTGTGAAAACAGAAATATTAATTTATTTGTTCCCTATTTTAATCCAAAATTCTGTTTTTATGAGGCAACTTATAAAAATACATGTAGTATGAGTTTAAAAAATAGAACAAGGGGAACAAAGGTGGCTCAAGCAATTTGGCACCTCCTTCCTACATCAGAGGTCCCGGGTTAGGCTCCTGGTGCCTCCTAAAGAATCAAAGAAGATGAAGAGACACAGCAAGTGCAAACAACGAGGGGGTAGGGAGAAATAGATAAATAAAATAAACCTTTAAAAAAAAGAATAGGACGAGGACATTGAGGTAGAGGAAAATTAATGGAATAAAAAAAGTAAGATAAATTCAGAGATGAGATTCATGTTGAATTTTTTTTTAAAGTTTGCAGTAAGCTCCTGTACTCTTTACACACAGGGACCTGCAGATCTGGCACTCATTTTCCTAGTGGTGTTACACAGAAGGACCTAACGAATTACAAGACTAAGTGTCCATAAAACAAAAGCAAATCCATCGCACAGAGGACAGAGACAATTAGGTACTGGTTCATTGTTGTAATAAAGCATTTGCCTCAAAACAGACAGAAATATTCTGATTCTTGGTATCTGTGATTTTTTTCCCCTGCACTTTGTTTCTGGTTCATGAAATTTTTAATAAATATGTGTTAGGAGGCTCTCCGTATGCAGGAAAGAGAGAGAGACTTAAAAAACATGGTGTGGAATGCTGCTTGACAGTGTCATACATTCACAAGATGTCCTTGAAGATGGAGCACAGAACAGAGATTGGGGAAATTTTGGCAGCTGCAGTTGGAGAAATAAATGGCTGTTGTGTGATTGGGCAGATCCCGAAAGCAGGCTCCTGCTCAAACCATGTAATTAAGAAAAGTGGGAGCTTTTGTCCAAGTGCACAATGTTCATAATATCAGAGTTTGTCAGCAGGAGCTTTTAGAACGGATCAGTACTTTTCACTCCCAGATCCAGGGAATGGTTTTCTTATAAATCATCTTCTCTCCTTGCTGTCCTCATGAAGGTTGCTGCCAGCCTTGATAAGGCAAACTTAGATTGTAACCTTGCTAATTCATAGTGATTTAGGTGGAAGGGAGACTGAACCAGAGGCTCTTTCAAGATATGTGATTTTTATTCATTTGGACTCCCATGTGTCCTCTAATGTAGGAACAAACAGAGTGTGGCCAAGGAGAGATCCAGCAGTATGGCTATGGGGAGGAGATGGAATCATTTTTAATACTGTGACTCAAACTGGTTCGAAGTACTTGACATTTTCTTTCTTTTTAAAAAATAACTTATTTTCAGATTATAAAAGTGCTGTCTTCTCACTGTAAAAAAAATCTTGGAAAATGAAAATGTGGACAGGTATCACCATCACCTGTAATCCTAGCTTTGATTCTTAGCATTATTTTCTTCTTCTGCTCTGTGTATGTTTTTAATTGAGATAATCATTTTTTCATTTCACCTTTTTTCTATATTGGTCACACACATTTTCTTGTGATATAAAACCCATTCTACACATAATTTAAACTGTCTAATACTCTATCATAAAACCATACAATAACTTAGCTATTCCCCTGGTCAGGTCGGGCCCTTAGGTTGTTTCTATTTTTTCACTCTTCTAGGTACACGTGCCTTGATATACTTCATTGTGCGTAGTTTTGGTCTGCAAAATTTTGGATTGTTTTCTGAACTTCAGAATGGGTCATTGGGTCAAAGTATATGATCATAAGGTACAGAAAGGTTGTACCAATTAAAATCTCCACCAAAGATGAGAGAGACCATTTCACTGTATCTTAAAGCTTGACAGTTACAACCCTTGAATCCCTATTTTTTCTATGTAAATGTGTTTCATAGAAAAAGACAATCTTCTCCAAACCCTTGTCTGAATTTTCACCAACACTGATTTGGTAGAGTCCAGTTTTACGCCTGCTCATTCTGCAATTCCAAAAGTTGGAAATAGCATCCAACTTTTTCATAATGTTTCTCATTTATTTTTTAAAAAAAGGGGGGGAGGATAATGATGGGGAAAATTAACAATACAACTTCAACTGTGATTTAAAACTCCCACTAATGAACATGTAGATAATAGTATGAGGCTATGTGAAATGACCTTGAATATAATTTACCGCTCACTTATACATGTATTAGCCACTTACACACGCACACATTGAGGTGCTGGGAACCATTCTATTTTATGCAGTATCTTTAGCTTCAGAACATCCCAAATAATTTCTCTCCTTTGAATTGCGCAATTGGAAGAGCTATTGACTTTATACAATTTCTTACAACAAAAAAAAGGTCACTGTACAGATTTTTCTAGATACTAACCCCCTCTATTTCCCTCTACTGTCCTCCCCATCCCCACCCCAGCTACATTAAGGAAACAAGTATTTATTTTCAAAATAAAATATATTTCTATAAAGAATTTAATCTGTGTATACATAAAACTTAAATTCAGAGTCGTGGCCTAGCGCTTTAGATTGTGATATACACGCAGAATAGCACATTGCTTTTTATAGCTAAGTTTCAATGCATTTGTTCACACTCTGAACCATTAGCCAGGCATTTTATAAATATACAAAACTTATGTTTATATGAATTGTGCCATTGGCTATTGTTTATACATTTAATCAGAAGGCAAGTCTGACTTAATCAGCCTGTGGGCAGGTTTTCAAATGAGTCATTAACTGTTCTTTGTATGGAAGATGAAGATACACATATTTACCATCACAACTGACTCCCATCCCAACCGGTGCCCATAGTTTATTAGACCTTTTGGTTACTTTTCCACTTTAAACATTCAGAGTTTGGAAGGGCTTAAGGGTATAGGATGGGAAAGGAATTGTTTTCCAGTTGAATTTTTTTAAATTAAAGCTAATAATTTTGCAGTAACCCTGATCTTGCACATGAATATGTATTTATATTAAAATGAAAACATTCATCTTTTTCAAATATAACTTTAACAAAGAAGGCTTATTTAAAGTTTGAATTTAAATATTATATTTATTTGCCATTATGTAAAGGAGGACCAAACAGGGGAATGAAGGAAAGTTTTCATCATCTTTATAAAGGACTTGATAAGAGCAAGCTGTCCATCTGCTCTGGAAAGTTTGCTGTAAAAGCCCAAATACCCAGGGGTTCTTAACTAGGGGTCTGTGAGCTTGAACTGAAATTCAAAAAAAACATTATTCTTGTGGGGATGTGTTGATGCAGGTGTGATATATTTATTAAATAATACACAGTATAGCGTGGACATAGTAAGGGGTCCTGGTTTTCACCTGAATGGCAAAGGGTCCATGGAACAAAAAAGGTTAAGAACCCCTGTTTTAGACTCAAACTGAAGTCCTAGAGAAATAAAGAAATAGAGCTTTAAAGGAGGCCAGTATTTATTTAGGAGGGGAAATGTGGTGATTTGTCCGGGGAAGAAGATTAAAAACTTGGATTTCTGTGAATTTCATAATAATGCCTAAGAGAAATTAAAATTTGATTATGTTTTCATGCCCATGTTGGCCTGGTATTTTAGGTATTAATGCCTCTTGTTCTCTCCAGCGGCTGCTGATTTCTTAAAAGCTCTGACTACCACCACTGAGAATACTTTTGGCATGCCTGATGTTCATCTCCAGTGAAGAAGATGCTATTTCAAAGGAAGGATGCCTCATGCCTTCCTCATTGTGACAAACAATCATTTGCTTAGGGCGTTGGCTTTAGACCAGAAATAGGACTGTCAGTTCAGTATCAGAATGGGACAGTGTTAGTCCGTGTGTATTTAATTTATGTGCTTTTGGTGAGGAGGAGGAGTCATTAAGGAATCTCTGGAGGAGATTGTTTAAAAGAAAGGGGTGTATACAATTGACTTTAATTATTTGTTTAACTGTCCTCCTCTCCCATCCCCCAAACTTGAATACTCTGAGGCAGGGATCAAAATTATCTTTGTTTCCCCAACTCCTAGAACAATACCTTGGAGTTGAACAACCTTGTGTTGAATTGAATACAACTGTTTTAAGGATATGCTGAGAATTTATTACCACATAACTTCCTAGAGTAAATAGGTCTTTCAAGTTATTTGTGCATCTGCCCAAAGGTATTATTAAACTGTCAGCATGTTTTCCCTAGTTGGAATTAAATTTTTTTCCTAGAGTTTTCTAGTTACCTTCCATCAGATTCTACTGAAACTTTATACGAATGACTGCAATCTTCAGCCAGAATCCCCTGGTCTAGTGGTCTTTGTGAGTCATCACCTTAATTTGGTTGGGGGAGTAAGGATTTCCAAGTTTCCTTTTCCTAGAGTAGTCGGATCAAAGATCTCAGCCCTTTCTCTTGGGCGCCATTCATAACATGTCGTTTTCAAAGTTAAATCAAAACCAGGAAACTTGCATTTAGAAAAAACATATTAATCTGAAGGAACTTGAGCGAATTAAAAAGCTTCTTGAAAAGAAGGAAGGGAGGACATGGAGTTCATGACCTGGGGGAAGAAACTTTAAAGAAATATTAAATTTGGTGATTGCAAGGACATTTTTAGTATCTTTCAAGGGCAAGAAGAGAAGTGAGGAATTATTCCTAAAAATAATGTCTGTCTGCAGGAACAGAGATCTTGCTGTGTTATTTTCTACCTTTGGGGATTTGTTTTTTGGGTGTTGGAAAGGCAGGTGAGATGCAGTAGTCTGGGCTGCTTCACCAGATTCTACCATACTGCGTTCCAGAATTTAGAATTTTTTAAGGGTTAAGCGGGAAATGCCTACAAAGAGAATTAGGACTTTTATTTTTGTTCTCATGAATAATTTAAATCTCTTTCTTTAATGGTTTGATTCAGAGACTGTCTTTGGTAAACATTATTCTTCATGAGCTTGGGAGTACTTGTTATATTACATAAGAGCCTTTATACATAAATTTTCAAAAGTCCCTCCAACATGTAAAAGAAGACACCTCTAAGTACTCATTAAAATATTTAATAAAATACAGATGTATGTCTCAGCTATACACACCTGAGATGTATTTGCAATGAGCACATTCACTCAGCATCTTTCTAATTTCTGGGCCTGCTGAATTAGGGGGCTGAAAGGCGAGGGAAATAGGTATTTGGAAAAGAAATATCATATTCCTGTGATCTTCTCTAGTTCTTTCCTCTTGGCTCTTTTGCATGAATTGAACAGTGAAGCCACACCTTGGCCAGAAAGCCAGAAATTGAGGACTGAAATAGAGCTCAGAGCACTGTGATGGGGGTTACTTGGGCCCTGCACTGGGCTCTTGGATGATGTATGTCAATAGTGAGAAGTTCTGTAATAGGGCAGGTTCCTGTAAAGTAAAGCTATAAACTTTTATTTGCCTCATGAAGTACATCCTGAGAATTGTAAACTAGGTTAAGATACACAAATGCAAACCTGTTTATTGTCAGGCTGCCATTTTTATGTAGAATATTGGGGCAAGGACACAATATGTTATGGCTGTGAGGATTGGAGAGAGGGCTGTGAGCACCCATCTGATGTGGCTTTCTGGGGCCTGGGACAATGACTCATCAGTCCTGTAACTCCAGGCTGATCTCCAACAAATGAGCAGATTAAATCCTTATGAAGAGTGGGGGATAGACAGGAATGAAGGACTTTATGAAGTGACAGAATAAATATTAGTACATTTTTAGTTGTTAAGTTCATTTTTAGAATTTTAGAGTGGTCTTGCTTAATATACTTCAAGGACTTTACTAAGCACAGGACATGTTCTGACATTTGGACTCTGGCAATGAGTATTTGTTTGGTGAATGAATGAATGAATTCTGAAGGCAAGAAATTATATGAAAGGAAGGAAGGAAAAAAGGTTTTTGTTACCTATATTGCTATTGTTAAGCTTTTTTCTTCTAACTCCCAGCCTGTTTTCTTAGGCATTGGGATTTATCTTTCTCCCTATTGTAATAATATTAACATCAGTAGTAATTTACATTTGTGGAGAGATTACTGTGCCAGTCACAGTGCTGAATCTTCACATCCATGATCTCCTTCAGTCTTCACGATAATTCTGCAAGAATAGGTACTATTATTATTCCCTTTTTATACCAGTAAGACCATTGGCTCCTCTGAACCACAAGGCTCTACTCTCTCCTCTTGAGTGACTGATTAAATGGAACTGACATGAGGATGTAGAGGCCCGATGAGGGCAATGGACACCATACATGACCAGCGTCCTTCTCACCAACCTTGGCAGAGTTATGGATTAGTGGGTGGGGGTGGGGTGGGGGTCCTAAACTGCCCTATCAAGTAGTGAAAAGAGTGTTAGTCTACACAGAGATGCTCCAAAAATGTGTCAGGCTTGAATGTGAAGGCTCAAGTTGGGACTTTTAATCTGGAGACAATGGATTGGCTTTATTTTTATGTAAAATGCATGTACATTTTTCTAGGGAAAAAGGCTAAAGGCATTCAACAGTTTCTCTATGAGATCGATGCCAACCAAAAGTTCAGCTCTCCTGCTTAAATGAATGTTTCTTTAAATCTGCATTTAAAATAATATTTAAATATATGCCTGGTCTATAGTAGGTGTTCATTAAATAACTGTGGAATGAATAAATGCTGTGGGACCTTAGACTCTAGGTTACTTATCTATTCTCTCCACTTTCGCTATCTATAAAATAGAAGTGATGTTAATATCCAACTGGCTTGTACTTCACAGGGTTGTTGGGGGATCCAGTGAGCTATTGAACTTCCGTTCACTCAACAGTCATTAATCCAGAACCTACCATGTGTCAGGCCCTATTCTACATGCAGGACTTGGTCTCTGTGCCATGGAGCTCAGAGCTGAGGTTGCAATTCTTTGTGAACTAAAGTGCTATTCACAGAAAGGTGGAGAGGTAGACACTTCTCCACACCTCTGTTCACCTGCACTCCTATGGTATGGCCACCCCCTCCCCCACAAAAGGGAAGTAAACCCTCATCCAATGCTTTTGCCTGCTTTGTCACAAGAGTTCACATGTATAGTAGTCTCCAGATCTGAACTACAGTCCTCTCTCTGCCACTAACTAGCAGTGTGACTTTAAGCAAGTCATTTCCCCTTTCTGGTCCCCCTTTCTTATCCTTAAAACTATGGATTGGGCTCTGTGGGCCCTAATGTTCTATGATATCTGCAATGTATCCCCAGGGCCTGCCACACTGAAGCTAAATCTCTGTCACTCTAAAATCTCCAGATCTAGCCATAGTGGAAATAAACCCTTTTTAAATGTGCATTTGACCTGGCATGTCCAGGAAATAGTGAAAAGTAACTGGTACCTCGGGTAGGCAGTGGCAAGAAATGCGATTGAACAGATCATTAGGACCATTGCAAAGGCCTTACGATTCTGGCAAGGAAGGTGCCATGAAGGGCAGAGAGGGTGGCTTTTTGTTTCAGGAGCATCCTGAGAAAGAGGCTGGTTGTAGCCTCAGCTCCTTACCTCCCCTCCCTCCCCGAGGATAAACGACCCTGAGTGATGATCAGGCAGCTGCATGTCTAAGGCCTTCCCTCTTGCTTTTGTTGTATATTTTGCAGAAAAGAGTGGTGGGAGGGGTGAGGTTAATGCATTGAGTGTAATTAGTCATTCAAACCATCGACAATTACAATGACAGGATTTGAGTGCCTACGTATTGTGCCTTGCTCTAATAGTTTATCCCTGAAAATTTCTGCCTGTATAATGTTTCTTAAAATATATCACGGGAACATAAAAGATTTAATGCAGTGCTTTGTACAACCATTAGAGTTTGAAGTCAACTGAACCTCCTCAATGTTCTATCCTGGAAGCTGACTATAATTCTGAATTGCCATTCAGATGAGAAGGGAGGGCAAGTCAGGGGTTTGTAACATGGTCAGCTGCAACCTTGGCTGTGAGACCCATGCAGAATGTTTTATTAAAGTACATAGACACACTTGAGTAACTGATATATTTATTTGCAATGAAAATTGTGCTGTCAGAATATCAAAGGCCTTTGCCTGAGGAAACAGGTGTTCTGAATTTTGCCAGCCAGCCTCTGAGCTTGTTGGAGGATGTGATTCCCACCAACACACATCTCCTCTACTTCTGGTCTGTTTCCCAAGGAGAGAGTACCAGTGTCATCTCTTTAAGATCTATCCCATAACTTCAAAATGCTACTGCTTTATTTTCATGCATTCAATGTCTTTGCATCTTGGGCTCTTCTCTTATTTTCCAGGTAATGTTTTAAAATCCCCTTGGTTAGCTATGTGTCAGATTTGATTCTGCCATTTTAAATTTCTGATTTTTTTTTTTTTAAGCCTGTGTTGCCTACTCAGATGCGTCATTAAGGCCAATGAGGGGGTCTTATTACATGATGTTTCTCAGCTTTCAGGCTGTATATTTTTATTGAGATAGTTGTATATGTATGTGTATGTGTGTGTGTGTGCATATTTGTATTTTCATCAATTCTTTCTATATACCCAAAAGGATAACTGTGTAGATGTGTGTGCAGAGCAAAAAGAATTCCATCTTCATCAAGTGAAAATGACATAACCTAATTTATATAGGTTGTTGGTTGAAGTAGCTCAGTAGTGAACATTGCATACTATGGCTCCATTTTGAAGGTGTGAGCCCTGTTGGGGTTGTCTAATCTGCAGAGAGGGCTTAACTCCAGAAGTCCACACAAATTAGGAAATCCCACGGAGGACGTATGGAAATTCGGAAGGCTGATTGGGGAACTGAAATAACTTTGCTAAAGCCTCGATACTTCTCTTTCTGGAGCAGAGCATCCTAGGAGATAGTTACATGGGCAAATGCTAGCTTTTATCACATGTGTCTGTGGGGTTGGCATTCAATAAACGAAAGATGAACCCGGCTGTCAGGGTCCTCCCTGGGAGGTGACCTTTCACGGTCTTGGTCCCACAGTACCTCAGCATGCTTGGGTATGACTTACATTCCTGCTTGGTGCAAGATTTCTTTCTAGGTTTTGGGGGGGAGCCATAAGAAGGGTAACTGAGACAATCCCGAGAAAGGTGGAGAACAAGGAAGGTGTTCTATAGACGGTGGGAATGTTTTGTGTTTTGTTTTGTGGTTTTTTGCCATTAAATCGAAATGTAGTAGTTAAGCAGCTCTGTGGTCCTGCCAGCCAGGCCTCCTGAATTGGATAAATTCTCTTTTTCAAGCTCCTTATTGAGTTGGCAGTGTTTCTTGTGTTTGTTGCCTGGACACCTGACTCAGTGAAGCAGTGAGACGACACAGCAAATGGAGGCACTGCACAGACCCAGGAGGCCTGGCAGCTTGGCAGAGCGGAAACCTGCCTCCCAGCCAGCAGTTGTGCTGATGCTTTACAACATCATCTCCATTAGCATATCCCCCTTCCCCTGGGTCCTTCTCCCGGATTCTTTTTCTGGACCCTTGCCTCAAGGGCAGAGCAGCTGAATCGGATTTTCTGGGTGCAGTTCCTATCAGTCCTGAGGAGAACTTGATTTAAGATTCCTCTTGATTCAAGATTAAGAAAGTTTTTGCTTTCTACTTGCTGTCTGGTCCAGGCTTCCAGAATCCCATAGCTGACCTGAAGCCAAAAAGGAAGATCAGATGATGTGAGAGATGGAGCCACTTACGTTAATTAAGTGATGGTAAAGAATCTTAGAAACTCCCCATCTTCCTTGACCTGCCTTATTTCCCTGGCTTGAGACCTCCTTTTTTTCTTTTGGTTTCATTTCCCATTTATCATCATCAGAAGAGAAAACAATTAGAGTAGCACTTCACCTATACGTGGGACATGATGAGGAATAATAATTATGATGCCTCTAAACATTTTATGTTCTAGGTACCCAATATATGATCTTTAATCCAGAAGATAACACTGCACAGTAGAGTTTTTTCCCAGTTTTACAGAAAATGAAACTGAAGCTCAGAGAATTGAAGTAACCCATTTGAGATCACACAGCTAATAAGTGGTAGAACTAGAATTTTAAATCAGCTATTGTCTTTACTCAAAAACTCATTCTTTTTTTTTTTTTTTAACTATACCACTCTGCTTCAGATGAGAACATAAGCAAAAAAAAAAAATCTGTGAGTGTTGATGAGGATGTCAAGCAACTAGAACTCTCATACTCTGCTGATGGAAGTGTAAATTGGTACAACCACTTTGGAAAGCTGTTGGCAGTATCTGCTAAAGCTGAGCAGACATATACCCTATGGCTCAACAATTCCCCTATACTCCTAGGAATATGCCCAACAGAAATGTATGCGTATGTGTACCAAAAGCATATACATAATGTTCAGAGCAGCATTATCTATAATAGTGCAAAACTGGAAACAACCCAAATGTTCATCAACAGTATAATGGATAAATAAAATTTGGTATTTTAATTCAATGGAATTCTCTACAGCAGTGGTGAAAAACCTACTGCTACATGTAATAGCATGGATAACTCTCCAAACTAATGAGTGAAAAAGACACAAAAGAGTATGTTTTGTATGATTCTATGTATTTAAGCTCAAAAACAGATAAATCTATGGATTAGAAATCAAAATATCAGTTACCTTTGGTGTAGGGAGGTAGAAATGATGGGGAGGAGAGGCAGGCAATGAGGAAGGCTTCTGAGATGCTAGCCATGTTCTATATTGTGATTTGAAAGATGGTTACCCAGATGTGGGTTCTGTGCACTTTGTTAAAGTTTTTTGAGTTGTATCCTTAAGGTTTGTATACTTTACTACATGTATGTTATATTCAACAAAAATGTTTACTCCCTCACACACAAAAAATCTCTGAGCAGCCAAATGATCATAATGGAAGCTGCTAGTTATCACATACCTGCCAAACCTTGGTTTCCTCATCTTTAATATGTAGAGAATACTAGAATCTATCTCATTGCCTTCTTATGAGGAATCAGTGAGGGAAATCATGCCTTTAATAAACTCAATAAACATGAATGATTAAAAAAAAAAAACATGAATGATTGTGGTTATGTTCTCACCACTGTTCAGGTGCTTTATATAAATACTCTCACTGGATCTTTCTTACCACCTTGCAAGGTAGGTGGCATTGTTTCCATTTGCAAATGAGGAAAACTGAAGCTCCTAGAGTTTAAGTCCCTTGGCCAAGGTTACAACCAGTGAATGACAGAGCCTGATTCCATTTCCAAGGAGCTGATGTTCCAACTGAAGAAATACAGACCAATTTCAGAGGAGATGGAATCATGTCATGTTGGATGGGTAAGGGACAGTGTTGAGCATAGAATGGAAAAGTGGGACTGATAGGCTGCGTTTGGGTCAGGAAACCTGGATGCAGGCCCAGACTCTGTCCCACTCTTCTGAGATGACAAAGAAATCACTGGACGTCTCTGGACTTCATCTCAAACATGAGAGTACTGAACTAGATTTTATTCCCTTAAGTGCCTTCTGGCTCTGCAATTTTGTGATTTTCGGTGTTTGATATCCCATACAGTGCATCTTCATGAACTGACTCTGTGAGCTTAAATCCATTTTATATCTAAAACCCTATTCTAGTATCATCTTCTCAGTACTTTCCCTAAATCCCCTACCCTATAAGCAGGAGTAATTGCTCTTCTACTATATGCCAGTTGTCCTACCTGAGCTTTTTACCTATCTGTGTCCTCTACTAGACTGTAAGCTCCCTTGAGGGTAGGGCCTAAGTCTTATTAATCTCTTTAGCATGCTGCTTGGCCATTTCACACATCTGGAAAATCTTTGTTTAATTAAATATTTACATCCAGAGAAAGTCCTTTTTGAGTGATGTGTGAGAGAACAGCCTTGGGCTATGCTAGACCTAAGGTGGACACCTAGAGATAACTTTTCCTTTCCTTTTTATTAGAGGTCCAGAAGAAACAGTAACATAGTGGCTGGGTAATATTAAATTATTAGATGACTTTACAGCTCCCCAGAATGTGCTTATGAAATCTGAAGTTTGATCAGTGATAAAGCATCAGTGAAAATCTAAACCCTTCCCATATGGAACGACCTCACTTAATTTAATGTCATTTTATCTTTATGAGATAGTTAATAAACAGGTACTGTATTTGATCTTGTGAGTGTAGCCCTCTATATTTAGCTTTTTCAGCTTTAATGGAACTATAATTTTAATCATGATTATTACTTTACATTTTAATTATAATTTGGTGTGGCTTAAGTATACATTTCTGAGAGTGATTGTGTAATGAAAACAGGAATTAGCTTTTCATTAACAAAATAATGGGAGAGTTCCCACTGCATTCTAGTCTGTGTTCAAAATCTACGGGCTGGTCTAAAAATAACAAGGGGAGTTTAACATTTTGGTTAAAAACATGTTTCTAAATTGGCTGTGTTCACAACCCGGTCTCTTTTGCTCCATCTTGCTTTATCTTATTCTCTTTCCTTTCAAAAATAAAACAAAATAAAATCTTAAAAGAGAATTTAATTGTTTTTGAGATTACAGAAAGTTTAGTTTTATTATTTTTATTTTTATTTAGATAATTAGCACCATGGAGCCTCAGGTGTCAAATGGCCCGACATCCAATACAAGCAATGGACCCTCCAGCAACAATAGAAACTGTCCTTCTCCCATGCAGACAGGGGCGGCCACAGATGACAGCAAAACCAACCTCATAGTCAACTATTTACCCCAGAATATGACTCAAGAGGAATTCAGGAGTCTCTTTGGGAGCATTGGTGAAATAGAATCCTGCAAACTCGTGAGAGACAAAATTACAGGTATGCTCATCTTTGGTTTTCCAGGCTTGGAATTTGCAGATACGTTGTTCCATAAGATACACAGACCTTAGCAGAAATACAGATGCATGATGATACATCTGAGTGTCTGCATCATGAATCCTGTGTGCCATGATGGAATGGACACACACTCATTAAACCCATACACGTGTGTACACAGGCATAAAGTCATATTGTGGATTGGTAGCACTAGGAAACATGATAATTTGGAGTTCCTAAACTTTATGTGAAATGCTCCTTTGATATTATTCCCTTTTATTCTTAATCACCCACCCCTTCCCTCTGTTCTTGCATCCTCATTTCTGCCCACTGTCCTCCCTATATTCCATTCTAGTTTTTATCTCAAACATTTGGTTTGTGTGTGCCTAATGTTCTTCCAAGTGTCTGAGATAAGTGATTTAAAGGGGGCCTCATGGAGTTGTGGAAGGGGAACACAACTGCCCATTGTCCCTGGGGAGAAACAGACCCTAAGGATAGCAGATTATTCTGAAATGCAGCTGCTCTTAAGTAGGAGGGAGGTACGTAAGGAAGATCTGCATTTGGGGTATTGTTTTTATTTGTTTCAAAGATACACTTTGAGAAGTCAGGGACTTTTTACTTGAAAGTGAAACAACGCCCTATATATTTTAAATAATTGAGTGTTTAGGTTCTGAGTCTTTTCCTAATTGATACCTGTTCATTGAGGACCTAATGTTTGCCAAACACTGATGCTATAATTCTTGGGGGTAAGTTTCCCTATAATTCTGTTAGAGGTGAGAATATTTCCTTAGAAATATCGTGGGCTACATAACGATGTCAGGGAATCCGCTGCTCTCCAGTAATCCAATACTGAAATCATTCATGCTCAACTTTTAGTATTTGTCAGTTTTGAGTGTTGAGTTTTGTTTCCCTTTCTCTGGACAGTTTAATTGATGAGTAATTGGCCTGTATAAGGAAAACGAAACTCTATGATTAAAATAGGGGGGTAGATCATCTTGATCTTAAATCCTCAGAGAATACAGTGTATGTTTGTGCATGTAGATATATGTGTTCTCCTAGCCTCCTATTTCATGTGTGTATTTGTCCCCTTATAAACTAAGTACTTTGTAATATCATAAAACTAAAATAACTGTTACTTTCTAAAATATAAGTCATATAAGCCTCCAAACATTGGAAAATAATTACTTATCTCAGAGAACTTATTGGGAGGATTAAATACAAGACTGGATATATAGCATCTAACACAATGCCTGGTACATAGCAGTCTTTCAATAAATGGGGGCTTTTATAGATAAGTTAGGACGTTTTAAGGAGAACGGCCAGAACAGAAAAATGATGTCAGGGTCTCCATAATAGGGCAGGGCTCTAATGATCTTATCCCAGAGCACTGGATCATTCATCCTTTAACAGAATTGTCCATATTTTCAGAAAGCCAGTGTTTAGATTCCTGAGTAATCTTTATATAATAGGATGATAATTCAAACCAAATTAAAACCAGTTAACCATATGATTCTTCCTCCCACTTTTGCAGAGAAAATATATTTTTGGTGTAGCCTTACCTTATAAATAGGGACTCTGCCAGCTATATTAGTGAATATTATTAATCACCTTTTCAGAAGAGTTCCTTTAGAACTGTAGTGAGGTTTTTGAGAAGTACTGATTCATGGTGTTGTTCCTTGTTTTCTAAAGACACATGTTTAAACAAGCAGATTCCTTTACTGAAAGAATGCTAATTTAGTAGTTCACCGAGTGGATTTGAATAGGAGTGACAGCTTCGAAGACAGCCTTTAATTTGGTATACAAAACCAAACTTGTCAACTTTGGTTTGTTTAGCACCCTCTCCAGCACAAGCAGAGACATACAGTAGCATCTGAGCTTAAAGAAGAAGCTTATGGGTTGAACGCAAAAATACAATTCAGGCATAAATTTATAATTATGTGGCATGGTTTTAATTCAGACACACACAAAAAAGAATTTTATTTGTAGACAACTTATGGGAATGAGGCAGGGAAATATAGAGAGACCAGAGATATTTGCCCTCAGTTGGTAGCAGTGTTTAATAAAAGTAGAACTTGTGGTTGTAAAGAGTGCTTATTACATTCTTCATTTACACTACCTAATTAATTCTAGTATTTTAAATTAACAGTGAAACTGGTCCCTGCTGTACCATTCCATAGATGCAGCATATTTCCTCAATCCACACGTTGTTCAGGTTTAATTGGCTAAGCTCAAAAGTCAGAGAAAGAGGGAAAGATGGGGCTATGGGGAGATGGGAAATGGGTGGGAATTGCTCTAACAGAAGACCCTCTGAGGGCTACATTTGGGGTCAAGTCATAACATAGCCTGGGAGAGGTGTGTTATCACATCAGGCAAGTTGAAAGGCTGGTGGTTTAGAAGTCAGGGTAAATGACATCATAGGTATTTTTGTTGCCCTGATTTTTAACATCCCAGTCCCCCCTTTTCCTCCAACACCTCCTACAGATCTCAATGCATCTCGATCCTGTGAAGTTTACAAGGAGTTCTAAATATCGGTGGGAGGATTGGGGGGGTGCGAAGTGGCGAAGAGATAAGAATTCAAGATTAAGATTCTCCAGCCTCAAACCAGGCCTGAAGAGATTGTAATGGCTCCCCTTAGAAGGTTCTGGCTTATAAGGTTAAGATCCCTTGAGAGTGAGTGACTCTTTGTTAGTGGTATTGCTGGCAGGCTGGAGTTACCCCTGGCTATGGGTTGTCAATGAATTCTCAACTTGAGTTCATACAGAGGAAGTTTGGGCGTGGACTTGATACTGAGGGCATAATTACCACTGTTTATCAAACACTCACTCTGTGCGTGATACTTGCTAGCTCTGTGTCAGGTATTTACTAAGCACTGGACATACCTTATTTCATTTAACACTCAGAATGGTTTCCGTTTTCTTAGATGAGAAAGGTCAAATAACTACCCTAGGACAGCACAGTTATTAGTAGGTGGTAGAACTAAGATTTACCCACAGTCTCCAAAATACGATTTAATGCAGAAGCATGTACAGAGTTCCTCTGCTGTGTTAAATTCAGACACCGTTTACCCCACCATATTACCCAACACAACACAGTGTTCCTTTGAGTAGAGGTTGGTGGCCACTCTCTGGAGAGTTTAGTTAATGCACCATAGCTTTAAACGAGACTCCTGTGTATAAAGGAGGTGAAGATAACAATATTTATCATCCTCTAGGGATGCAACTCAGCCGTCTTCCTACAGAGAAGAGCCAAATTTACTGAAAGTGCCAGGTTTTAGATTCCCTTACAGTGCTTTTGGACATCTTTGTTACTTATCTTCTTAAACATATTAGCTTTTCTTTTTCCAATTGCAAAGACACTTATCAGAATAATCTAGGTATTAGGGAGAGAACACATGTCCTGAGATGCTTTTGTGTGCCTCTGTGAGCACATCATGGCAATAGAAGCCAAGTTCTTTGCTTTTCTCCTTCATCTATTGCAGTCTACTCCTGGAGAAAAAGGGAAGTGGTGTGTAGGATTCATGCCTCCTAGAAACTCAGGCAAAGAACACCAAACTCTTGGTAGAATTGATTTATTTTTTATTTTTGTTTTGTTGCCTTTTTGTTTTTTGGTTTTGCTTTGCACAGCATTGAAATTGTCTTGTGGAATCCAAGTTCCTGGGTGATCAGTATTTTAAGGGAGGAAACATGTGGCTTGGCCAGGACAGGTTTAGGTGGTTCAGGGTATGTCTTGAAACCAGCAGAGCTGGAATGGTAAATTTCATTTTTATAAATATCTATTTTATTATCACCCCACCCCAAAAGGAATAAAGAAAGGAAAAAAGGGTAACAAAGAAAAATCCCTAGAAAGAAATGTGTAAGACAATAAAGAGTTTTGCTATGCCTGTCCAAATTGTGTGATTATTTGCAGCACAGTGACAGAAAAGAATTATATTTTTATGTGATGTCACTCTGTATGTCCATACAATATAGTTTTTAAGAGCACTTTTCTATCCATCCCAAACAAGTGAGAGGTCTGAAGGGGAGTTTTTTTTTTGTTTGTTTTTTGTTTTTTTTTAATACAAGGCGATCCAAACTGAACATTATCAATCACAAAATTGAATATATAAAGTGACTGGTATATGGGGCAAGCCATGAGTGCTGCTTGTGGTTGAGAACAGGTAAGGTCTGTGTTAGCTGGAGCTATTGGGGCAGATTTGAAAGATGGGGTTAGGATGGGGATAGAGGAAAGAAAGGCAAAGGATTGGAGCTACAATTCCAGTCTAAGAACACAAGCATTTTTTACTTCTTCTGTGCTTTGGACAAAAGAAAGTAGAGTGGAACATATTTCTTTGGAAGTGGTGGTCTAATATAAAGGAACATTACCAAATGCAGTTAGGCATTTCAAAAAATTAAGTCAGTTAGAGTTGAATTCCAATTGACAAAGGCAACATTTCTTAAACACCATCTAATCCATTCTTCGTTTCTTCCTTTGTAATATATTACATTAAATAACGTTATCATCCAATAGAAAATTAAAACAAAGCAAAAAGAAGCCTTCACCACTGTGGACATCAGGCTGAATACTTTGCCCACTGCATTTGTATCTGGAACCACATCTCTAATTAAAGGAGCTAACTCAGTTTTGATGCAGTAACACTGGTAACTTCTGTTCATGCTCAGATTTGTAAGTGTCCTATGTGTCCCTCTCAGTTGGTAAGATCTGAGACATGGACCACAGCAGTGGTGAGAGGGTCTTTTAGAGTATCAAGGCCAGGAGGCATTACACAGGGTATAGTCTCTTGGATTGAAGAGGGAGAAGGGTGAGGGTTGCGGGTTGTTTTATATTACCTTATATACTTTTAAAGAACTTAGAGGGATTTTGGACATTTGGTTGAGTTTTACTTCTGGGATAACCTTATGAACAATAGAAGACTGAAAAATACTAAAATATGGAAGTGTTTTGAATTCACTCCCAAAATGTGAATTCAGCCATAAGATGAATTTATTGGTATAATTTCTTATAGAGCCTAGCAAAGAAAAACAAGAATAATAGCAGCAGCTTTGTATGTGTGTGCCTTCTGTGCATTCTGGGCACCATATTTTATGATTAAATATATTAGCTCATTTAAGTGGTAAATTGAGATTTCTTAGAGAATCATAATAACAGCCAATGTTTATTGAGCACTTACTATGTGTTAGGCATCATACTGAGATCAGTATATGGATTTTGTGTAATCATCACATCAGCCATTTTGCAGATGAAAAAACTTGGACTTAGAAGCTCTTGAGTAACTTGCCTAAGGTGACTGCTTCCAAGTGGGAGAGCTGGGACATAAACCCAGGGCTGTCTGACTAGTTATGACTTGTCCAATTCATAGCTTATCTCTAACAGTTTCCCCAAAAAATACTAAACTGTTTTCTCCCATTTACAAACCAATTCACCTTATAAACCTAGGGAATGAAAATTTTTAGTACAGAGAAAACGTTATTAGAGCTCCTAATCTTTTGTTTTGGAAAATAGCAGACTATGCATTTAAAAAGTAAATACCTAAGTTTTTTTTTAATTAAACAAGTCACTGCTTACCTGAGCAAGGAAGAATAGAGTTGGAGAGGTTTTTAACATGACTTTCTCTCTTCACGAAACACTCTTCGCATCTTTGCCTTTATTCTATTTTGCAAGCACTTTATTGAGATGAATGCTGCCTTAAATTTAAGCATAGTTAAAACCCAGCCTCAATTATGCATATCCAAGAAAATCCCTAGATATTGATTAGCTAAATGAACTTTTCTACATGCACGTCAGAATATTCCTTAACGATGGGAAGGGTAGAGGAAATAGTAGCACTTATTAGCATATTTTGATTTGAAAAATGTGCTTGGTACAGTTTCATGTGTCTCTTGAATTCAGAGAAAAATAGGCAGATTTGCATCTGTCATTTTATTTATCACCTCCCTGCATCATCTTATGCATATTCTACAAAGACGAATAAAGTAATTTGGATTTATTATATTGGGGAAAGTGGTGGTTATTGTTGAGGGTAAATGGAAAAATTTTAGGTCTAGAGGAGATTTGGCAGCCTAGTGGAGTTAGAAAACAGGAAAATAGGAGTCTGCCTTTTTAAAAGGGCAACTTGGAGAACGTCAGGACGTTAAGTGCAAACAGTAAACTATGTAATCATTGTGCCTCTCACACCTCCCATCAAGGGCAATGAGAGACCTTCCATCCTTTCTAATTAGGACAGGTTGGCAATTGAGTGGAGCCGTGAGGTTCAGGGTTAGTGAAAGTACATTCATTATGCATATTTTTCCCCGGGATGGCAATAGACAGGATTACAGACCAGGTATGATTTCCTTTCGCCCCCTGGCTCCTTTCCCCTTCATATTCCCTTCCAAATCGGATGATTCTGCCCTTCTTTCGAACTCAGAAAACATAGGAAAGTATTCTCACATCCCAGGAGAGATGTCTCAAAGGATTTTTACCTAGGATGTGAATCAGACCTGGGTATTTTAAGGATTTCCTATTTCTGTGCTTTAGCTGACTATTTGGTTCATAAGACCAATTCCCTGTTCACCCAGTCTCCTCTCCTTCCCCCAACATGCCTACACACACACATACACACACACACACAGTTACACACACACCTGGTTGATTGAGATGAGGAACTAAGCAGGAAGGTAATGTCAAACAAATTTCCACACATTATCTAAAAATGTAATTTATCAGTTTCAGGGTAGGAGGAAAGTGCTTTCTGAAATGTGTTAATGGGGAATTCATTTTTTCTTGTCTGCTGTGAGGGTATGGTAGTGGTGATTTCTTTTTTCAATCTGCCACCCCCCTGCACCCATTTCACATTTCTCTTCCTGCTCTTAACTGATGAACTCTGTATCTATCTTTTATTCCTTGTAAGAACTAAAGATTTTAAAGTTACTTTTCATTTTTTTCTACAGTCCCAAAATTGGGCTTTGATGGGAGAGAATATTTCTAGTTTGAAAAGAAGATAAAATTGAGATAAAGATCATATATTTTTATAAGGCTTCTACATTTGTAAAACATTTTCAACCAGCCAACGGTATTTATTTAGTGTCTGCTCTCTCAGACCAAATAAATGTTATTCCCTTTCCTTCTCTTCTCTTAAATTCTGTATTAGGGTCTGTGAGAAAGCCAAAGAAGATAAGACATAGTTTGTGCCCATATGTTTCTGCTAGCATAGTCAATAGGTGGGAGAAGCCAGTACAAATTATGGGACCCTACAGGGGCTCACAGGTCTGGAAGGGGCTGCAAGCCTGCTTATGATGCATATCACTACAAATCTACCTTTGCTATTTTGTGGGGTTAAGGGGGTTTTGCTTTGTTTTTCACCAAGGCCTGAGCTTATCCTAGGTGGACCTAGCTATTAATTTCACTGGAAAGATAGGACAAAAGGATTCCTAACAATGCAGTGCAGTTGGAGGTTGATGGAATATCTACTAGGTATCAGCTACAGTATGAGGCATGTTATATATGTCATTTCATTGAGGCTTTATACCAGTTATGCATGATAAATGGCATTGTCCTCATTTTATAGATGAGGAAGACAGATCAGTTATTCAGTGATTGGGGTTAGGTCTGACTGCAAAGCTTATGGTCTTTCTGTCATCTTAACATTCTGCTGCTATTGAATGAGGGCAAAGATAATATCAGCTATGGGTATGTTTTAGTTTCCTGGCTGTTAGAACAAATACCATGCAATGGGTTGGCTAAACAATAGGAATTTATTGGTTGTAGTTTCAGAGGCTAGAAAGTTTGCTCCCTCCTGGGGCTGGTATCTTCTGGCTGGCCAGCAATCTTTGGAGTTCCTTGCCTTTTGTGACCCATGGCAATACACATGGTAATTTCTTCTCTTTTCTCCTCTGGCTTCCATTGACTCCCTGCCATGGCTTCTTTCTCTGTATGACTTTCACTCTGCTTATAAAGGATTCCGGATTAAAGCCCAACCTGATTCATTTGGGCCATACCTTAACTGAAGTAACATCTTTAAGAGATCTTATTTACAATAGGTCCACACCCACCACAATGAAGACCAAGTCCAAGAACATGTCCAAACTGGGCATCCACCACAGGATGATCAAAGGAGAAAAAGATGACAATGGGCTGGGGTTCTCAGAGCAAGTATCAAAGAAGAGTGAGTCTCAATCCTGACCTTGAACTTGTTAGAGATTAAATTGTAGGAGACCAATACATGCAGAGGAAGCAGCTTAAGCCAAGCTTCAGAGATATCTTCAAGGGATAGCGAATAGAACAGTCAGGACCACTCTGTAAGGTAAATGTTGGTACTCTCTTTGTGTTGATGAAATAACTGAAGTTTAGAGAAGTTAAGTAATTTATCCAAGATCACAGCTAATAAGTGATGGAGCTAAGAGTTGAATTCAAGTCTGTAAGACTCCAAAGCCTGTGATCCTTCTACTTTGCTGGAAAAAAAGGAAGAAAGAAAAAAAACCCAACCTAACACAGAAGGAGGTTGACGATTTGCAGACTTCTATGGCATCTATGACTTGAGAAACATTGTTTATCTTGCTGAGGTCAGGTACATGTTCGTTCAGTAACTCTCCTTCCACCTACTTCAATTTCTTACTGATTTATAAGTTTGGTTTTCTGCTTGGCCATGGTTTTGTAGTTGGATGTCCTGGTGAGGCATAAGGCCCCATCAACACAAAGTAGATACAGCTAGTTAGGGTAATTATTCTAATTCCTAAGACTGCTAATAGAATTTCTTCTTACAAACATCCTGAATCAGATTAAATCATTTTATTGGTGGTATGAGCATAACACTATACTTAATAACCCCTGTATTTGCCCTTTGTATTTGTTTTCCAAAGATTTTATCTTCAGTACTTCCTTTGTCTTTGTTGATGTATCTAATATAGGTAATGCCTATATTCACTTTACAAATGAGACCAATGTGGCCCAAGAAAACATGGATCAAGAGCATTTGGCTTTTTGTTTTCCTTGTTCTTTCTTTGCTTGTTGCCCTTCCTTCTTCCTCTTTCTGCTGTCTTATTCATTGACATGCTACTTTGGTCCAAAAAATATTTGAATCATCTTGTAAGATTATGTGGAAAAGAGCTAGAGGTAAAATTGCCATAGATTTTAATAAAACAGAGCCAAGAGAACATGGGCAGAGAATGGTAAAAGGAGACCAGAAAGAACAATATTAATTAGAAATGTGGCCAAGTCCCTTGTCTGAGAAGTAGCAGACCTGCAGCCAACCAACCTACTCTGAGTCTTCTTTACATCAAAGAAAAATGGATGGTGGCACATTGGTCCCTTTCTCAAGTGATAACCAGGATCCAAGAGCCTCCCTCTCCTTCTCACCACACTCACTATGCCTTTACTCTGGATACACAGGCCTCTGGTTATGGACACAATTGCCAGCTATCTTACAGGATGGGATATAAAGCCTGAAATTACATACATAGCATTTTCTTTTTCTCCTATAAGCTTATCTCTCTTACCTGGACCTATGTTGGATTAATTTATTTGCTTTCTATGGTCAGAGCAGACAGTGACACAGAGAAGCTGTCTGAGTGGAGTCCCTGTGTTCTTTTTTTTTTTTTTTTTTTCCCTGTGTTCATTAACATAGGGTATAAAGTAGGCAATGTGCCAAAAAAGGTGTTCTGACGTGGGCCCTCCTTGCCTGCTTCCCTGAACTGAGGAACTGCTGGCTTCTGAGTCTGTTCAGCATGCCTGCTCCCCTCAGACCCCAAGGCTGGGCATGCAGGAACTTCAGTCCTCTGCTTCCATCTTCCTGGTGATGGTGTCCACGGTAAGTTCAGCTAGTTCTCCTTTATCCAAAACCTTAAGCTGGGCAACAAACAGGAAACTTGAATGTCACCCTCATTTCCTGGTTCTGGTCCTAGAAAGTGGAACTAGTCCTCAACCACCTTTTCTCTTCCTGGTGCCTCTCACCAGTCAGTGGAACATTCCCAATGAGACAGACCACCCTCTAAGTATAAAAGAGAGAGAGCAGTCCCCAAGAGCCTCCCTGTCCCCCAACCCCCAACACACACACACACACACACACATTCCCCTAAACTCTTCCTGGGCAAAAACTACCAAACACAGTCATTGAACTAACTAGAAGGGTGACAGACTTCAAACAAAGCGCTGCCCATCCACTTAATAACTGCATGTGCGGCCTTACATAAGTCACTTAATCCCCTTGAGCCTCCATTTCCTAATATACAGTAGAATAGATAAATTCTTTTTTTTTTAATTTTTAAAGAAGCTTTAGATTAAATAAATGTTACATAAAAAATATAGGGGATTCCCATATACCCCACTCCTCCCCCTCCCACACTTTCCCACATTAACAACATCTTTCATTAGTGTGGTACATCTGTTACAATTGATGAACACATATTGAAGAATTGCTACTAACCATGAACTATAGTTTTCATTATAGTTTACACTTTGCCGCACACAATTTTATAGGTTTTGACAAAATGTATAATGACCTATATCCATCATTGCAATGTCATGCAGGACAATTTTAATGTTCCCAAAATACCCCCATGTTATACCTATTCTTCCCTCTCCTTGCCCTTAGAACTTCTGGTGGCCACTGCCTATTAGTTCTTCCATTGCTAGAATAATAAAAAGTCTATAATAGAATAATAATAAATCTACTTTAGTCCATTTTTCATTCCCCAATCTTGAAGATTTTGAGAATGGTGATGCCCACTCTGTTTCTGATCGAGAGGGGGCTTAGATCCCATAGGGCAGATGGATGGAACTGTCCTCCTTGCAGTTGTAGATACTTTCTGTTTTTTTGGTATGGGTATTGTCCGTCATCATCCTTTTGTTAGTTGTCTTAGGTGAGTTCAATGAACTGGAGAGTAGGTGTTGCAACTTCACAGAGATTCAGGTCTCAACCGGCGTATGAACAGACCGAAGATTTAAGTCTCTGGGACATATACTTAACAAGAATAGTGCTAATTATAGGTTCAAATAAAAGAGGCAGAAGAGCCATGTGTAGGGAAATTATAAACGAGTCTTACCTGACCTTCTGTGGTTGGCATTTTTGAGTTCAAACCAGACAACACGTCTGAAAGCACTTTGTAAACTGAAGCACCCTATGAACAGGAGGGGTCCCTCCTATCTCATGATGCTTACACTCTTCTCATTCAAGGTCCTACCCCTGAGGCCAAGAGATGGGTGAAGGGGGAGAAGAGGGAAAGCATATGTCTCTTCCTAATTCAGTACTGGATTATGTAATTCCAAGGAAAAAGTAGGAGGCAGAGTATGGGAAGGCAGGAGAATGGAATGGAAACAAATTTATTAAGCACTTGCTAGTCGAAACAGATTTCTATTTATCTCATTAATTCGGACCACAACCCCCAAGAGGTAGGCATTTGTGGTCCCTTTCTTTAGATGAGGAAACCAAAGCTTATGGAGTGTAAAGTGGCTGACTAGAGGTCACACAGCTGGCAAGTGGCCAAGTGGCTTGCATTCCCATATGTCTCCTGTCAGGACAGGAGACCTTCACGGAGAGGGTTCCCTGTCTTCTTCTGTTTCATCCTAAGCTGTGCATGTGGCTGTGTAGGATGTATTCCAGTAAACCTCAGAAATAGCTGCAGTAATAATGAATACCAGTTTCAGTGGTTCTAGAAAACTGTTAATGAAAGTCTTTAGTACAATATTTTAAAATGTTGGGATGGATCATTTCTGAGATTGTTCTGAAAATCAGGCCACTTTTTATGAGTGATAAAGTGGAAGGATCCGTCAAGTTCTCATTTTAGCTATAGCTGTGGGACTTTGGGCAGATGAAGCCATTCTTTGCCTCAGTTGTATATAAAAGAGAGTTAATACTGGCTCTTCCCACCTCACTAGATGTTATGAGATAAGATGAGCTGCTGCTAATGTGTCACTAAGTTGCTACGGTGCTACACCAATTTAGGATATTACTATGGCCTTCTAGAAGATAAGCCATTATAAGCAGTGGATTTATGAAGGTAAAGCAAATACTAAACCCCTGTGATAAGCTGGCTTTGCTTTCTAGTCTGCCTTCCAGATGTTTCGTTCCATTATCTACGTACATCTCAACAAAAGCTGATTAACTCTCTCAGACATCAGTGTCTAACTCTTATTAATGCTCGAGTTGATCAAATTACAATGCTACAGATCCTACTTGTACTGTTAATATTAGATTTTGGATTCCGGTCTATAATGAATGATTTTTTCCTCCATGCATTGGAAAAATTGGTTAGCAGAGTTCATAAGAAAGTTTAATTAGCAGGCTGTTTGTGAAAATAGCGGTGTGAGTCATCGTTCAGAATGAACTAACATTTCTCAGGGTTGAATTTGTTCTTCTGTTCCTTGAGCATAAGATTCTTGTGTTTGGGAAGCTGGTGTCTGTGTGCTGCCCACTTGAACTGCACCATGTAATAAACTAATGACAAAAAACAGCAGATTTTTAAAGCCAGAGAGGAAGAGGAGGTGTAGGGTGTTTGTATATTTGTATATAGGTGTCTGTGTCTCCCAGAGGAATGTTATGGACCTGCTGTAGTCCAGCATTGTGCTAGGCAGTAGAGCCTAGCGATTAAAAGATATACTGCCTGGGTTTATATCCCAGCTTCATCACTTACTAGCTGTGTAACCTTAGGCAAAATCTTATCCTCTGTGCCTCAGTTTTCTCATTTGTAAAATAGGGATATTGATAGGGTAATTGTGAGCATTAATATATATAAAACACTTAAACCAATACCTGGTATATAGTAATATAATTCTTACAGCAGTCCTGTCACATGTAGGTATTATTAACTCTATTTTATAGCTGAGGAAACAGGCTCTGAAAGGTTAAATAACTTTAGTCCAAGTCACACAGCTTTTAAGTGGCAGAGCAAAGTTAATCTTTGTTTGATTTCATCGCCTGCATTTTCTCTCTGCTATGCTAAACTGCCTCCCAGAGTCGTACATCTGGTTAGTTAAGTATGGGGTGTGTGCCTGTATGTGTGTACCTAAAAGTGTGTGCTCCTGTTTGGGTGTCCATAAAGCCATGCACAATTATGTTTTGCTTTTTTCCTTGGGACTTTCATTTTCCTTGTGAAAATCCTTGAGCTCATTGCACTTTGACTACTACTGATGGATGGTAAAGTTAGAACTAAATTTGTATGAGGTGTTATGAAAACATGGCTTCAGATGCCTTACCCCTCCCCGCTTTGCATCTCTGTCTTGTGTCTATAAAAGCAAGCCTGTGTGCTGTCTTCTGAGAAACAGAATTGTAGATTATCACAGTGAAAAGAGATCTTAAAAGTATTCTCAGTTTGGGCTCCTTGTTTTCTGCTATGTCCTCTGGCATCTCAGGAACTATAGCTCAGAGTTGGGGACCAAAGTTTAATTGGGAATATGTTTTTAAAGGGGGTCTGTGCCCAAATGAGTTTGAGAAGCTAAAATGAACCAAGTTAAAAGAGAGTTCTTTTTATTAGTACTTCTCTGAGTACAAACATACATTTTAAGCCTAAGCCCTCCCTTTAAGATTATCCAGATAACTTTTTCCCCCTCTGGCATTTTGTGGACTAACCTTCCTGATCCAGGAGGGAAGACTGGAGCTCCACTAGGGCTCAATTTTAGGGCAGAAGGGAAGGAGACAATTCGGGAAAGTTCCTATCTGATGACCTCTCTGCTTTTGCTAAGAAAGAGGTGGGGTCCTCTCTGGCACGTGGGTGAACATGTGAAAGCCCTGGTGTTCTGGGAAAATCTCACCTACTTCCCAGAGGAGCAGAAAATGGTGCCATGTGGATCCATCTCTTTAGCACCAGCATAGTCCCATCATATAGTAGGCATTTTTGTTAAAAATTATTGAGTTCTGAACATGTTCTGGGCATGATTCAAATCGTGGGTTCATTTGTTTTCCTGATTGTCAGGGTGACATTCATTTTCCATTACTTAATAGAGCTGAGCCGTTGGAAGGTGTTTATATTTTTTTATTCTTGCACATATACCCAGGCACAGTTTCTAGAGAAGCAAATAAAATGGCTTCCCTCCTCAATTTCTTCCCTATAGAAATTCTGCATGAGTATTTTGTGCTTGCACTTTTTTTAGGGGGCGAGGGGGATAGGCATTGCCTTAATTCTTACCCTGCAAGCTGAATGATGATGAAAAGAGAAAACAAACTTTACGTCTTGTTTCTTTTCTTTTTCATGAATGTGGGAAATTTCTTTCTTTTTTAACTTTTGTTGGAACCGAACTGAGCTGTCAAACCACTGATGTGTGTGTCATGTTCTGGTACCTTCCTTTCCGTGAATTCCAAGATGATAAGGACTGGGATATTCTTCTCTGGATCTCATACAGCTATTAGTGGTAGGTCCAGGGCTAGAGAGCCCCAAGCCATTATTTCAGAAATCATGCACTGACAAAGATTTTCAAAGTCCTCAAGCTAAAATTTGACATCCTGACTAATCTCTGTACAGACAAGTTATCTCGTCTCCTTCATCGAGAGCTATAAATTATCTTTTACTTCAAATAAAGGTAGTTTTGGTAGCTTTATATTCAGTTAATATTTATGAGGCATTACTTTGTACCAAGCCCTCTCACATAACTTATCTCATATAATCTAAATCCCAACATGGTATCAGGAGCTTCTACATGCCCTTTGAAGAATGGTGTCTAGTGGGAGTTTTGGAAGCCATTGTTTTAGTGTTAAATACAGCAGTTCCTTTCACACACAGACATTTAACCCACAGACAGGCTCCTTTCGTCCCAAGACTAAATTACAGTGTACGTAATTAGTATTAAACCTGGTAATTTTTTCAAACTCTTCTTCCTTTGTTGCTAAACCCTCTTCTTTAACAGCAGATGTATTTCTGGAATCACCTGTTGGTTACCATCCACTCTGTGTGGAAAGTCTTGTCTGTCTGACATCCAAGCCTTTGTTTCATGGGAGAGTAATCCAACCAAGAATGAAGAATTTTGGTTCATTTTTCTAGCTGGGAGTTTGCCAAAATCCTCCTCTTTTTGTTTCAACCCTTGTTAAAAATATTTTTAAACGTGTGACTATTCTTTCCTGTCTTGTAAGACTATTCTGAACATAATTTAATTTAACGTTGCTTCGATTAAGAATCTTTCATTGCCCCAGGGTCATCAGTCTGCACCTTCCTTCTTTTTGTATGATAAATACTGAAGGTGAGAGAGTTGTCACTGAAGCTTCTATTGTCCCCAGCACATTACCTAGAGTATTTTTTTCCTTTCAGTTTATTTTTTTTAATCGAATTACCTGATACTAGCTTTTTATCTTATGAATTGCCTTTCTTTCCAGAACAGACAGAAGAAAAATAGGGTTCAGCTAAGTTCAGTTTTTTCATTTATTGAGATTCATTATTGAAATATGTATTTGAAGACCTGTCATTTTGAGCAACTTATTTTGTAGGACAAACCAAAAGGGAGGAAAAAAAAATCTCCTTTGAGAATCGGTTGGCTTTCTTTATCGAATAGTGCAGCTTTGGGGACTGCACTATTCCTGCCTTGGGGACTGTGAGAAATCATTGCTTGTACTCTGAATTTCCTTGTGCCTCATCTCAGTAGCAGAGCATCATTTTACAGCTGTTTGAGCAGGTTGGTTGGTATCCGCTCTGAAATCAGCAAACTCTGTTAAAAGCCTGGATGGGCTTGGGGTCCAGGTGGACTTGTCTTGGGATCTGAGACCTCAGGGCATCAATTTCCTTGATTGGAAATGGGAGTAATAATGCCGACCTTGTAGGATTGTTTTCAGAAGTAGATGAAATGATAGATGTAAAACACTCAGTACAGTGAGCATATAGTAGGCACTCAAAAATAACTTCTTTTGTTACTATTCATTCATTCATTCAACACAGATTTATTGAAAGCCTACTTACCATATACCACAATTAGTAAGACCTGCATCCTTGCCCTTAAGGAACTTAGAGTTCATTGAGGAATATGTTCAGTTCAATATACTTATATTGTAGAATGTCTGCTGTAGGCCATGCACTTTGTCTGTTGCCATCTTGATGCCACATGTTGAGTCCTCAACCTCTGGCACAGTTCATCTACCTAGGAAGTCAGAATGTACCCTTGGGAAATAACCAAGGACTGGCTCAAGTAATTTTTAATAAGAGAGGCTGAGTCCTATCTTTTCAAATAGTGTTATTGGCAGAAAGCAGACACACTCCAAAATTTCAGGTGCCTAAAGAACATTGAGGTGGATAATAACAGCCCATCTGCTAATGATTTCTGAATTTCTCTCAGAGGTGTGGGGAGATTTCATATATGCTTCTGAGCACAGATTCTAATTAGAAACAGTATTTTCAGTACAAGTTGATATCAAATACCTAGTGGCCCCCTGGAAGTGATGTCTGTAAACTGAGGAAGTCCTCTCTCCTCAAGAGATGCTCATGCTCTCCCCAGCTCCTGGAATGTCCTCTGTCTATTGCTTGCTATCTCTTATCAGTCTTTTGAAATTAGTCACAGCTCGCTCAGGTATCACATCTTCCAGAAAGCTCTCTATCCTTCCCTCCATCATAACACTTACCATACTCTACTATCGTTGTCCATTCATAGACCTGACTTTCCTCCTACAGCATGAACTCTTTGCTTCTTCCTTGTTCCTCCAGTTTCTTCATCTGTAGAAGAAAGGGCTTAAAAAGATTATCATAAAGTCCTTCCATGACTGTCATTCTTTCATGCACCAGCATGGCAGACACAACCAAATTGGGAAGCTGGATACTTTGGAGTATATATTGGAATTGAACAGAAAGAGCAAAAACTTGGGAAACAATACTAGAAAATCCAGGCTCTCTCAAAGTCTCCTGTGTGTTATGCTGGGTAAGAGCAGGTGTTTAGCATACAATGAGAACATAGTCAAGAAACCAGGGAATAGCAGAAAATGCATGGGCTCTGGAGTGATAGGGGCCTGGTTGCCTCTGTCTAGCCAAGTAACCTTGGGTAAGATACTTCTGCCTTCTGTGCCTCAGTTTCCCCCTCTGTAAAAGAGAAATAGAAATGCTCACCTTCAGAGGGTTGTAAAGATGTAAGTAATGATGCATATAAAGTGCTTGGTCCATAGTATGTGCTCAATAAATATTCCCTGTTTTTTTATTTTCTCAGTTAGAAATCAAGATAAACAAACCAGGTATGAGCATTGAGTCTAAAATAAATATAATTTAGAACCTTTGAATCTTAGCATTAGAAGGGATGTTATGGGTTGATCTTGCTGACTGCTGCAGCATCTCCTGACAATGGGATGGGTAGACGCTGTTTGCACATTTCTAATCTAGGGGCCCTTGCCACCTTACAAGACAACTGATCCCCTTATAAAATCATTATTAGAAAGTTCTTCCTTTTATCAAAGCAAAAATCTGCCCCCTGATTTTCTCCTACTGTCCAATCTTCATTCTCTCCCTTGGTGCCCCGTTTGCAAATTTGCCCCTGCCATTGCATGAGAACTTTTCAAATATTAGAAGAGCTTTGAGCACTTCTAGAATTTTCTTTCCTTCGGACTAAATGCCCACATATCTTGCAGATGTGTCTCATAAAATCTAGTTCCATACTGCTTACCACCTTCCTCTGGACATGATTCGGCTGCTCTTCCTAGTCCCTTTCTATATGGTATTTGTGAGACTGGGTGTGGTTAAGAGGATGTAAACATGCATGTGAATAGAGAGTATACATTCAGTCACCCAACAAACATTTACTAGATAACCAACAATATTATAGGCCCTTTGGTAGGTTCTGGGGATACAGAGATGAATAAAACATCTTCTGGGCCTCAGGTACTCCCAATCTAGTGAGGAACAGAGACAGTTCCTCACTGTCAGTGAGAGTGTCCACATGAGTCACAAGACTGAGGAGAGAGAGCCAGAGTGATTGTCATGTATGTCTTATTTACCAGCACCGTTGACTCAGTTTGAAGAAACTAATAGTGCCTCTTGCCTCTTTTCAGTCATTTGACAACTACTATGGTAAGGTACCCTCACATTCACTTGGTCCATTGCTTCAACACACAAGCATGCTCCTGCCTCAGGGCCTTTGCACAAGAGATTCCCTCTCCCCTTTGCTCAGATAGCCATGTTACTGGCTGTCTCCTTTCCCTCAGATCATTGCTAACATGTCACCTTAGTAGTGATACCTTACCTGACCACCCTATTTAAAAATTGCACCCCCCACCACCACTTCCTTTCCCCCATTTCTGCTTGCTTTCTCCTTAGAACTCACCATTATCTGACACACTTTATATTTTAATTGTTTCTTGTCTGTCTTCCCCATGCTCAATCAGAATATAAGCTCAGTGATAACAGGAACCAAATATGTTTTGCTCTATCTCCAGTCAGTGGAACTATACCTGACACAGAGAAGATGCTCAATAAATATCTATGAGATAAATTAATATAGAGTACTTGAATTCAGCCCTCAGGTTGGAATATCATCCCTTTGATAGGGGAATCCTATCAAAATCCTACTCCTTCCTATCAAAAAGCCTACCTGAAATGTCCCCACCTCCAGGAAGCCTTCCCTACTCTGCTCAGTCAGAATCAGGCTCCACCTCTTCTCTGGTTCCTATATATAGCTTTAAAAGAAAAAAATCTCTGGTTATTTCTTAATTTGATGAACTATAATTCATTCTTATATCTTTCTTTCCTCTCTAAATAATAAGCTGTCTGAAGCCAGAAACAATTTCTTGGTTGTTTTGGGGCCCATCCCTAGTGTTTAGCACATAGTAGGTGCCAGTTATATGTGAAATTTGTGTGCCTATTGCATATTATGTGCTCCAAGTGTAAAAGAAAAGAATCAGAAACATTCTCCACCTTCAAGGAGGTTAGGGCCTTATTGAGAAATACTGTCTGCATAGGCAACAGTGTAAGGAAGAATCTGATGGAGCAAGGAACCAATGTCTATTAAGTACCTGTTATATGCTAGGCGTGTTACATGCTTTATCACTTTTAATCCTCATAATAACTCCTTGCAAAAAGTAATATTAACCGCATTTTACAGATAAGAATACCGAAACAGAAAGAGGCAACTAAGTAGGAATGCAAAATAAATTTTGGGAAGGAAAGAAATAGCATATATTAAGAAATTCTGAGGAATTTCCCATCAGAATTTCCCTTCCCTCTTCCTATTTGTTGGATATATAGTTTTCCCAGAAACCATGTTGCAGGGAGGTTAATTTAACTTGGCCAGGGTTGTACAGCAATAAGCCGAAGAGTTGGGATTCAGATCCACCTCTAACTCCCAAGTCCCTTTCTTTCCATTGTTTCTCATCATACTTTAAACCAATTATTTCTAGCTTTAATGTACACTCGAATTATCTGAAGATCTCATGGAAATGCAGATTCACTAGGAGTGGCGTCTGAGGATCTGCATTTCTGACAAGTTCCCAGGTGATGTCAATGTTGCTGGTCAAGGGACCACCCTTTGAGTAGCAAAGCTTTAAACCATAATTTGAGGCAATCTGTGAACTATTAAAAAGAAAATAAATCCTCCGACTAGTTGGCTTTACTGAGTTTGCCAGACTGACCAACACTGTATAAATAAACAGAGGTGGGATGGGAGTGGGTAAAGCCAGGTGCCTCAGAACCTCAAAGTGTCCCCAGTCAGTCTTCACAAGTGGAAAAGACCCCAATGCAGGTTGAGTACATCCTCTTGACTACTTGTTCTATGCCAGACACTCTGCTTGGGCACTTGTAGAAAGGAAGTCCGAGTGAAGAGAGAGCAGGAGCTGGGAAGTCATGCATGCCTGAGTTCGTGCAAATCCTAGCCCCGGGGGCCTACTAGCTGGTTGGCTTTGGGCAAGTTATTTAACAATTCTTACTGTCAGTTTCCTCATCTGCAAAATGGGCCTGATGATACCCATTTCACTCAGATTAAATGAGGTAGCATTAATAGACCCCTTAGCACAATGCCTGGCATAGAGTAGGCCCTAAATAAATCATAGCTACTATTTATTCCACATGTTAGTATAGTTAATCCTCACAGCAGTCCTTTGATTGTGGGGATTAAGGGATCATCCCTACTTTTTGAAATAAAGGAAAAGGTTGGTGAAGCTTAATACAGCAAGTAGGGTTTTGAGTCACACATGTATATTTGCAGCGACAGCCACTGGCACTGCATTTGTTCAGGTAGATTTCAAGGCAGCTGACAGCAGAGAAGGGCATCTCAGGACTGGCAGGGAGGGAGTTCTGGGATTCAGAGTGGGCTGTATTTAGCCTAGTGTATGGATTACAGCCATGCAGGTGATCTTGAGGTGACTGGGGATTTTATCATGTGCTTTGAGAAAAGTATTTCAGCCTGAGCTAGGGGTTCCAACATCCACAAAAATTCCTTACTCAACTCAGGTGTTTTCATCGACAGCAGCTACCCACCTGGCCACCCCTTAGGGGCTTTGCAGATGAGGGGAGTAGCTATTAGGATACTAGGGAATGAAAGAGCAAGGTGTGCAAGTTGGCAGTGCAGAAACACTAAGATTTCTTCCGACCAGCCCAGTGAGGGAACAGCTTCTCTGCTGCTCCGATTGGCCATGAGGATGTCATGAGCAGAAATAATTTCCAAGGTCCCAAAGGCAAGGAAAAACCACTTCTATCCAAAATGCCTGGGATTGAATGTTTATAATCAGCTATGATCTCAACATATGATTCAACATGTTCGAATACAGTAAAAATACTTACCACAAACTACTGAAAATAATTTACTTTTTTCTAAAATGATTCCAAAAAGTCTCCTTGAGGTATTTCAAGGCATCAGAATAGTTGTCAAGAACATATTAGTTCAAATGGGGTAATTGTAGTTATGGAAAAGGGCATTGGATTTGGAGTTGAAAGATCTAGACCCAGGGTCAGCAAACTTTGGCCCAAGAGCCAAATATGGTCCACTGCCTATTTTTCTGAATAAAGTTTTATTGGAACACAGCCACACTCATTTGTTTATAGATTGTCTGGGACTACTGTCGCACTACAGGACTTAATGGAAAAATTAAGTAGTTGTGACAGAGACTGTTAGACCCACCATGCCTAAACTATTTACTGTCTTGCTCTTTACAGAAAAAGTGTGCAGACCCATCATCTAGGCTAAGATCCAGCTCTGTGACCTTGGGCAAGTTACTCATTCTCTCTGAGCTTCCGTTTCCACATCTGTAAAATGGTGATTATCTCTCACGCATGATTGCTTTGAGAATCACACGGGATAGAATGGGTGGGAAAGCACTTGGTAAATCAGAATCTCTGCAGAAAGGTGGGCCAGGGTGGTTTTTATTCTTCACCTCATCTGTGCTGGAGGAGAAGCCACCTAGAACCTTCTTAGTGTTTTCTTTTCCAATCCCTGTCATCAGCTTGTTGTCCTTTTCTCCCTTTCTCACAAATGCAGAAAGAATTCCCACCTCCCATTCAAAACATTCTGGTTCTGTGCTTCTAGAAATAGAGTATTAGTACAAATGTGTATACCATTCTTTCACATATCAAACATTTATTGAGTACCTACTATGTGCAAAGATGCAAACTTTTATAAGCCAGATCTTGTGGGGAGAAGTTTTTGGTTTCTAAGAGGAGAAGTCAGATATACAAATTATTTTAACAGAATAGAGATGTTGCCATGTCTTAGCAGGAGGACGCATTGTGTATTTGTGTGTTTGTGTGTGTGTTTTATACAGACAGAAATATTCAGGTTCATATTGAAGAACAGCTTGTTAAAAACAAGAACGCGTTTAATCCAAAAAATGCTAAAGTACTTTAAAATGTAGCCATTATGAATAACAGTTTTCCTTGGAATACGCATTCTGAATTTTAATAAGTTTCCATCCCAAACTGCCAAGAATGCATTCCCTGCCCATGCATGGTTACTGGGGACCCCTCACCAGTGCCTGCTGTACAGGACTATTAAGGGATTGATCAAATGTAAAGGTTGTAGGTCACCTGGGCTTAAAGGAGCCAGGTATTCATTGTAGTTTCTGAATCTTGGAGACAGTCCTTATTTCATAGCATCTTATTTTTTCAATAAAGATGATTCAATAAGCATAGCTTTGGTGATTTAATTTTTTGTTTGTTCAACTTATCAAAATAAATTCATAAGTGGAGAACAAAAATAAAGTTTGTTTTAATTTTCTGTTCTGAAAATATGTTGCCATACCTATACAGTCAAATCTTTGCTAGCTGCTGATGAAGGGAGAAGATGTAGCTATTTGGAGGGGGAAAAAATGAAGAAGAAGAAACACAGATACACACACACTTAACTCTAGGCTCCAGACTGGGTCCCCCGTGTCCTTCCAGCATGGCAGCTCTTTTGGTCCCCATGGAAATAGTGTTGGTATTCTTTGCGAAGGTGTTTCATCTATATTTTCTGTGTACATTTAAATACATACTGCAAATCCAAAACCCATCATCAACACATAGCCACCAAAATTAAAAAATAAAAGTCTTCCCATTTTACTCTTCGCCCACTACTAAAAAGCATTTTCTAAAAGAAATAAGACTTAGGTTTTTATATTTTCTACCTAGGGATTTAAACCTCTCTAGAGCACTTCTAAAGAGAATGTTTAGATTCAAGCAACTTTTTTGGGGGGGTATGGGAGGACTCCTCCTACAATGGCAAGAAGCACTTGAAGAATGCCTGTTCACGAACTAGGCTAACCCCAGGTAGTTTCATTGTGCTGCTAGTTTATCTCATCTCTTTCAATCCACAGGCCAGTTTTTCCACCTCTGTCCTCCTCTTGTTCAATGCAGTATTCTATTTTAGAGCTTTCAATTCATTATTTTATATCAAGGGGAAGTTCCAATCGTTTCCCCACCTTCCTCTCTGAAATGATGTTCATCTGGTTTTTAGTTTTCCCAAAAGTACCCTCATTCTTGATGTTAAATGCAGTCTCTCTCTACACCTATAGCAGGTGGTGACAACACAATTGTGCTAATTACAGCCAGGTACTAAGGTGATGGTAGATTTGGGACTGATATAGGCAGGAAAGGGGTTGATATGACACATCTTGCCGGGCAGGAGTCCTTTCCCTCACTTGACCTTCAGAGACTTCCTAGGACTTTAACCATTTCCCTGGGCCTGGGTGTGTGTGTTTTCCTTTCTCCTAAAGCAAAGGTCTGAAACAAAGATAATGTATAGAATGTAAAAATTATAGCCACCATGTTTATTTTAGATTTACATAAATATATGAATAATATTAGAAAGAAGCATAGTATATTAGGGAACATGTGCCACTGGTAAGCATGATAAATTTCTCCAAATATATTCCATCAGAATGATGAATCAGGAACTATTTCAATATAAGTTAGGTCTAATGTTTATTGTTAAGTGGTAAGTGTTTTGTTTATTTTTTTCCTCATTTCATTTCAATTTTATACAAACTAAATTGGGCTGGATATATTGATTGCCACCTTCCTAGCACTTATACACAAGGTTTATTATTGATATACTTACATTTAAAATGCTCTTTAAAGCAGCTAAACTTGGTGCATGACTATTTAAAACAAGTGATTATAAAAATATTTTGGTGCAGCGATTTTTAAGGCTTCTCCTATATACAAGGTAAATATGACTGAGAAATTTGCATGATGAAAATGGATTTAATTAAATGCATTTAGACTTGATGAGGTGGAGCCAAATTTAGGGTAAATGATATTAATAAACCAGTGAAATTAGTCTCTTATATTTTTGTATTTGGAAAATGAAGTTTCTCGGAACAAGTGGCAGGGTCTTGTAACTCACATACACCACACACACTTTATTCCTCCCACATACCCACACCACTCACACAGCACACACATGCAGTGTAATGGAAAGAGAAGGTCCCCCAGCAGCTGGTGCATGCTCAACATTCTCTCCTTCCTTTGCTAATTCTGACCGGCAAAGGGAATATCCGGGAAAGTTTGTCCCTATCTTTCCTATTAACCTTGTTCTTCCAAAACACAGAGGAATATCCTAATGGAAGATGTTGTCATTTTTACTTTTCCATTTGGAGAACAAAAGAGATTGAGTGTCCTAATTGTCTTTGCTTCTATCCTATAAAGGATAATAAAGTCACCCATTTTCTGATCCAGAACCCAACTTGTTTTCCCAGGTTCCCTCCTACAACCAACACAAACACAGACATTTACCAGCAAAACAGAAGCTGTTGGAAAGATTTTTTGGCTGCTGAAATGGGCTCCTGTCACCAGGACATGGCAGGCTTTTTGCTGTATTGTCTCCCAGCCCTGGCCCCAGTACTCCAAAGGGAGCTTTATGTAATCAGTCTTTCCTGACATGTGATGTCCTGTCATTTTCCTCCCCTTCGGCTCTGCTGCCGCCCACAAATCAATAACATTGCCTGGGAAGTTCAAGCCGGTTTTTGCAGCCACCCCAAGCTCTGTGTTTCTTAAAGGGTATGTCAGAAAATGTAAAGTTTCCTAATGATATTTCTGGCTGATGACACATGGCAGAGCTGATGGACTATTTATAATCAGTGGCACGATCACAAGCACATTATTTTTATTTCACTTAGGGGGGAGCCCTGTCACTTGCTACCTCTCTTTGCAGACAAGTTGATGCTATCTCCACCTAAAGGAGCTAAATCCTCTTTGCAGAATGCATTTGCACTCTCCCCTTTGTGTTAGGAAGCTCCCCAGTTCTTTCCAATAGAAATCCTTTTTTGGGATTGTTCTTGGGGGGGGGGGGGTAGGGGGGAGGTGGGATGATGAGGGCAAGGAATGATTTGTAGCAACTGCTTAAAATTCTGGCCGTGCCTGCATCCTTCACTATAAATGCCTCCAGTGCTTGCTGCTCAAATCCTGCTACATCCCTCTGAATGTGGGCATGGCTGGCATGACTGAGGCAACAGACACAACCATTGTGTCCAGCATTTGCCCAAACTTTAAGTCCTGAGCATAGGTAACATAGCTGTCTGTGCTCTAAACACTATACTAGGTAGCATTTTGTATACAATATCTCAATTAACCCTCTCAAACCTGCCTGAGGTTATTGCTGTTATCTCCAGAATGGAGACTGTGATGGGGAAAAGCAGGAAATTAATTAACTTCTCTCCAAAGTCACACAGCTTGTAAGGAAAGCCTCAGGACTCCAGTTCAAGTCTGTCCTAACAAATCACACCTGATCTCTTTCCCCTAAGCTATCCTGCCACTTGATGACGTGGACACTTGTGTGTACCCTGCGTGGAAGCAGGGACATTTACCTGTTCCCAGCTAGGGCAGTTCCTGTGAGTTAATTAATGTAAGAGGTGGAAGAATTGGAAACTCCTGGGGCTAAGCCCTTTTGTGAAAGAAGCTGATATACCCATTGCAATTGCAGTGGGAAGTGTTAAGTCTGTAAAGATACTGAGTCCTCCTCTCTCTCCCTCCCTCTCTCTCTCTCTCTCTCTCTCTCTCTCTCTCTCTCTCTCTCTCTC
>JAKSZT010053883.1:45234406-45274406 GCA_026826555.1 Tolypeutes matacus
CTCTCTCTCTCTCTCTCTCTCTCTCTCTCTCTCTCTCTCTCTCTCTCTCCACCCCTCCCCACCTCCTTTCTTATGTTTCCACAGGACAGAGTTTAGGGTATGGATTTGTTAACTATATTGATCCAAAAGATGCAGAGAAAGCCATCAACACTTTAAATGGACTTCGACTCCAGACCAAAACCATAAAGGTAAGAGGTGATGTGCCAGCTCTTGATTGAGGAGGTGCTGTTTAAATTTCATCCCTTTGATCTAATAAATACAGGCTATGCAGGAGCCGGAAGTGTTGTTCTTTATTCAAAGAACATTTACCATCCCCCCTGTAGGAAGTGAGGGACACAGACCAAAAAGAGTGAGAAAAGGGACTACAAGCCGTAGGACCTCCAATCTGGAGGCCACAGGTGGGATGTCAAGAATGAATACCCAACTAAGAAGGCCCATGGGCCTGAGTCTGCCAAGATGGCCAGAACCAAGCCAAGGGAAGAAACTGAGGCAGGAAAGCTATTCCAGGCAGGGGTGAAAGAACATGCAAAGCTGTGAAAGTGTAAGAAAACATTGTGAGTGGGGAACAGAATATACAATAGCGTGACCTAAGTTTGGATGGGGAGATGGGCAGGGGCCTAGTGAGGAGGAGCTTGGGCTTCACCAGTAAGTAGAAAGAACCCTCCTAACCAAGACTTTAAAAGGAAAAATCACTTATAGACAAACACACTAGTGTATTAGGGTACAAGTACTATAAAATCAATGGGAATCAACAGAAAAAGTAACATTCCAGCAGTCTGAAAATAACCAGACCAGTACATAATATCTCAGGAAGGGTTGTTTTAAGTCAAAAAAGAAAAACCCGTTACCCAGAGCTTTCTCCTCCGGACAGAGGTTTCTGTGGCTGAATTGCAGCACTCTCCATCCATTCATTCCATTCCTGGGAATCCTTCAGGAGGTGGTGCTGTTTGCTTTGGGGCCTGCTTGGGCAGCCTGTGGTGCTCTCATGGATGAAGCCTGCCTCCTCCTCAGCCTCCCTTCACCTTCTTCCCCCACCTTCAGACAGCGTCCTGTTTGGGGGCAGCTGCCAGCAGATTAATGAGTCCCATCCTTCATAGCCTATTAAACCGCGGGGAAGTGTCTCCTGGGCGCTCTTATCCTCACGACAGCAGGTTTGACGCAAAGTAGGACAAAAGAGAAACCTCTCCCAGAATGGAAATCTATACGTGGCACCAGCTCTCAGCGTCTGAAAACACAAAACCAGAACTTTTTAGTCCAACAGGGCTACTTTTCCAACAGCCAGGCTGACAGGGAGACCACTGATATAATCCTAGCTGGGAGATAATCAAAACAAAAACAAACCAAAACAAAGCCTTCTCTTTGGGGAATATATTATGTGATTATCTTCCTCTCTCTCTCTCTTTTTAAAAGCAGCTTTACTTTTGCAATTGAGTTTAGCTTATTTCTAAAGATGATTGCCTTCCCTGATCTCATACCAGTCCACAGCACACAAAGACCCCAAAATGTGTCTGATGCAGGCTCCCTCAGCCTCAGCTTAGAATCAATTCCTCTGAGTTCTCTAAGGGGGAAATAATCAAGAGTTGTTTAATTATGGGGTAGTCCTCTGAGAGGCAGGAGGATTAATTTCTTTCAAAGGAAAAACATAGCTATTTTCATGCTTTAAGTAAAGATGGGATGAGCATGTCACCTGACTCTTTGATGAGGCCACCAGATGATGAGAGCTGTATTTGTGAGTTTGATTGATTTTTTTGTGCGCTCTAGTTCAGTGTTAGAATGTCAGACATTTACTCTTCCCTTGACAGACACTCTGACCTTGAACTGAGTAAAGTACTTTATTTCCTTTTACAGTTTCCTTGAAACCCAAACTCTTCCCGGAAGGGCCGAAGATCAAATCATCAACCATCCATTCTGGGTTGTTTTTGTTTTTTTTAAGGATTCCATGAGGCCCTTTGGGTTTCCCCAATGACTGAGTAGACCCCACTTCTCTGGTCTCATAATGCACACCCTGGCCCATCATTCCATCAGAATATAGTGCTTTGTCTAAAAGGATCTTACAGACAAGGAACATTGAATATTCTGTCTGTGTGAAGAGCCAATCTGCTTCCTTCCTTTATCTATATCCCTTTCCCCACCCCCTCACCCATCCTGCATTTACCCTGCATCAAAATGTTGCCAACACATTTGCACCCAGCAGTAACATGGACTTCTGAGACACTGTAGGATTCAAAATGCATGATGCCACGGCTGAATCAATAATTTCCATTCTCTACTATGGATGAAAATTTAATGTGCAAACCTGGGGATTTCAGCCCTTTCATTAAAACAGTTTATTTGCCATACTAAAAATTAAGTTTGAGTGATAGGTTCCTTTATTAACTTTTCTTCTCTTTCCTAAAGGGACACAGTGTTTAAGGTAAAAATCATATTAAAGAAGGGGAAAAAAGCAAACCCTTTTTGTGTGCTGTTAAATAGTCTCATCATTTATTAATTTTTTAAAATTGCTTTTCTGCCTTTCAGGCCACTGTTTACTTCTTCTGCTTCAGTTTGCTTTGATAAGTGACATGAGATTTATCTCTGCTCTGACTCCTGTGAAAGAATAGATAACTTGGCTGTCTGGAAAAAACAACTATCTTCTTTGGAAGCATGCGTTACAGAGATTTTCTTGGAACCATGTTTGCAAACTTTGGTCAAGTTTATCCCTCTTTCCCACATTTCTGGAGTATTTCTGTAGTGCTAGGTGCAAAACACTACTTAAATGTGAAATATTTCAACAAAACAGGTGCAGGCCAACCAAGAGATTATTCCTTAGTCGTGAAGGCTAACAGCTAGATTCAGGGATGGTTATAGAAAGACCTGAGGGAGTAGTGGAGAATGGGGTGAGCTGGAGAAAGCAGTAACAAAGCTAAAACAATTCAGCTGCCACCAATTGTTTAAGTCCAGATTGTTGCCAGGTCTTTTTCTCTTTTTCAAGAGAAAAAGAAATCAAGATTTTTTTAATGCCAAATCTCCCAATTTTTAAAGGCTGGCAACCAATTCAAACAAAAGTAATAGGTGACCTGTGGGCAGGCAATTTGCAGCCTCTGGACTCCAAGTGTACAAAGGCTTTGTTTTGCTATTTGGCAGTGAACAGCTAAAGGAGAATGGAGGACCCAAAGCAGGGGGCCTGGTGCCTGCTCATAGAAGGGGCCCAGGAGTGATGGTGCCCTGTCAACGATGTTCATATTAAAGGAGATGTAATGTGACTGTGAAGTTCAAGGGCATGGAGAGGGCAAAGCCAGACCTCTGTCCTCAAGGAGCATATAATATAGGCATAGACACTGCAAGAAAGGGTGGGATACAGAATTAAACCCCACATGCATGGCGCGAATGATGACTACAGAGTCGTTTTCTGGATTACAACTTCTTTAGTGGGAGAAGGTGGTTGCCAACCCTTACCTTGGAGATCAGGCTTAGTGAGATGAAATGACTTGTCCAAAGCCACACAACTGGCCTTCAGTTGAGCTAGATTTAGCATCCAAAGGTCCTATGAAGTATTCTGCCAAAAGAGGAGCTGCTGAATATGTGACCATGAATGTGAAAGGAAATGATAATAGTAATAGTTAACACTAATGCTATCTTTTACTGAGTATCTACTCTGTGTCCAATACTCTTCTAAGCCCTCTACATGTTTTTTGTGGTTTTTTTTTTTAATAGTTTTTTTTTTATTGTGGGTAAAAATCAAATTTTTCACAATACAAACCAATAGTTGTAAAATGATATATAAATATATGTACATATGTGTGCATTTGCTTACATAAATATTATATATATATATATATATATATATATATTTTTTTTTTTTTTTTAAACATGCTTAGATTACATAAATGTTACACAAAAATTATAGGGATCCCCATGTTCCCCACCTCCCACACCTCCCATAACATCCCACACAAACATTCTTCATTAGTGTGGCACATCACCTGCAATGGATATACACATCCCGGGGCTTTGCCACTAAGCATGGAACATAGTTCATTGTAGAACACACTCTCTCCCACACAGTTCCGCACAGTATATGCTGATGTAAAATGGCCCATATCTGTCACCACAATGTCACTCAGGATAATTCCCAAGTCCTGAAAAAGCCCCCGTATTACAACTGCTCTTCCCCCCCACCCCCCGCCCCCAAAGTGTCTAGTGGCCACTGGCTCCACCTCACCACTATAATTTCTTCCATTGCTTGAATCACAACATGTCTACAACAGAATACCGCTAAGTCCACTCTAGTCCACAGTTCCTCCCCTAGTCCCGAGGACTCTGGGATGGTGATGTCCACTCCACCTCCAAGTGAGAGGGGCTCATATCCCATGGATACGGTGGATGGAATTATCCTGCCTGCAGCTGCAGGCTCTCTCCATTCCCTGGGATGGCCATTGTCCATCACCGTCTCCTCACCAGGTGACTTGGGTGAGTCCATTGAGCTGTAGAGTAGGAGTTGCAGCTCCACGGAGATTCCAGGCACAGCTGGCACATGGGCAGGCCAGAGGCTCCAGTCTCTGGAACTACACCTACGAACTCCAGCATCACATATAGGTTTGAATAGAAGGGACTGATGGACCATGTGCAGGGAGGACTTATTTGAGTCCAACTCTGTCACTCTCAGGAGCACAGATTCCAAAGTAGAGCCCACTGATTAGGCATCAATCTCTGGAGCTATCCCCCGTTATATAGGACCTGGGTGTTTCCAGAGCCCTTAGGGGCCCGTTTGTGTGGGGTGATATCCACTTTGGTGATCTATGAGATCCTACTGAGGTGTGCATAAGCATTACCTCTGGGATGACCTCCCGACTCTCTTTGAAGTCTCTTAGCCACATGAACTCATTTGTCTTTACCTCCCCCCACCCCGCCCCCTTATTCAAGGTCTTTTTCTAGTCATATTGCCAGTTGGCACTTGGTATTAATCCCTTGTTGCCAGGGAGGCTCATCCCCGGGAGTCATGTCACTCGCTGAGAAGGTAATGCATTCATATACTGAGTTTGGCTTAGAGAGAGGCCACCTTTGAGCAACAAGGAGGCTCTCAGGTGGCAAACCTTAGGCACCCCATAACAGTAGGCTAAGTTTCAATTACAAGAGCAAGGACTCATAAGGCTAGTCATCAATAACAAGAACCCATCAGTGGACCATCCTCCCCCGCCAGACACTGCCCCTGCACTCGGGGGACTGTTGCTGCTCCCTTGGAGAATGTGGCAGAGCTCTCCAGGCTGGGAATTCAGTATTCCCTCATTTATTGAGTGATTGCCTACTCACCATGACCATGCCCCACCTCTTGATCATTTGAACAATTTTATATATCTTTCATGTATATTCAGATAAACTTCCTCCCATGAATCCCCCATCCCAGACACCCCCCACCAATGATCCTCTGCAGCCCCCATTGTAACCCTTCTGTGAACCTTCCTTGAAATGAAGCCCATATAATAACCAAATACAATTAATAGGAAAATGAAATAATAATGATAAGCTTAAATGAAAGAGATAAAATACATGGAAACTCAGAAAAAAAAGCCTAAAAATAAAATATAGTTAACGGATTGGGACATTCAAAAAATGGGAAAAAAACAAAAAAATTTAAAAAAAAAATTTTTTTTCCCTTTTATCACTGCATTATCGGGTATCCAGTCTGTACTGTGGCATCTTCGCCCTCTCATTCCCCAGTGTCTCCCAAATTTTCATTTAATTTTCGAAGAAGTTTTAGGTCACAGCAAAGTCACACACAAAATACTAGAAACTCTCATATACCCAACCTCCTTCCCCTTTTCTCACCCCTTATTAAAACCTTATTATTTTTGTGTGTGTGTGGATGGTAGCATTGTTATAACTGTTATACAGATAGTGAAACATAGCTACTAAACATTGTCAATGGTTACAGTTCAGTTTACAGTTTAGATGGTACAGTTTAATAACTTTTGATGATATTTATCATGTCCTGTGTCCATTACTGTAAGGTAATGAAAAACATTTCTTGTGACCACTAAATACCCCCTGTTTGATCTTTTCTGTTCCTTCTTCCCCATCCCCCTGTTCTACATGTTTTTGATATCACTTAATCTTTGAAACATCCCTGGGGCTAGGTACTTTAGACACATTAGCTCTAATTTTTAAAACAGCCCTTATAAAATGCTATTATATATGATGCTATTATCTCCTTATACAAATGAGAAAACCGAGGCCCAAAGAGGTTAAGAGACTTAACCCAGGATCACGCCGTTGGCAAATGAGATTTGGAAAAGGGAAAAAAACATTTTAAAAATAAATTTCTGGCAGTAGGTCGCAAGTGTTGGAATGTCACACTGCCTGTTTGCTCAGCAACACGTGCATTCTGTGAAGGTGTGTGGGTGTGTATTTGGCTCTGTGCACACGCATGGGTTATACTTTTTGGCATGGGAAAGAGATATAAAAAGCAAACAAATAAATTGCGTGGCTCCTCTAGGTTCTTCGGTAAATAGGCTTGTGGCTCAGGGCTTCTGCCCTCAGTAGGGGGACAGACCTCACGTCAGATTGTTTCTTCCCTGCAACAAGTATTTCTCCGGCTCCCTGCTTTCCAGCCTCTCTGCTAGGTCCTGGGATTTTAGGTGAACCAGAGATGGCAGCGTCCTGAAGATTCTCCAATACATGTGTGTCAGAAAGGGATGGGCTGTGGACCATGGGCTTACATTCTCTGGGCAGCCTGGCTTCTCACTTGGGAAACTGGGTCATTTCTCACCATTTCAACCCTGAGCCCAGTGGAGATGATTTGCCCCATTTAGGGCTTCCACGGTGCTGCTTGTTTAGTTTTGTTTCCAGTTGTCTCTAACAGGGAGCAGCTAGACTCCGGGAAGCATGGGGTGTAATGGCTCTAGATTCTGGAAAATGATTCCCACTACTCCTTACCTCCACAGTCCCAGTCCTGAGCTTCTCCGTGGGCTCAAATAGAGTAGCTTCTGAATTTACACTGTAATTTCAGCCTTTTAATGCCACTCAATTGAATCAAGTTGCTTTTAGTCCAGCTCTTTGTTGCATTAATCGGGAACAAAGAAAATTAGATGGTTCTGTGGTACCTTCAGAGGAGGAATATGTTTACCAAAGGGTTGACTTGATGTTCAGGTTACATAGAACCTTAAGTAGAAAGTGATCCAAACTGGAATTTGAGGGTGTGATTTCACTCTCACTGAACCTTTCAGAGTGATGGGATTTCTGTTTAGGTTTTACCTAAGTTCAAGGAGTAAGATTAGAGAAGTGTTCACTGCTTGCATCCAGAAGGTCCTATCTCAGGGAGACACAGACATGCAAAGGACCAGCTCTAATGCAGTGAGATGGGGGTGCTTATGGTGCTGGAGAAGTTCCCATTTGATGTTGGGGGAAAATAGGTTGCTGTGCAAGGTTTGAGAGGGAATGGGATCTGGTCAAAGTCAAGTCCCAAGAAGGTTGATCTGGCATTGGTGTGCCACTTGGGGGCTTTGGTGGATGAAACCCAGCAGCTTGCAGGCTGCTATGATAGGTTTTTATCACCCTTAGACACTGGTTTTTAGCCCGCCCTACTAGGAGCGTTTTCACTCATTTTTAAAGCAGGACATGCTTTTTTGTAGATAATTTGGAAAACACAGAATCATATCATGAAAGCAATATCAGCCATTCCCAATCCAATACTATTAACATTTTAATATATGTCCTTCCTCTCTCTGGTTGCATATTTTACATATTTACAAATGATTTTGTGTCTTGTCTTTTTCTAATAATTGCATTAAACTATGACTCAAATTATAAACATCTGACTTTCAATAAAACATTTCCAAAGCACTGCTCTCATGCAAACCAGGGGTGTGAGCAATTTCAAGACTAGGTCTGGGATGAAGGAGCAAAAGTGCTGCCTCTACCATTCTGAAGGAACCCAGGAGGATTAGCCCTCAGTCACAAGGCTCGGTGAAAGAGTAAGAAAGCAGCTTTATCTAGAAGCAGCAGCCCAGCTCCCGGGGGACAAGGAACAGGACTAGAGAAGGGGAAGGTGTGTGAGTCAAGGCTTTTCAGAAGGAGAAAACTCCCTTCTCCAGGAAGGAGGGGAGCAAGCTCCTTTATTCCAGCCTCTCTGTGTTGTGGTACTGCTTAGCCATTTCTCCATTTTCACTTTTTCTTCTAACAGTATTAACCGTGCCTCCAGGGGCTCTTCCACGCTTGAGTTTTGCAAGTTCCAGTTTACCCCTGCCACTTCTTCCTCTTGCCAGGGGTCATGAGGGAGACGCAGCGCACTCCCACCTTCCCTTCTGCAATCCACCTGCCTTGCTAAAGGCCTCCATTCTGCTGAGGCATCTTTTCTTTGCACTTGGCATAAGCAATTATTTCTCCTATCACTGCTCTTAATGCTTCCGGGAGTTAGCAGATCATTTTTTGCTGACGAATATCACCCCACCCAGCAATGATAGACTGTCTCCTTAGTCTTATTAATAATAAAAGGCATTTTCTTTCCTCCCCCATTATAGCTATAGTCAGAGCATTTCCCTGCCAAGGTCAGCAGGGGCAGCTGGATCACTGAATCCCCAAGGAACCAAGAGAGGGCACGTGGCAACCCAGTGGAAACTGGAGACCCGTTTACCCTAATTGTACCAGGCTGTCCTCTCTTGTGGAAGATGTTATTTGACTGCTCCACTTTCCCAGTGCCCTGTTAACTTCCTTTGAATGAATAATTTCAGCTATAGTGAGGCAAGTTTGAGAGATGGAAATACAGTTGCCGTGCTTTCTCAGCCCAGTGCAGTTGATATGATCCCAGGGTCTCAAAGTTCATTCATAGCATCCTGCCACTGAGTTACCAAAAACAAACAAACAAAAATGGACATGTACAGGTTGGGTTATGTTTTCAGAAGTGTGTGGGATGAGATCTGCAAGCTTTGGCTGTCTACAAGTGTAAAAGAAGCCTACAGTGTGACGTGAACTGCTTTAAAAAACCAGCATACCCTTGTTATGTAGGAGAATTGTGGGCTTCTGTATTAGTCAGTCAAAGGGGTGCTGATGCAAAATACCAGAAATCTGTTGGCTTTTATAAAGGGTATTTATTTGGGGTAGAAGCTTACAGTTACCAGGCCATAAAGCATAAGTTACTTCCCTCACCAAAGTCTGTTGCCACGTGTTGGATAAAAGTGGCTGCCAACATCGGCCAAAAGTTCAGGCTTCCTGAGTTCCTCTCTTCCTGGGGCTTGTTTCTCTCCAGACTCAGCTCCTCTGCTCCTCTGTGTTCTTTTCCTGTGCTCCAGCTCAAAACTCCCGACTCTTGTCCTTTGCCATTTCTTTTCTCTGTGAGTCCCCACCCACCAAGGGGGCAGGGATGTACCGTCTGATGACATGGCCCAATCAAAGCCTTAAGCATTATTTAAAAAGTGAAACCTCTGAATGCAATATAATCTAATATGCCTGGAGGGACAGACCAGTTTACATATATAATCCAATATCTATTTTTGGAATTCATAAACAATATCAAACTGCCACAGCTCCCCATCACAGGAAATAGTGGTTCTTTCTTGTCCACTCTGGCAAGCCCATCCCTGGTATTTTGTGTCCCATTCTCAGCTCCACAAATTAAAAGGACCTGAAACTCTAATGGTTGTCCAGAGGCAAATGACTAAAATGGCATCCACACATTCACCTCACAATGTTTGTTGTTCCATTCTCTAGGAAGGAAAATTCTTTGGTGACTCTAAGGCATTAGCGCCGGCCTGTATTTCAAGAATCTGAGAAGAGAGCCTATGTGGCCAACAGGGTAGAGCATTTGCCTTGGGTGATATTGAGTTTCTTATTGTCAGAGGCATTCAAATGGAGTGATTAGGGATGATGTAGAAGGGATTCCTGTACCAGACTGGAGTCTGACTAAATGACCCTAAATTTCCCTTCTAGCTCTGAGATGCTATAACTTTGTGTTGTTTCTGGGCCTAGAGCTTCTCTGTCCACTATAAGAGCCACTGGCTACATATGGTTATTTCCATTTAAATTTAATTAAAATTAAAAGTTCAATTCCTCAGTGGCTCTAGTTATATTTCAAGTACTCACTAGGCACATGTAGCTAGTGGTTGCCATATTGGATGGTGCAGATACAGGACATTTTCATAATCCCAGAAAGAACATCACTAGCCCTGAGAATTAGTCTCACTTCTCAGTAGTGATCACACAGCCCAAGGGCAGGGCGGCTGATCTGTCAACAATCACAGAGCAGCACTTCCCTCTTCCCTTGCCTATTATTATCCATTCAAAAGAGCTCTGAGAAGAGATGGAGAGTCAAATCCCAGCTCTGTCCAAAACTGCTAGGGACAATGATCTTAGACAACTTTACTTCTCTGAACTTAATCTGCAGAATGGCTCTTTCCAGATCTAACAGTCTAACCAATAAAATATTATAGCATGATTTTTCCAGCTTGGTAACTTTCCAGGTCAAGTAGCAGTTCGTGCCAAGAACACCGCTTTTATTTCATTAAGTTAGCGTGGCTTAGTGGAAGGATTCCAGAACTTGGAATCATACTAAGTTTGTCTCTTAGTTCAGCTAGCTAGAGACCTTGGACAAGTACTTGATCCCACTAAGCCTGAGTTTGGCATCTGGAACATGGACCTAATTATATCTCCCTCTGCAAGTGGTCATGGCTTATAGTGGGTGCTCAAGAGACATGGACCCCTTAATGAAAATGATGGCAATAGTGTCACCCCTAAGGTGAAAATTACATGAGGAGAGGGGAAGACTGACCACTTTTCCCCATCAATATGTTCTAGAGATGCACATGTAAAAAATGGGTCTGAGTCTTACTAGGACTAAGCAAGAAAAGTAAAGGACTTTGTATGGCAGAAACATTACACAGCTTCTAGGTGGCCCCACTAATCTTACAGTTTTTCATAAAGCAGGAATCAGGGGCTGCAGTTTAGCAAGGAGACTGAGAGTCTGGAGCCCTGAGTCCGAGACCAGCTCTTCCACTAACCCAGGTCATAGAACCTTCAGCACATCTCTTCCTCTGCAGGCTACTTATCAGAGAGCAAAATCCTCATACTAAGGCCATTTGATAATTTGAAGGACTTTTTAAAGGAAGGCACATGAATCCATCACCACACCATTTTTAAAAATTTTAATAAATATTTATCCAGTCTACTGTGTGCCAGATACTCTCATTTTACTCTCAGATACTCTTCAATTCCATGATTCTCCCTAGCTCCTTCTCCACATCAGAGTCAGCTCCTGGGAAAAAGCTAAAATCCATTGCATATACTATATTATAAAATGTTATTTTAAGTCAGAGGGCAGTTACTGAGCTCCTACCCTACATAAGGCTTTGAGACTAGATGCCACAGGAGGAGTGAAAATAGAGGAGGCATCTGCAGAGACCACCAAAATGCTCCAACTAGTAGGGCAGGTGAGGTGTCTCCCAGATGGCTGTGATGAGACGCAGGATTTGATAGCTGCCGTAGAAGTGTATGCCATCTCTAGCATCCACAGAGAGCACAGTCATTTGTGCCTGCGCCTCATGGAGGAGGTGGCATTCAGGCTGGCCCGGAAGATGGGCAGGAGTTCACTTTGCAGTGATGGTAAGCAAATAACAAAACAAAGACAGGAAGTAGAAAACTTCAGCACATATTCGGAAAACTCTGACCACATTGGTTTGAACTGAAACATAGTATACATGAATTTAAGATATGTTGCATAGGGTTAGCAGGATACAAGAGATTGGGCCAGATGCCAGAGGGCCTTGAATGCTCAGGTAAAGGGATTGGACATCCATCACAAGGCATTGGGGAGCCATTGAAGGTTTTTGAGCATGAAAGTGGCATGAATCAGAACTCATTAGAAACATTACCATCAGATTTTGCCCCTAATAGAAGAATATTACATATCAGGTGGCACGTGGGGGAAGCATGAAGAGCAGAGCCACAGAAACAGACACCTGTTCTGCTGCAGCCCAGGCAAGGGGGAAAGCTGATCCTCATAATCAAAGCTGTTATTTCCAGGAGCCAACTGGCTCCTTTTCTCCTTGCTTCTGGAGGTTTTGCTCCTAGAGGGTTTTGGAAACACCACAGTCTGATCTCTGCTGCCATTCCCTTAGCGCTTTTGGAATGAGCTTTTGCTCTGGGAAGTTTGTGCTCACTGAGAGAGTGGGGTGTTACAAAAGATTAGGGGAAATCTGCAGTCTGAGCCTCTGAAATAATCTGATAGACTAATTGTCCTACATGTCCGGGACTGTGTTGTATTCATCTCTGTGCCCCCAGTGTCTAGTATAAGGCATTGATAGCAATCGTATCAATGCCACCAATTATTGAGCACTTACTGTGTGCCAGGCCCATGCCTAGGTATCTTATATACATTAGCTTGTATAACCCTCAAACAGCTCTATTAGAAAACTTCTAAATTATATCTGTCATTCAAATGTTGATGCTCAGAAAGGTTAAGTGACTTACCCCCAAGCTAATAAGTAGTCAAGTTTCAAATTCACATCTCACTAACCCCAAAGCCTTTGTTCTTAACCTCAAATGACAACTTCCTTGGAGTGGCCTGTCTCAGAACACCTGACACTAACTCGTACCTGTCAGTCAGGCCCACAGGATAAGGGTTGATGAGGACAGGAAGGATGCCCCTGGTGTATGGAGCTGGAGTAGAAATACGAGGGAGAAGGATAGAAGATACAAAGGAGACAGATTTGAGCTCAGTAGAAGGAAGTATTTAACAGTCAGTGATGCCCGGCAGTGGTGCTGGAAGTCTCATGAGGTAATAAGTTGCCTGTCCTTGGAAGTGCGTAAGGTGCCTGGCAAACTATCTTGATCCTGCCCTGAAATTCTGAGGCCATCACTGAGTTTCTGTGAAGCATATTTCAAGGATAGTACTTTCTGCTGGGATCACCAATGTCACCTTCTGTCACCTTTATCTCTACTTACCATAAGCCAAGGATTAGAGATTAGCCGTTTTGTGGATAGAATGCCCATCTCATTAAAAGATCCAGTCAATTGTTCTTGGGATTCAAAGGGGACCAAGAAGTAGCACCCCTGGTTTTCACTTCCAAGTACCATACAAATTGAGAGAGAAGACAAAAGAGAAAAGCAGATGGAATCCAAAGATTGCCATTAATACCGATTAAGGCCTAGATGGTTAAACAGCCGCAGTGGGCTTCCTAGCACTGAACTGCACAGACAGACAGACAGACAGACTGAAACACCCTATAACAGGTTCTACGGACCCTGCAGGCCTCCGCACATGAAAGCAGAGCCTTTCCCATAGAACTTAGAGCATGGAGTAGAAAGTGCTTCCTGTGGGCATCTGGTTCTGAACCTCACATGCCCATTTCTGTATTGAACTCTCCATTGGAAGTGGTCATTCCACCTCCCCTGGAGGAGAGTGGGTGAGGGAATAGAAAGAAGCCTGGAGTGTCTGGGCTCCTTCCACATGAGAGGAAGCATTAGGAGTGGGAAACTACTATCCCCCTATGGAGAGCAGCCCTCTGTATTGCACATCTTCATTTGTTTGCTTACCTCCCTCACCAGACCATGGGGTCCTTGAAGCAGAGACACCCCCAGCACCCAGCACAGAGCCTGGCACAGAGTAGGTGTTCAGGGAGGGAAGGAATGGATGAACTCATAGTCTAATACCAGTGTTTTCCTAAAGGAGCATCTTTCCAAAGGTGAGAACGATGCTTGTTTCTCCCATTTTTATCCCCCTGATAGCACCCAAGATCGTGTCTTTAGCATGTTTTCCATGCCCTCTCCCTTTTCCATGACATGGCAAGTCAGAGAGACAAGGGGCCAGGTGTTGCTGGATGACTCAGGCAACATTCCGCCCCAGGCTATGGACAGGTGAAGGAACCTGTGGCTGCTGAGCAGCTCCCAGCCCGGTCCCACTGCCCCATCTGTGATGAATGACACTGCCTGATTTACCCACCTCAGAGACCATCGTTGAGAGCAGCATTGTGAAGCCACTTTGGAAAACGGAAGTATGTGATGTGAAGCAGTAGGATTTGTGGGAATGTGTTAGAGGAAATTTCATGTCATGGTGAAGTGTTAAAGGATGAGCCAAACCCCACCCCCACCCCCCTCGGTGGCAGAGGAGGACAGTGCCTCTACAGATAGTCACTGGTAGTGTTCCAGATGTTTATTTGCTTGTTTGGTAAACTTGGAAAGTGTGTCCCAGTGGGGGCTAGATTCCCAGGCTGGCCCATAAAAGCATGTGTGACTCATCACATCATAATATGTACTAAGTATCTACTAAATGCCAAGCATGTGCTAGATACATGAAATATATTAACTCAGTTCTTTACAGTAACCCATCATGGGAGGATTGCCCTCCCCCCCTTTTTTTTAACCGTTAAAGAGACTGATCAAGATCAAATTACTTGTCTGAAGTTACACAGCTAGTGAGTACCAGAGCTGGCCCCAGTCAGGGCTCTCAAGCTTGATGTGGTGCTGGCGCTCTTGGTGAGGGGAGGGAAGCGCTGCGAGTCAGAAGGCATGGGGAGAGCAGGGGAACTTGGAAGGACTGCAGATCTTCTGTTGAGGTCATCTGTAAGGTCAGCCATTCACAGTCACCTGCCTTTGAGCCACCCTTACCCAGAGGGAGAGGAGTAGCCGCCTCACTCTCCACTCTTTCCAAGCCCCAGAAGGAGAACAGCGTTGGCCTAGAAATGCCAGTCTGGTCCTCGGAGATCCTGGATGAATGAAGTGAGCTGTCTGAGGAAGGGGGCCGGGTGTGTGTGTGTGTGTGTGGAATGGTTCTTCTAGCCGGGGAAGTCCAGGGCTCTAGGCCACTGGCTCCTTGGGGTTCACACTCTAGCAATGCCTGACCTTCTGCAGGAGATGAAAGCCAGAGAGTTTTCAGAAATATATCAGCATAACAAAAGACCCTAAACCTGTAATCACCCAGTTAATATCTAATAAATGCATGAGGATATTTGAAATTTTTAGTTACTGGAACAAGCAATTTAAAATTGAATGCAGGAAGATCCTTATTCTGTCATTTTTGCCTACTCCTACTCTTACTCCTACAGCTTTCCTGGACGGGGGATTAGGAAAACAATAGACTTCAGATTCCAAATAGAAGAGAAAAATCAAGCAGGAATTAGGATTGCAGTGCTGTTTGCCTTGGGGTTAGTTGCTGCTCAATGCGTGGGCAGGCTCCAATAATTCTCCCTGACTTAGATTCTTCCTTTGTCAGAATCTTCTTTTGGGAAAAAATGGTTTTGGTTGTGTCATTGATTTTTCAGTGCCAGCTCCTTTCTCCTAGCTGGGTCTATTCCCAAACCTGTTCCCCTCTGTACCCCAGCTCTGGCTGCCCAGAACTAATGGGAATCAAGGTCATTATTACCATTGTGCATTTACTGGGTGCCAGGCACTGTGCTAAGCCCTTGACCTTCATCACCTCATCTGTTCTCACAACATCAATTATCAGGCCACCATTCCCTGACCTTGCCACATACCCCCACACCACCTGTCTCACCAACATTCTTGCCTCAGCTCTGTCTCCTTCCTGGTCCTTTTAACCTCTGACCTGTCTCCCTTCTCTGTGTTCCAGCTGCACCCATACATAGCCTTGGTGTAGCCCACATCTCATGGCATTGAGATAATTGTTCCATTTGTTACTCATCTATTCTCCCATTCAACTCATATTTATTGAGTACCTCCTGTCAGTGTCATCTGTTGCCCCCATTGGACTTAAAGTTCCTTGAGGACAAGAGACCATGCTTGTGCTTGCTGTTGCCCCAGCACCCAGCACTGTGCCTGGCTTGTAGAATGTACTCAGGAAATGTTTACTGAGAGAAGTCCTCTAAATAAATGATGTCTAATCCTAGAAAAATTTTGTTTCAGTCCTCCTGACCTCAGACACCAGGGAGTGAGAAATCTGATCCTTAACCTTTAGCTTAGCCGGGAAACAGTTGTGATTCTGGGTGCTTCACTCTTGGTGATCCCCGAGGCTGAGGAATTCAAGTGGTAGAGCTCTAAATGCCAGCATCATTCATCATGAGTTGTGGATGTTCATTCATTCTTTTAGTAGGTATTCAGCACCAGCTTTGTTCTGGGAGCTAGAGCCACAGACATGAATGACACACACATACAACCCACGACCTCAAGAAGATCAACTGATTAGATGGCGAGATGGTGAATCAAGGTCAGAAGGGGTAACGTATCATGGGTGTGGTTCACTGAGAGCACCCCAAAGGGGATTTTTAGGAGGAAGGGAAAGATGGGAAGACTATCTAGAGGAGGCGGCACTTGAGCTAAGCCCTGAAGAGGAGGTAGGATTTGGACCTGAGGAGGTAGGTAGGAAATTTTCTCCATGAGCAAAGGCATAGAGGTGAGAAAGTGTGTTAGGACAGTGCAGAGTTCATTTGGATAATTGATTTGTCATTAATTGGCAGGTGTGAGATAAGGGTGACCATCATTGCCATGGAAATGTCACTATGATGTCTTTGTTTCCTTCTCCCCACCATTCCCTCCTCCTGCCCCCAAAATAATTCTGCTAGGTTGTAATCTGAAAGACTTTGTCTCTTAAAGGACAGGGCTTGAGAAGCTCCTGGAGTGAAGCCCTGTCTAGTCAGGTCCACAGTGTTCTTAGTCCTTCAGTCTGCGCTCCCCCGCTCCTCTGGTTTTGCTTGAACTCAGTTCCAATATCACCCTTCAGTGTCTCTGACCCCCACCTTCACCCCCCAAATGCACACACTGGGACCCTCCATATAAAGCCATGTGCTGAAAGGGAGCCCACAGATGTCTCCCAGGCTGCCCATGAGTTTCTAGAAGTTGTAGACACTGCAGGTTGGCTGCCTTGCTCCATCAGCAGGAGGAGGGCAGCAAGGCAGATTAGTCACTCCCATCATTTCATCTGTTAAGTCAAAACCTATTTTTAGGTGTGGGACCCATAAAGGGACCTGGCATCTCAGTCATAGGAAGATGGGTGCCATGGGTGAGAGGGGATCTGCTGATCCTTCAGTCCTCTTTCCTAGATCCATTCTCTCCCCTGAAGGCCTCAGCAGTAAGGTCTACTTTGCTGCTGGAGGTTTACTTCTTAATGCCAAAGATCCAGTTTAGCATGTGTAATTCCCTTTGCTCCCATGCTTTTGTGTGTGCACACACATGCTCACTGCTACAGTCTTAGCTGGCCTTATGAATCAGTTATATAGATTAAATAAAACTCCCAATTGAAAAATGCTAAGGCATATAGGTCCCTTCCTGTCCAATGTTGTCAGATGTACTCTGAAATGACTGTTTTCATCATCTATTCTGAGCCATAACCACCCCAGAAATAGCTTTAGCAGGAAAGTGCTTTTGTTAGACTAGCTGTAAATTATATTTCAAATGTCTGATGTTGTTTTCTAAAAAATAAATAAATAAGTAAATGAAAGTCTAAAATTAATGACTGCTGGGGTTTGCTTTGCTTATGTGTACTGCTACAGATTTGGCTTCTTGCAGATGGAATTTCAGATCTGTTTACACTTCTGTGTTAGCTTTTTGGGAAAAAAAACAGTTGAGAGTTCTGGGAGGACAAATTTACAAAGTCAAACTTATTAAAACCATCAGTGAGGATCTCTTCTCTCTCCTACTGCCCTCTCTCCCTCCCTCCTTTCCTCCGTGCCCCCATTTTGTTTATTGTGGTTTTATCTGTTCTGCTTCAAGTTAGAAGGCAACTGGCTTTTGCAGATGTAATGACAAGGTCACATATCCAGTTTCGCAAGCAGATGTTCATTCAGCCCCATTTCACCAGCACTTTGTCATTCAGCGAGAGCAGACCTTATGGGAACAGATTGGAACAACAAAAAGGATGGGACATAAAAAATCTTGCAGAGAACCTGATTGCTTTTATGTGTTCAAGAAAGAGATGGGGGTGGGGAGTGTAGCAAAGAGAGAGAAATGTGCAGAGCAGAATTTCATGGGTTTTGTGTGTGTGTGTGTGTGTGTGTGGTTTATTCAAAGATTATTATGTGTTGGATACAGTAAATCATCTCTACACCCATATCCAGGAGGTAATCTTCAGAACACCACGCGTGGGTAGTTCTGACTTTAACAGCTGCCATACAGTAGCTATTTTGTTCTGCACTTAGAGACCCTTTTCTGTGCGTTTGTTTTAAGTTATCTCAGCTTGTCTTTTGTTCTCTATAGCTGTTCTCCTGGTTCTCAGTACTCTTACAAGAGTAGCTAAAAATCTGAACTACTGAGTTATTTGAACTGACACCATGAGTGGTAACAATAGACAAGGGCCTGTCATCTTGGTGGTTGACTCAGTCTCTACTCTGAGGGTGATGGCCTGCAATGGATTCAGCTCCTCTTGCCTTGTTCTAGGTTTCATATGCCCGTCCGAGCTCTGCCTCAATCAGGGATGCTAACCTCTATGTTAGCGGCCTTCCCAAAACCATGACCCAGAAGGAACTGGAGCAGCTTTTCTCACAATATGGCCGTATCATCACCTCACGAATCCTGGTTGATCAAGTCACAGGTTAAGTATTTCTTTGTAATTTTTTCTTTTCTTTGTGTTGCAATGTCACCAACCAGTGACATGTGACCCATAGGAGCAAGGGGTAATGGTTGTTTAAGGTGGAGGGTATGGATCATGAGTAGACAGATTTTTTACTTGGGAGAAAGAGATCCTCTCAGTCAACTGCCCACATTTAAAATGGGCCACGTTGGGAGGTAGTGAGTTCTCCATCATGGAATTGTTCCAGCAGCTGAACCACTTGGCAGGATTGTAAAGAAGATTGAGCATCAGGTTGGGAGTGAGAATGTATGACCTCCAAAGTCTCTTTTAACCCTCAACCAAGTAACATTATTTCTATATATGAAAAGAACCTGTATTGGAGCTCTAGCTCCAATTCATAGCATTATAGAGTTAGAGCAGACCTCAAACTGCAGAGGTCCAAAATGGGGGCCCTGGCTTCCCAACAGCTTTTTAGTAGCAGGTCAGGGATATGAACCCAGGATCTGGTACTGTAGTGCTTTATCCATAATAAAGAAACATAACCACCACCTCTCAGAAAGAAATGTAAGGCACGTAGGGTTGAATTTTTAATGACAAGGTGTTTTCATCTACTCCATTTGTTCCCAATTTAAAAATCATCCCCTGAGAGTAGTTTAGCACTTGTTTATCATTTGATCCTTGCAACAAACGCTCAATGAAGCCGGCTCTGCCCCAGACACTGTGCAGGGATGATCCAGGACGAGGGGTGAATGAGGCACAGTCCCGACACTCACAGGACTCCAGTGTGACAAATACCTACTAGGGCCTGGTCCAAAGCCCTGTGAGAGCTCAGAAGAAGGCGTGCTGCATCTGGGGGTGAGGTTGGGGGGGGTTGGTTGTTGGGAAGCTTCCGTTGAAGAAGTGACGTTTGGACAGGGTTTTGGAAGATTACTCGCAGTTATCTGGCAAGAAAGAGGGATAGAGCATTCTAGGTAGAGAGGACAGCATATGCCAAGGTATGGAGTCAAGGAAGAACACAACCTGTGTAAGGTATGGCAGGCAGTTCAGGGTGGCTGGCAGGAGGTGCAATAGGGGATTTGGCACCAGATAGTGGGGAACTTTGATGCCGTACCAAGAATTCTGGACTTCATCTGTATGCAATGTGGAGCCACAGAATGGTTTTTTTGTGGGTTTTGTTTGTTATTCTATTTGGAGTGGGGGACAGTGAGGAATAGGTGCCATCCACAAGATACAAAATTCAAAAAGTACAAAAAAGGTATAGAATGTGATGTGGTCAGAGTTTGCTTTTCAAATAGATGACTTAGCTGCTAGGCATGGAGGACACTTTGGAGGACTAGAACCTGAACAGTGGGTAATCAGTTACGCAGCCCAAGGGAGATGAGGACGCAGTCGGACAGTGATGGAGGCCTGGAAGAGACACATGTGAGACCCCCTCAGTTCCATGTGTGGGAGTCATCTGACCAGAGCCATGAGGCAGAAATGTAGGCAGCTGTGTTTTGATGGGTGTGAGTGACTCAGGGAGCTGAATGCAACTCTGGCCCCACAGGTGGGCTGAGTGCCACAGAATATCCATGGGGCCCAGTCCATCTCTTCCCCAAGATGTTTACAGGTTTGGTTTGTTCAGTCGTTATGGAGGCTCTTTCTCTTTCTCCAGGGGTATCCAGAGGGGTGGGATTCATCCGCTTTGATAAGAGGATTGAGGCAGAAGAAGCCATCAAAGGGCTGAACGGCCAGAAGCCCAGCGGTGCTACAGAACCGATTACTGTGAAGTTTGCCAACAACCCCAGCCAGAAATCCAGCCAGGCTCTGCTCTCCCAGCTCTACCAGTCCCCCAACCGGCGCTACCCTGGCCCACTTCATCACCAGGCTCAGAGGTTCAGGTAGGCACGCCCACAGGGCAAGGAGCCCTGCTACATGGTTACAGGACTGGGCAAGAGCCAGGGAAAGCCACTGCTCTGAAGGATGGGGCAAGGGTGAGAACCTCTGCCCCAGGAATCACTATGTGAAACTGCCCCCATGCCTCAGTTTCCACTCCTGTAGAAGGAGATGATTGGATCAGATGTTCTTCCAGACCCCCTCCCACCTCACCATCGTGTCTATGTGGTTAAACTTTAGATTCCTTAGTGGAAACAAAATTACTGCTTTTAACCAAAAAAGAAAATTCAGTTTCAACAAGAATTAATCACAGATAAGTAACCACATTCAGCAGACTTAAGACTGGACAGTGGATTTTAATAAAGTCAAAAAGAAGAGTAGTCTAGGAGGCGTATATTTGCCAGAGGGGGAGTCTTGCATGTCCTCTTTTTCCCTCAGCAGGTAACTGTTGGGTTAGGGGAGAGGGGAAGGCACTCTCTTTGAGTATTACCTTTACTCTGACTGTTAACATCAGCAGACTCTGGGAAGACAAGGAGGAAGATTTTTGTTCAGGCCTTATTAGTGTCTCCTGCATCAGGTTCCCAAAGCCCCAGAATGCTCCTGATGCATTGGGATATTTCCCTTCCACTGGGACATTTCTTTAAAGGCAGGTTTCTCTCCATTCAGTCAGTACCACCTTGACTGGCCTCTGTGGGACAGGCCACTGGGGATGAGAGATAAGGATGTTTATGGCCCACCCATGATGCATTTTAGATAATTATCTTATTCCACACGTGTCCCCTACCTCCCTTTAATGAAAGGGTTTTTCTCATTGTCAGATAGCACATGGGAAGATGATAGGCCCTTCGTCAGGCCACAACGAAGAGAAAATATCAGCCTCTTTAGTGTCTTCCCATTCCCTGTGAATTTGAAATGGTTAATGATTTCATGAAGAGTCCAAGTCATCTAATTTTTATTTTGTGTGAGTGCACATGCAGTATTTATGTAAAAAGCCTCTCCAGCAGGCTTCTAATGGTGGAAACTATGGTTACTACTGCCCCATGGTGTGAGTAGCTTGTCCCCAAGTAAGGTACCGAACGTGAGGAAGATTAAAACATAATGGCAGTTTACTGGGAAGTGCTTTCAGGCTCTAAATAGTAAGCCAATTTTTAAAGATCTTAACCCCCCCAAACTGATATACATTAATTAAATCTTCTTACCATATATTTAATTAATGTAGCTAGGCTAAGAGAAAAGATAGGTTCTGATGTGCATTGTGTGCATGTATTGTTACTCTAGAGACCTTTATTCACAAGCTTAATTATGGTCCAAGGTGAACAATTTAGGAAACCCTCCTTTTCTAACAATGTCACACACAATATAAAATAAAATCCCCACAAATGTTCTGAGAAGGGGAGTGGGATTAATTCAGACATTGAAATAAAGGGAGATTCATTAGACACTTTCTTTAAACTCTAGCATTGACTTGGACCTGAATTACTTACAGTTGGAGACAGGAAAGGGGGAAACTACTGGTGGATAAACTCCTAAGCATTGGGGAAAGTTGTTGAGCTTTTCTTCTTTGAAAATGGAGCATTCTTATTAATAGTTCCATTGAGCGATCTTGCCATCTGTGAGGCATTAACCCAGAGACCCTCCTTCTCTTTGCAGGCTGGACAATTTGCTTAATATGGCCTATGGCGTAAAGAGGTAATTAAAACTCCACAGATTGCCAGATGTCCGTGTTGGCACAGACTGGGGCTAGAATTTTTTTTTTTAATTCACTAACTTTACTTTTTTTTTTTAATTCTTCCTTTTTCTTCCACCAGCATGTCAAATTCTTAATTTTAATTTCAGACCTCAGTTGGTTTTGTTTCTTTTAGGGCACACAAAATGTGTTTGTGTGTTTCACTTTTTCTTTTATTTGCAGGTGGGCTTCTCCTATGGTTCAGGTGCCACAGCTACCAAACCCTTGATAATCTGGTCCTCTGAATGACTCCCTATGGGGGAAGTCTCGGACTCTTTGCTGGCTGATTCTGCAAACTTGCAGAGCAACTGTTTTGCATTAGCGATGCCAAGATTCAGTTAAGAGGGCAGATTCCAGCAAATCAAAATTAGAACATTTTGCTAATCATGGTTGACAATCTTATGATTGTCAGTGGAAAAATTAGATTTTGGACTACCAGCCCTGGCCAAAGCATGAATAAAAGCGTGGATGACTTTCTGATGCCTGCCCCCACCTCCGTGTGCATTTCACAGCAAGTCCTGAGAATGAAGTGTATCTGTGTGCACCTCAACCAGGGATTTCTTTTGTTACAGGTTTTAACAGTTATAAATCCTCCCTTGGTTGTATATGTATATGTGTTTTAAACTTGCTGTTTCTTTCATTTAAAGCCTTTTTGTGGGGTGTGGGGGCTCAAATAGAGGCAAGGCTTTTGGGGCTCTCTGAATGCAGTTGCCAGGGTGTTCCTGGCCCTTTCTGAAAGCAGAATCTCAGGAAATTGGGTGTGTTATGTCACTGTGTCCATGAGATTCCCATATGTGCTTTTGATAAGCTCCACTGACCTGCTAGGGATGTAGTGTCTTCATCATCTTGCTCAGTAGAGCTGTACACTTTAATTCCCCTTCCTACAGTCAAGGGAAAGAGATGTGGCCTTTAATAGCCTGCGTCACACTCCCAGCACTAGACAGTTCTTTCACCATTCGACCATGTGTGGTAAGTACCCCTGACTCTGGATACTGGCACACAGTGGAGGAAGTAGCTTGACTGCAGGCTTCACTCTCTGAGCTTGACTGCAGGCTTCACTCTCAGTTCTTCCTGGCCTCTCGAATCTCAATCCTGGCTCCAGGGAAAATAATGGTGAATTTTCTCCACATGTCTAGCACACTATTGCCTGTTCCCAGGCATTTTACATCTTTACTAGCTGTACATGATACCTCTGCTTCTCTCTGACATTAGTGAGCCAGCAACAATTGTTATGAAGAGTGATGCTTACTATATAGTTGAGACCAGGAAAGACCGCTGTGGCATGAGTCCTGCTATCTCCTCCAATCCCCCACCCAGAGGAGGCATCACTAGTTGATAACAGCATTGTTTTTTTCCTATTTAACTCAGATTTGGATCCAAAATCCTTCCTACCAAAGTGCTTCAGATAGCCATTACCAACTGTACAGTATCAACTGAGTTGATACAGTAGTGAAAACCTCTTTGCTGGCCCTGACTTTGGCGTTATAATAAGTACTTGGCTGTTCTCTACTTATACACTGAAAGGGGTCAGTTCACCAGTTGGAGGAGAGAAGGTTGAGAAGACAGGCTTCAGAAATAATGAAGATAGCAATTAGGCACGGATTTGCCCTTCTAAGAAAGAGTCTTTACCATGATATCGGGGTGGGGGGGGGACATTTGTTTTGTTGTTTTTAAGTGAGAAGAAATATTATCTTAGTGAATAATAGAAAAAAGAATGTCTGTTGAGATGTTACGTTTAGTGTACCTTCACCAACCATTTGATTAGCTAAATTCTAGGTAGATACAAAATTATTCTTTAAATAGGACTTTTCAAATCTCCAAGAATATTCATTATTTTTACAACAATCCTAGGTCACGCTTTACCCCATGCTCTTCCCCAATTTTCTCTTCCCCTCCTTGTCCCATCCACCTCCCCCAAACACCTAACAGACTAAAAAGCAAACTCCTAGTCAATGTATAGGGTCAAAAGGTTTGGTATGAAATAAATATGTTAAAAATTTTTCAGCTTTAGGCACTGGTAACCTAATTATTTTGTCTGATGCATCCATCACAAATTACACATGAATTTATTTTACCAGACAGTGAATAGAATCTGAAGGGTTGTTTTCCCTTTCAAGATTACATGGAAACTGAGAAGATTTCGAAGCCTAATACAAAAGTAGTTGTAATAGGGCAAATAACAGTTTTCTGTTTTTCTAATATATAGTGATTCAAGATATATAAATGCACAAACCACTTGAACTTTTACTCCTGTGACACTTAGAAATAATCCAGAAATATAGCATCAATGAGTGAAACATACTATTATTATTGTGTTTTTTAAATTGGAACCCTTTTGAGTGAATGCTAATTGAAACATGAGCCACCCATCCAATTAGTAACAAGGCATGTCTATTCATTCTCACTTATCTCTGACCTCAGTCATACCAAGAGATCTTTGACAACCAGCAGTCAAGGAACTGCAATGATGGTAGACTTGAGCACTTTCTAGGGTTATGCCCTATTCTGCCTAAATATTTATATGATTTCCCAAGCATTGAGATCAACCAAAGTTATTCTCTTATCTAATCAATAAATATTTATTGAGTGTTTTCTATGTGTCGATGTGTCTGTGAGATTCCTATATGTGTTCCACTGAATAAATAAATAGAGCAATAGAATGAATAAAATAAAATCCCATATCCCAAGAGCTCACTGTCTGTTGGCGGAGGGATGGCGATGGGAGAAGTCGGATACCCTATGAGCATATCTGTGACAGAACTATTGTAAAGCCTTGCTCTGGGAGCCCTGGGAATCCCTCGTGGGTTTTCAGGAATTGGCCTCAGCCTTTCTCTTGGCATGTAGATGCCTTAACCAGTCTAGCCATTCCCATCAGAAGAAAGGCCACAGACATTAGTTTTTGCATTTTGGTTTCTAAACCCTGCAGACTCTCCTGCAAACACTCACTCAGCCCTCTGCCCTGTGTCTGTGTCTGTGCATCTGTTTGTTATCTGTGGTCAGACTGATGTCTGGACCAGTCCCCCCTTCTGCTTGTCCCCCCAGGTTCTCCCCAATCACCATTGATGGGATGACAAGCCTTGTGGGAATGAACATCCCTGGGCACACAGGAACAGGCTGGTGCATCTTTGTCTACAACCTGTCCCCTGACTCCGATGAGAGTGTCCTCTGGCAGCTCTTTGGCCCCTTTGGTGCAGTGAACAACGTCAAGGTCATCCGTGACTTCAACACCAACAAGTGCAAGGGATTTGGCTTTGTCACCATGACCAACTACGACGAGGCAGCCATGGCCATTGCCAGCCTCAACGGGTACCGCCTGGGAGACAGAGTGTTGCAAGTTTCTTTTAAAACCAACAAAGCCCACAAGTCCTGAATTCTCCATCCTTACTTATTAAAATATATATATAAATATATATGAACAAAACACGTGCATACACACATATACACAAAAGAGAGAGAAACAAACTTTTCAAGGCTTATATTCAACCATGGACTTTATAAGCCAGTGTTGCCTAAGTATTAAAACATTGAATTATCCTGAGGTGTACCAGGAAAGGATTTTATAATGCTTAGAAAAAAAGTAAAAAAACAAAAAAACAAAAAACAGAAAAACAAAAAAATACCTTTGATGCATTGAATGTTCTTTCATAGCTGTCGTTGTTGAAGATAATATACATAGATAGCGATGTGCAGGGATTTTTACCCAGCCAGCTAACTTTACTACCTTCCTTGAAGGTGGGTCTTTTTAAGATGACCATTCGCTCATTTGAAGAAGAAAAACAAAAAACAAAAAAAAATAAATAAATAAAACAATTTTTACAAAGTAATGGGATTCAAAGAAAGAAAAAAAAAGATTTTTCTTTTTTGTCAAAATGTTGATCCAATCAGATTGGTAAAAAAAAAAAAAAAAAAAACCCACACAAATTAAAAGAGAAAAAAAAAAATTTGAAAAAATGAAAAAAAAAAAACTTTTGCAAATTTTTTTATTTTTCCTTTTTTCTTTTATATCATGTGAACTAAAACAGTCTTCTGTTAGGGGATGGGGGCCAGGGGGATACCTGATGACATTAACAATTTAATAACATTAACATTGTTGCCAAAGAGGTGGTCTCTTTGCTGAAAATGGGTTTCAAGAAAAATCTATTTTTATAAAATATAAAGAATTTTTACAAGAGAATCTGGATTTGAGAAAAAAATATTTTGACTGGCTAATTTAGGGGAAATTGACAACTTTGTCACGTTCATACTGCACTGGTAACTTTTTAGAGATCAAGATGTGTGTTTTAAACTGGATTCGTAGACTGTTTTTTGAAGGATGGGCTATAAACCGATGATCTTCATATCTTTTCATAGCATGTAATAAAAAAACAATTATTAACTATAGGGGAAAGGAGTGTTCGTTCTACCCAGGGTACCACAGTTCCCCACAGTCAAAACCCAAAAGCAAGGAGATGAGTTGAAAGACAGTTTTTCTTTAAGTCATCAGTATGGGATGTCAGCAGAACAAAAGTTTAAAAGATTAATTTTCCTTTTAATCTAAAACTTCCTTAGTTTGAGCAGTAGGTGCTACAAAATTATTTACATATCTTAGTATCATAGTTAAATGTAATGTGTTTAGGAAAGGAAAACAAAAGAAACATTTGCTTTAAATTCATTAAAGAATTTTCAAAATCACTTTGTAGCCCATGCTGATAGAATTGGGCTGTGTTGGTACATTTGAAACACTGTTTATGTTGCTTGAAACACTTATTTATTTAATCGCCAATGTGATGATGCCTATGGCCGAGATCAAATATAGCTAGATTGGCTAGACTACTTATTTGTTTACTTAAACTATGGGAAGAAGCATATTATCGTGTCATTCTGTTGTGTGTGTATGTGTATATACAATATAAATATATATATATAAAGTTATTTTTTCCTTTGGTTAATTTATTATAAGTTGTAACACTTGGCTAGTTTTGTTTGTATATGTCTTAAAATGTTTTCTTATGATATTTAAGTGACAGTTAAAGAGGTATCAAGGTAACTTGTGTAGAACTATTGTTTGATATATTGTCATGTTTGTTGTGAATATTTTTTCTTACTGCACAGTAGAAAAATAAAACAACTGGGTCTTTATTTTAATGTAATTCAGATTGGGGAACACAAAACAGAGCTAAGGGAACAAAATGACTGAGGGAGCACTCTCCCATGTCCAGTGCACTGATCATTTTAGTATGTTTGTGCTTTGTATGGTTATATATTTAAAACAAAAACAAAAAAAATACAAGGGTTCATGCTCTTCCCTGGGTAATAGAAACAGTTACTCGCTATGCATAATCTAGATGATAGTTAAATTTGCTATTGCTTTTCTTGTCTTGTTATATAAAATCTTTTCAATACAAGTTTAGTCTTAATGGTAATAAAACGTTATGGTTATTTATAACTTGTGCTTATTTTGTGCATTTTTTCCCATGCTGAACCCACTAAATGCATGTAGACAGGACTGTTGTTTTCACACTGAAGAGGCAAACTTTGTAGTAGTCGTTGTAGTGATAGACAGATAACTTAAAACCAAGGCTGCATCATAGACTCCTCCTTTAAATTTTTTTTCTGTTTTTTTTCCTCTTTTCGGTTTTGAAAAAAAAAAAAAAAAAAAAAAAGATTAGATTTCAGTTCAGAGAACACTCGTTCAACATTCAGGGAAACCTCTTTTACATCACCTGCTATGAATGAATGCAGTTTGCTGGCAAAGTTTTGTTGCATTTGCTAAGCATTAATGGGAAAGGCATGCCAAATTCTCTTCTCTATAATGTGTTCACTCTTGGGGGAAAAAAAAGGAAAAAAAATCTTAGGACCAGGCAGTTGTATACTTTAGTTATAATGAATGACTTCATGTTAATCTTGCTAGTTTAGATGATTTCTGAGGGAAAGTATTGTAAATGTTTTTTGTTTTTTTTTTTTCTCATAATCTTGTTGTGTTTGAATTATTTGTACTTTATCTGTCCAGACAATAAATGAAAGTGTGTAGAATGGCTTTGAGCTTCCCAGATTTTTAAATGTGTTCATTCAAAAAAATTTTTTTCTGTAGCATCTTCAGATTTCCCCAATATTTTTATCATTAACCATAAAAAGGTAGAGTAAAATTCTGTTTTGTAACTTAGCCCAGTCTCTTAAAGTCAACTCAGTATTCTAAAGTCATTGCCCTAGTTCCATGATATTAAAAGTGTGGTCCCCACCCAGCAGCATTACCTGGGAGCTTGTTAGAAATGCAGAATCTCAAGCTGCATGCAAATCTATACTTAACCAGAGCCTCAGGTGAATCACTGGTGTTTTAGAGTTTAAGGAGCACTGTCCTGGTTGACAACAAACCACATTTGGCATTGTTTGGCACTATGCTATATTAGTGTCTCATTCATTTATAAGCATATTTGTTGTGACTTGTTCATAGAAGAGGGAGTAAGCATTTGCAGAACACTTATTGTATGTCAGGCAGGCTGTGTGGTGTCCTCTATGTTCTCTCACTTTATCTTCCCAGCAATCTGAGAGGAACAGGGATATCACTATCCTCATTTTAGAGATGACAAGGCTGAGGCTTAATGAGATTAAGTACCTTGCAAGGTCACACAGCTAGCAAGTTTCAAGCTGGGATTGAATCTGAGTCTGATTCTTCCACACAGCACCCCAGTGATGAGATTGCAAAGTCTGAGCAATATTAGAGGAATAGACCATTTGTATTGGAAAGTGACAACTAAATGAGAGAGGTCACCTTTTTATTTTTATACATATTTTTGCTTACAAGAAGTTGCAAATATTTGACTTCCTTGCTTTGGAATAGAAACCCTAAACAAGAGCTTATTCACACAGTGTATAAAGAACATGATTTAAGCTCCAGCCTGGGGGTGTGGGAGTGGAGGGGGCAGGGAATGCTACCTAAGGTATCATGAAGTCATATTAAAATATGCCTTGAACTTTACAGATGAGCTTTTTAGTGATTTCCTGATACAATCACTCACTGATTATCTGTCTTTCATTTTCATTTTCTCACTAATTGAAAATTCATACCTATTCTCTATATCACGATCCATAAACTGACACTTCAAGAAGAAATGCCCCCACAGAGCCAGATGAACGAATAGTCAGATTCTCTTCCATTTCTCATTAACCCCTTTTTTATTATTATATTAAATTACCACACTGGTTGGGATAATTAAATTCATGGCAAAGAATGTGATTTAATTAACCAATCTAAATATTAAATCTCTAAGTCAGCCTGAACCTCAAATAGTGGAACTTAAAGGTTCTTCTAGTTTTAAAGACAAGCCCGTATATTTCTTTCTGAAGAAAAATGGGCATTCAAACTAACAGTTAGGTGCCTCCAGGCATAACAGGACCTCACAAACAGGTTTATAGGATCTAAAAATATTGCTGCCAAACCTGTGATAGTTACCAGTAATCCCCACCCCTGTTCCTTAAAGGTGTACTTTTAGTGTACCTTAAACAAATGGATACATTGTCTTGGAATACTAGAAGTTGCTGGAATCTTACCAGTTCATATAGTTCATTTCCCCAGCCTTCAGACAGATGTATCCTAAGAGTTTCACAAATAGATATAGGTCTTTAAAATATCCATCGAAGGACAGTCTACATACAATCTCTCTTGGCAACACTTCAACATCAGCACAAGTCTGCCTAACATTTAATAAAAAATTTGTCTTGCAAGTGTAAGCCTGTTACATTAAATCTCCAGGCAAATATTATATAGTTTCTGTAGATGTTTGTGGGAAACGTCTAACACATCACAGGAACACAGAGATTATTAAATTTCTTTTAGGTCTCAGATACATTATATTTTGCTCGGATGAGAAATTGCATGTCATAGAAGGCTGACAGCATTTACTTAGTGTTATTTTTGTCAAGGTGATAGGAAGGAAAGAATGCAAAAAAATATGTGTCTGTGTCTATAACCATCCTACATCATCACCACCAGCATCAAAATTTTACTCATATCCGTTACCAATGATCAAACATTGACCAAATGATGGTTACAGTCAGAAAGGTACATTTGAAATTCAGTCTTGTGAAGGCCCCTACTCTGCCAGTACCTTAACCTTGTCAAAATTTGGCAGATAATTGCCTTTTGCTATAAATGAGTCCATTAACTTCCAATTTTTGAAATTGTTTTGCCCTTACTTCCTGTAGACACTGCATTTGTTCTTTAACAGACACACATGCGCAAATACACAAAGGCAAGTATTTGTATAGCTGAATAGGAAATGGAGGTTTTTTATTTTCACCTGCAAATTCAAAAATCATACCTGACAAGACAGCGTTTACAGGAACAGTGTATTTTCTAAATGGAAGAGTCATTAAAATCTTAATTTCAGGCCATCCTGCCTGGATCTCTTCCACATCTTTAATGAGAGCTCACAGATCACAGCTGTATAATATCCTTACACCCTTCACTGCCTTTGTTATACCTGGAGAAGAGAATAATAAAAGGAAATTACATTTTATTTCCATGAGCTAAAATCAAGTTTTAATATTGTCCAAAAATGACTCGTACCGTTCCTTTATCTTATTAGCTTTTTGGCATATTAGGTAATAAGATAATTTCTCATGGTACAGTATTTATGTAAGAATCATATTTCTCTCTGTGCAGATCACTTACAGAAGTGTCTGTTATCAGGAGAGAATGATGCATAATCGGCACTTAAGATTAAAATAGACCTGAGATGAAAGTGTTCCTTCAATTAAAGGAATAGCATTTCTCCAGTCTCATCTTTTTTGTTTCTGCAGCAGAATGAAAACCGGCTTAAAATCACCCAACCCCAGGTTAATTGCCAGAAGGCTTTCCTGTGCAAGTCCAGCTTATTCTACTAGTTCAAATTCAAAATGGACTCACACTCCAGTATGCCAGGTACTTATTTCCATTTTCAGGAAACTACTTAAGGTTTTTAAAACTGGTTTCTAGAAAGAACGCTACTGATTATTAAGTCTTTCTGATATGCTGGTGCTATACACGCATTTGATCCTTCTGCCAACTCAGTGAAGGGTAAGTACCACCCCCATTTTACATCACACAAAAAGAGATTCAGAGAAGACTTGCACAAGTAAGTAAGTGGCCATGCCAGAATTCAAACCCAGGTCTGACTGGCCCCAAGGCCACCAGTTTTACCACCCTGTTATACCACAAGCCAATTCTATCATAATTAGAGCCAAACAATTACCAAGTAGTCCGCACTTCAATTGAAGATGGAGATGAATCCTGTTGTGTAAGGACCAAGTAAAATTACATTAATGCAACTGTGCCTGGGGCTAATCCTCTCCCCAAATCTTTACTGGAAAAGCAAATCTAATAACATTGGTTTATAAGCATATTGACGAAGAAACACTTTAAATGATGGTTTTTAAGCACTGTTGCCAAGCAGAGTTTAAAAATGAAATTGGTATGTTGACAGATCTATTTTAACCACCAAAAGGCATTAAGAAAGAAAGAAGTCAAGGACAGGACAGGAAGGTAAAAATGTTAACAAGCCAAGTTAATTACCCTTGGAGCTGATCCCGTGGGCCTCCCCAAGAGATGAGGGGATTACCTGAACCAATATCACGTCGGAGAGAGCTGCTTTCACTACCCATATTCCCCCTGAATCCTCAGAATAATCCTAGGAGGCACAGAGTATAATCCTCATTCTATATCTGACAAAAACAGACTCAGAGAAAGTATCTTGCCCAAGGTTGCACAGCATATAGCAGAATTGGCATTTACACCCATGTCACCTGGCTCCAGTCCAATGTCTTTCCTCTAAACCACACTGATGGCCTTTCAGTGTGTCACCACCATTCTTTGAACACTTACTTAGGTGGAAGGGGGGCGGGGAATGGTGAGAGGGAACCAGCCTAAGCTTTGGCTATGCTAAAATTCTTACTATGAACACCTGACATTTGCCACATACTGTGCTTAGGGGCACAATGATGAATAAACATGTTCAGCTTTTTTTTTTCCTTGCACCTATTTTGTGCATGGCACTGTGCAGTGGGTTATGATAGGAAACAAACAAGCAAAAAGAAATAGAAATGTTGAGTTTTGTTGCTAAGATAAGACATACGAAAAACTATTAAGCCATACTAGGGAGTTACAGTGCTGGAAGAAAAAATATAGGAAAATTTGAAAATTTGTGGAGAGTGAAAGAATTCTGGGACCAGGAAAGAGAGAGTGTATGGTCTATTGGAAAGAGGACAAGCTTTGGTCAAAATTCTTTATTTAGATCCTTAGGCAAATCATTGAATGTCTCTGAAATTCCTTGTCAGAGAAGGGAGGATTATAGATAAAATATGTCAAATTCCTGACACTCATTGAAGAGCAATAAGAGTTAAACAGTAGCCAGAAAGAGTTCCTGGAGGAAAAGAGCTTGAGCTGGTCCCCTGGCAGGAGAAAGTGGGTTTGGTGGGTATCCCTGGATACAAAGAACTGAGAAACCCTCAGGCTGTCTAAGTAAGGAAGAGAGGAAATAGTAAGGATACATATGGGAATAAGTTGTTCAGGAATCTCATTCGGCCTCATAAAACTTGAGCTGCTTTTGAAATACAGGAGTAACTCCAACCACACAGCAGCAGAGGCTCTGATGGGCCCTCAGAAACCAGAGACCCATAGCTCTGCTCTGGTGCCCCGCTAGTACAGTGATTTGGCCATTCCACTTCTGCTCTCCCTGTGACTCTTCATGATGTTCCCTTTATCAGCTGTCCAACTGTCCCTGAACAAATGGTTCAAATTCCAGCGAGAGAGACCACATTGGCTCTGCTTGGTTGGCATCAACAAGCTGCTGGCATCATTAATTCTACTTTGCACAGAGCAACCTGTTCTAATCAGCTGAAGCCAGTACTGGGGTCACATGATATACAACATGACCTGCTGGTAAGGAAAGGCATGGGCGAGTTTCCCTGGATGGGGGCTTGAGGCAGGGCAGACATCTTGAACATCCAGTGCAGCTAAGCAGGGTGGAGCTGTCAGGTCTTCCCAGGGATAGTGAACCGATGGAGGCCAGTGCTAAAGAGCTTGGGTAGGCAGCAGTGGGAGGAGAAAGCAGAGGGATAAGAGGAAAAGGGTTGGACACTCAGGCTGAGGCAGGAACTTCTTTAGGAAGGCAAGGCATCAGGAAGGTTTTGGAGCAGAGAAGTGAGGTCCCTTCATTCACGAGCAAAGACCTGGGGAAAGGCTGGTATCCCTATACCCTAACCCTCCTGGCTGCAGGCACAAGAAAGAGTCAACAAAAGTTCTATCTCGCCTAAGATGGGGGGAAAAATGCAACTAGACCATTTGTAAAGGGTAGCCCTCCTTCCCTTGCTATTGTATACTTAATTAGCTATGGAAAGCTCTTGGAAGTGAGTTCAACTCCCTCATTTGAATCCTGGGGAGAGAAAAGGCTTTGGGTTTCCCCTATCTGCACTCCACTGCTTTTGACTAGCTCATCACCTCATTCCACAAACATTTGGATTCCTCTCCTTAGGATGCCCTTCTCTCCACCAACAGCCCCTACACACCCCTCCTCCCCAGCCCCCATTTTGCTCAAAGCACTCACAAACACATATGCACCATCTGCCTGGCTAATTCTGTTTGTTCAGCTCAAGATTCACTGCCTCCTGAGAACCTTCCCTGACCTCCAGTCTGGGTTAGGGATTCCTCAACGATCCCACATTCCTCTGCCTTCTTATATTACAGCATACTTCACACACCATATTTGTACTGCTGCATGTATGTCTCCCTGGGGACAGAAGAATCAGACATAGCACCTGCCTTGGAAGAGCTCAAATGTAAGCAGAGCATCAAAGCACAAAAACAAAGCTAGAGGGTATTTTGGGAGCACAGAGAAAAGAGCAGTCGATTCTAACTTTACAGAGTGGGGTAAGGTTGAGGTGTAACAAGAAAGACATCCTAGAGATGCTTAAGAATCAGCTGTATCTTGAAAGATCAATCAGATTTGGGCATCCGGGAATTGGGGCAAGGTGAGGAACATCATCACTCTGGGAATCACGGAAGTGATCCAGGACTAGGAGTCAGAATCCTCAGCTCTGCCCCTGATTTGCTATGTGACATCAGACAAGTAACTGTCCTTCACTGGAACTCAGTCTGGCAGAAGTTAATGGAAAATGTTAGAAGATGTTGTACTAGGTGGTCTCTGATGGCCTTGCTCCTGCTTACCACTATAGCTTTGTCTGCCCTATATTTTTCATTTATTTAGCAAATATTTATTTGCTATTCTGTGTCACTGAGACATTTGCATACAGCTGGGTGAGTGCTATTAAGGTCAAGTGCATGCTGCTCTGACAGTAACAAGAACTCCTTGCTGAAGACAAGGAATGTCACCTCTGAGAATGTTGCATTTGAGCTGAGATCTGAAGGATGAGGAAGGTATGTCCCATCCCAGGCAGAGGGGGAAGAGCATGTGCAAAGGCCCAGAGATGGAAGGAAATGAGGCTCAGTTGAGGGGCTGAAAAGAGCCCAGTGACCCAGCAGTGAAGGTGAAGAATGGGGCTGGCAGTGGAAGTGGTAACAGGGACCAGATCACTAAGGACCTTGCAAGTCATGGAAAAGACTTTAGTGTTTCTCTTAAGAGTAAGGGAAAGGCCTACTTTCCATCCAATGGATCATCTCTTAGCTTTTAAAAGGGGGCAAACTCAGCTGATATGGTGTTTCCTCTTTGCCATTGCCCTTCTCCCCTTTATCCCTTTGTATTAGTCAGGGTTCTCTAGGGAAACAGAAGCAACTGTAGATATCTATAAATAGTATGAGATATTATGAAATTCTCTCAGTGACTGCAGGCAGGCTACAAACCAAGGGTTCCGATAAAAGTCCAATGAAGGACCTTGAAGAATTTCCGGAAGACGCTGGCTGTCCAAAGATGAGCTGGGAAATTCTCTCTGAATGCTGAAATCATTTCTCCTTTTAAAGCATTCAACTGATTGGATAAAATGTCACTCATTGCTGATGGCCATCTCCCTGGTTGGTCGTAGATGTAATTAGCCATTGATGCAGTAAACTTACTGATGACGAAAGTCCATAAATGTCCATGTATTACAATTAGCCCAGTGATTGCTTGACCAAACAACTGGGCACAATTACCTGGCCGAGTTGACACATTAGCCTAACCATCATACCCTTCTTCCCACCCTGGAATGCTGATGTAATATCTGGAACTGCAGATGCCATTTGTAATCATGACATCCATAGCCAAAAACCACGAATGGCTGATTAGAAATACATAAGGAGCCTAGTTCCTCATCTCTGAGTTGCTATAGGAGCCCTGGATTGGTTTTAAAAATATGAAAAAATACACTCCTTACTGCAGCATTTCTCAATCAGTGAACACTCATCCTTGTGCTCACTTTATTTCTTCACCCTCCAAGCAGCCAGGTAGGGTCCTAGGCTGTAAGAGCCCCCAAGCCATTCACCTCTGGCCCAAAACAGCCTGTCGCTCTACTCTGTTGAGGCATACAAATATTTTTCTATATGTACCACACTGTGAAAAAGATTAAACAGTGTTGCCTGACTGGTTTAAGTCCCTCTTTTCCAGGTTTCTTGCAACCAAATGCAATTCTAACTGGTAGACTGCTTCCCACCTCTTCGCCTTTGCTCACGTCTTTCCCCCTGCCTTAAATGTGTTTCCCTTCTCTTGCTTTTCCTTGTTAGTCATTAGTCTAACAGCTGTTCATCCTTAGGACATCACAGAAGCATCACCTCCAGAAGTCTGTCCACTTAGGCTCAGGTCATTCTCTGGGCTCCCACAGACCCTCTCAGGGATTTTGAGAGACTGGGAGCTCCTTGAGGGCAGGGACTTCATCTTATTCCTACCTGTATTCCCAGCAATCCTACACAGGGCCCAGCCCAGAGTGTCCACAACCATTACTGAACTGTATTCTACAGCTCAGAAGCTCCTCACTGCCACTATCAGTGCTTTGTTGATTCTGAGTAATGTCAATATAACTCTTGGTCTCTAAGTCAATAGCCTCTTCCTGCCAAGTAACTCCCCTCTCATATCTCTCTGAGCCTAGGGTTGAGTCTTACATATGATTAGCATCTACACCCTTCCTTGACTATCACTATTTTTCTATATGTGCCATTATGTGAAAAAGGTGAGGCAACCTTGCCTCCTGACTGGTCTAAGTCTGATTATTGCTCTGCCTCACTCAGCCACTGCCTACGTTCCTCAGTTTGACTGCATTGATAAGGCCCATACCGGTCTTCAGACCCCCCCCAGATGTCAAATGCCTCTTTGTCTGCTTTCCTCACTGCTAGGTGCTCCATCACCCTCTGCCCCCTTATTATTATTATTATTATTATTATTATTATTATTATTGCCTTATTGTTTTGGTTGGGCCACACATCCAGTAGCACAGACCTTGGGGCCTCTGTTTGCCTCCAAATCTCCAGGGCTCTTCTCTCTCTTGCTTGCTCTCTTACCCTGTTCATCATTAGAGAAATACCCTCCCTTTTTCTTATCCCACTTTTCTGGGGAAAAAAACAATCCCACCACTGAGTTGCTTAGACCCCTAATGATTTAGTGAATTCATTTTTTGGCTTTACCAGAAGGCCAGGTCAGAATTAGTTAAGAAGAACTTTATGCTATGCCCACCACCAGTGCCCTCTGAATCAAACTCCCTCCTCAGGAGCCCCATTGTCCTCGTTATAATCTGGCTTCCAATCTTCTTTATCCACATGACCTCAATGCCCATCGGATATGTTTATATATGTCAGAATCTCAGTTGTGAACAAGTTCAAGTCCTGAGCCTCCTGCTACAGAATGAATGATTAACTGTTCTCGGCCTCAGTTTACTTATCTGTAAATGCTGGAGCAGGACTAGCTGGTCTCACCTTCATAAATCTGACACTAGGAGGAACCCCAAGGGCAGGCTTGAGAGCCCAGTACAGAAGCCAGGGGAGGCGGGATATGTGGGAGAAGACGCTTTCAATCAGGTGCTAAGATGTCACTGCCAAAAAATTTCCTACAACAAACCCACCCCAGCAAAGGAAGCTACTGTTGGCTGGCATGCTGCAGAAAGCGGCTGCGTTAGAAGACAGGCATGAGGCCTCATTAATCCAGCAATTGTGGGATCAGTTGCAGATACCCCCAGAACACCCACTTCTCACCGTCTGCTGCTGCAACTGAGCAGAAGGCATGCAGCTCGGGAAAGAACCTGGCCTGAAGCCAGCGAAAGGACCTAGACCCTAAACCATGGGGTAGCCTTGGCAACAGAGACCCAGCACACTCCCTTGAAGCCAGGCTAACGTCCCAACTGTTCTCCCCAGCCCCACACCACCCTCAATGCAATGCCATTGCACCTAACAAGGCTCTGCTTCAGAAGCAACTGAGGGATAAGCCCCAGAGCCCTGAACAAATATAAGCAAATAAATGGCTGAAGTGCATTCATTGAGAACCCACTGTACGCAAAGCGTACACCTTACCTCCCCTAAACACTCCCCAAATTGCACTAACACTCTCTCCAAAATTAGACCTGTCATAATTCTTAATGATTTCAATGTACATGTAGATGATTCTTCCAATATCTTGGCTTCTCAATTCCTCAACATCCGCTCCTCCTTCCACCTCAATCACTCCCTCCCTGCTCATGCCTTGGCCCAGTAATACCTTAATTTAAATTCCACACATCCTCTTGTCAGTGCCCACTTCGTATCCCATTCCCTTTAGTTCCCTGACTCAAAATAACCCTTTAGCCCCACTGGATCCTTCAAACCACTTTTTACTGTTCTTTCCTCTTCTCCTTCCCCCATGTGCTTCCCTTCCTCCCCAGTTTAAATTCCACAGTCAAATATCAGATCACTCCCTTGCACACATCCTCCATTACCTTGCTCCTCCGTCAGTTCTTTGTGTTCTTTTGGCACAATGAAAGCACTCCCCCTACTCTGTGCCTGCACCTTCACCACTGAACATGGCAGGAGGAAAAAACATGCTCATGCTGATCGGGATCTCTTTAAATTAGTGACTACCAGGCCCACATGAGCCCACCCTAAAACTGCCTGAAGATCACACTGTATTTCTCTAGCTCATTCACTCTCCCTCTCTCCTAGATGATGTTTTCCCACTTTCTCCTATTTCTTAAAATTTCCAACACTAACTCCCTCATCTTAATTCTCACCTGGAGACCCTGCTTCCTATTTTGCAGAACAATCGAGCAATCAGAAGAAAATTCCCTTATCTGTAAGTTCTTTCGAAATAAAATTTTTAAAAATTGAAAAAAGAAAAAAGAGAATTCCCACAAGGCCCCATCTCCACCACTATTTACCACCTCCACCTCCTTTCTTATTACTATGGATGCCTTAGAGTTATACTTAACTCCATTTTCTTTTATCCCCTAAAAACTCTCCCCACCATGGGGATACTTTTATTTGTTTTGTTTATAACCTCACTCCTGAGGAGCCCTTGGTAGGTGCTCAATAAATATCTGCTAAATAAACAATTAAACAGCCTCTGACTACCAACTTATTCTTCCATCCATTTAATCAACAAATAAAATAATTATAGATTATGATAATCGCTAGGAAGGAAGGTGATATGAAAGTAAACAACAGAGGTATACTTAGACAGAGTGGATGTCTTCTCCCTGAGAAAATGCCATTGAATTGAGACTTGCAGGATGAGAAGAAGCCATTGTAAAAAGAACCAGAGAAAGAACATCGATGCAAAGGCACAGAGGTGAATAAACACTTAGTGGGTTCTAGAAAACAGCAAATGACCAGAGGGTCAGAGGCACAGTGAAATAAGGGAGAGAGGTTCTGGTAGAGATTGGAGAGATGGGCAGGGGCCAGATCATGCAGGATTTTGCAGACCCTTGTAAGAAAAGAGTGTGGATTTTATTCTAAGGGCACTGACTTCATTTTTCTTGTCAACTTTCTAAATAAAGACTGTGGAGTACTTTTTAAAAATAAGAGCTGTGGATTTGAGTTCCATTCCCTGTTCTGCCAGTCTTAAGCTATGCAATCTTTAGCAAGTATATTTCCCTCTCTGAACTCCACATCTATAATCTATGGATAACCATTTCTTATCTGCTTAACTTGTACCTTTGTCTTGAGTTTCAAGTGAGATTAGTCAGGGATCTTCAGAGGTATTGTTAACAGAACTTGAAGGACATTTTAACCAGATTGTTGAAAACAAGGACAGAGCAAAGGGGAAAGCTAGAACTGGTTTTCATTTAATGATGTTAAAAATGGTGAAAAATGACAAGGGCTGTTTTGCAACATGTTAAAGGCATTTCCTAGCAATGCTTGAGGGTTTCCAGCTAAGATTCCAACTATGTTCCTGGTACTTGAGAAGGCAGGTTGAGAAGTAACCTGCTTATAGGAATATACCTGGAGCTGGTGTTCTGGCTGTTAAGGCCACAAGGTCAGGAGCTACTTTGCCTTGGCCATCAGTCCTCCCCCCCGCCATCTTCTCCCTCCACTTAGACCTGCTGGGCCTCATATCTGTGCTCAGGAGGAGTTAAATATAAACCTCAGTGAAACTGCTGCCCTGAGATTAGGGGAGCCCAAGGAAAGGTTACAAGAGGAATAGGACATCTGAATCAGACCAGCCAGCCCCATGTAACTTGTCCACCTGGAAGAGCCAGGCTGGAGTTCCAGCTGGGCAGGGTGTGGTTACAGATTCTCACTCACACAAAGTCCTAATGGGTGTTTCTGATGGATGGAAAGTCTCCTCCAAGTGGAGATTTGCAGACCCACACTCCTTCCATCTTGTGGCTCCACCATCGCCTAACTAGTGGGAGGGTCAGGAAATCTCCCATTGTGGAACTTTGTCATTTGGGAGATCTGACAGCTGGAAACAAGACATCAAGCTTCAGGCTAAAGATCAGAATAGGTTTCTGGAAGAAGAGTGAAAATAGCAAGGCAGAGCGCAAGCCTGGGGTGGGGTGGGGAAGGAGGGAGTGCAGTTTACATCAGGCTAGTCACTGAACAGAATTGGGCAAACAAGGACCCAGGCCAAAGC